>JAJJWX010005230.1:0-374077 GCA_023529315.1 Papaver bracteatum | reverse complement strand
TCAACAAGGCGTGCCCCGCGGACAAACCAATACCTGCTCGCCAAATATCGACCAACTCGGTCAACTGAAATCGAATGCCACCAAAGACTCATCCTTCATGGATGGATACCCGAAGCTAAGCAACCAAATATCTCTCGCATAATAAGGAACTGTGGAGCACACTTTCGTTCGTTTTACCTCATCGAGGACTGTATTGCTATACAAGGATGCCTTTTGGACTAGAGCAACGTGCTGCAGAAAAACATAGCAACGATTAGTAGACAAAATCTTCAAACCATGGAAGGAAAATCTTGGAGGGTCTCACGTGGACGACATGCTCGTCAAAAGAAAAGAAGCAAAAGACCATCTCTCACACACGAAGGAGATATTCAAAGTCATGAGGAGCTTTCACATGAAGGTCAACCGAGAAATGCACGCTTGGAGTCACCTCAGAAAATTCTTGGGATATCTAGTAACTCAGCGTAGGAATCAAAGTGGACCTGAAGTGTAGAGACCCATAATGGAGATGCCATCACAGCAAACGCTGAAAAGGAGTACAAAAGCTAAATGGAATTTTAGCTTCCATGGGGAGATTCATAGCAAGATCATCGGACGGGTGCAAACACTTTCACACTAAGGAAAGCAAAGGTGCTTATACGGACCACAGATGCGCGAACAAGCCTTTCAAGATCAATGAATACTTGGCGTCCGTACCCATCCTACAGAAGCCGGAGGCAGGTGAGATACTTACCCTATACCTAGCAACAACAAGATACGCCGTAAGTGCAGTATTGGTACGAGACCAAGGGTAGGGAGAAAATCCCGTATTTCCGCACGCGAAACACTCGGCCAATGAGTTTAATCATACCAAGGCTCAGATAAATCAATCCGACAGCACTGACGAAAAAATCAGAAGAGTGGAAAAATGGAATGCCATGGTCAAGAAGCCACACCTTTGAAACCAGGAAGGCGGAGAAATCACAAATCTTAGCACTTTTGCAGATCTACCAATAACCCAGACGGGGTTTTTAGATAGACTACATCACCAAAATGGAGTGGAAGAAAGCCAGACCCAAAAGATATCTTGGAACTGCAAAATTCTGCTAAGGGGAAATCTTCGTAGATGGTTCATGCAACGAAGAAGGAGCAGGCATATGGATTGGGATAACAACCCCACCAAATACAGACTCATCCATGCATTTCAGGTTAGAATTCAAACAATAAAACTAACAACATCGTGAGTATGAGAGGCGGTCATACACGGCCTGCAGCCTAGCACATGAGCTGGCCTTATCAGATGCCTGTTTGATTGCTGGACTCACAATTGTCCTGGGACAACAGAGCTCAAGTACCAACCTCTGGATCCAATACTATCTTTGTACCTAAATATAGTGCGGAGCATGCATCAAATATTAACAAGATCACATCTAGGCATGTCTGTCGGAAAGACAACATGACACGAAAATACTTAGCATTCATATCATCAATCGTTGAGGACAAAAATGCTACCTCCGTCCAGATAGAAAGAATCTATGAACCTTCGATGAAAGGACCAACCTCAAGAAGAATCCTTGGTCGTACATACCAGTGGCATGAGGGAAGCGGAGAAAGCAAGGGAAGATGAAAGAGCACGAAGAGCCGGATAACGAGCCTACAAGTCCGATGAAGATCAATCCATGTCAGATGAAAGCAACGAAGGTGAACAGAAGATGATTGGAGAATCCCAATCCACCAGTACTCGGCAAAGGCACCACTACCACAGATACCAAAAGAAGCTTGAAAATCGAGTCAAAAGCAAGCAATGTACAGCCTACGGGATGCGATACTATACATAAGGTCATTCCTCGGACCTTTGATATGATGCCTTCACAAATCAAGGTATCAGAATTTTACATGACATACAACGGAGAAGCCGAAATCGCCAAAGGAAGAAGATTCTGCAATCAAAGACAAAACACAAGGATACTATTGGCCAAGCATGGATAAAGACGCAAAGAACGAGTAAGGCGCTGTGAAAATGCCAACACTTTGTCAGGAAGATTAAAGCACCAGCAACGAGCTAACTAGGTCATCATCCCATGTCCATCGCTAAATGGGGTTGACATTGTTGGACACTGATGTAGGGACATCTAAAAGAAGATATCTGCATTAGCAGCTAATATCATTTCACCAACTTCGGTGGGAAGCTAAAGTACTGAAGAATCAGGGACACATTATATCATTAAATTTTTTGTTTGAGCAAAATCATATGAAGTTCGATACCACGCTCATAGTCTCAAATCGCAAGTAACCGAAGAAAGAATATAGACATGTTGTTCAACACCTTCAACATTCAGAAAAACAAGTCTACTCCAATATACCCTAAGAGCAATGGACAAGCGGAGGCCACTAACAAGACGATAGCAATGAACTTGAAAAAGAAGCTGGGACCATACAAATAAAGATGGTGCTAACATCTGCACAACGTCCTATGGGCCTACTGTACCACAAGAAGGGCAGTCACGGGAGAAACTCCGTTCTTACTAACCTACGGAGCCGAAGCAGTCATCCCAACAGAGATAATACTGCCAACAACGAAAACAGAGGATGGGAAAAGAAGCTGACAACGGATCTTATGCTGGAAAAGATGGACGACCTCGAAGAAAGGCGTGAAGTAGCTTTGCAAAGAATGGTGAACTACCAACGAACGATAGCTCGTGAATACAACAAACGAGTAATTCCTAGAAACTTTGTGGTTGAAGAATACGTCTTACGTCAAATACCACCATATCAAAAGAACAAGGAATGGGGAAAATTAGCTCCCACATGGGACGGACCCTACATCATACACGACATCTCCGGGAAAGGATCATACTACCTGAGTAACCTCAAAGGAGAAGTATTGGTAAACTTTGGAATGAAATGTTCCTAAGGAAGTACTACCCCTAAGTGAATGGTTATCACTCAGAGAAGAAGGGAAGTGGCTACAACCCACCATGTTCTATCCCTTATCGGAGGTAGTACAACCTTAACTAATCAATGAAAAATACTTTTTGCTAAGATAAGTGAGTTGATTAAAAAATAATTTGGGTTAGAAATTACAGCCACCTCCATCGTATGTGATGAGGCAAGGCCACGACATAATCATGCGATATGTCAATCTCGGATCCTAAGGGGCGAAGGTATCTCTCAAAAGCGAGGAAAGTAAGCAATATATCCAATAAAGAGAGATACCTTTGTCGAAAGTAAAGCAGCTCGGCCAAACACGTGGTTACAACCCACGTGGACCCTCGCCACCAAAAGGATATCTGGTAGACGTTGAATGTTCCCTCCCAAGGTCCACAAAACCTTAGCACCTTGTTACAACAAGAATGTGTTAATAACTAGACACGATTTGTCTACATACTTTCATACAACAAATGAAGGTACCATAACAAGTGTTACAAACACAACTAATATGTCATGGAGTTTTAGATGACGTATAAACATGTTGCGTCAATAAACTCACCTAATATTTTGATTAGTAATCTCAGATGGACAACTCCTAGTTGTTTTCAGAGAATCAACTAGACTCAATCAATATAAAATATCTGCGAGTTATTATCTCAATATCTCGATTTTATTTACTGCTAAATATTATTCATGTAGTCTTAAATAAAAGAGAGATAACTTGGAATGGTACCAAAGACCAATATCTATGTCAATCGATGAAATCAACAACCAATAGGTTGGATATTCTAATTTGATTGAACACGCACAACCTGTACATTTAATTACAACAAAATATAATGCGGAAAGAAATAACACAGACACCAGAATTATGCTAATCTAGGAAACCGCAGATGCATAAAACCCTGGACCTAGTCCAGATTAAATATAAACGATTAAGCCGCCATGTATACTAGCTTACTCCAAATTAATTTTTTGGTCTGGATTAGAAGTTAAACCTCAATCAATCTCACATTGATCCAAGGTAAATTATTACTCCTACGCCTCTGATCCCAGCAGGATACTGTACACTTGGATTCCTTTAATATCTCACCCACAACCCAAGAGTTATACGGACTCAAAGTCAAGACCAGCAAACAACTGCCTTACACAAAGTTCACAAGTATAGATAAAATTCGTCTCCACGAATAAACCTATGAGTTTTGTTCTGTCTTTGATAAATCAAGGCGAACAGAACCAATCAATAAAACCAGACTTATATTCCTAAGAACAACTCAGTTTTATCAATCACCTCACAATAGTCTTAATCGACGCATGAAAAAGATATTGTGGAATCACAAACGATGAGACGAAGATGTTTATGATTACTTTTATATCTTGCCTATCGGAGATAGTAAATCTCAAGCCAATTATTACAATTATACTCGTATGATATAAACAACAAGATCGATCACCTGACTACAAGAAAAAGTAGTATAGAGTGCGGCTTCACAATCCCAATGAAGTCTTTAAGTCGTTAACTTTGGTTTTAGAAGAAGAAACCAAAGGTTAAAGGAGAATGACTCTAGCTTAAACTAGTATCACACATAATGTGTGGGGATTAGGTTTCCAGTTGTAAAGTTCTCCTCTTATATAGTCTTTCAAATCGGGTTTTAATCAATGTTTAGCTTAGTAACAAAGCATTAAATATTCACTCATTAGATGAAAACCTGATTAGATACAAGCTAATATCTCTCAATCGTTAGATCAAAACTTAATTTCCGTACACATGTACTTGAAGATTTTGGGGTTGTGTAACCATACCCAAGCGTGTACAATAGTTGGTTCAATATTATTCAACTAAATGGTTATCAAATGATAACTTTCATATCAACCAAATTCTTCTTCACCATAACTAGTCCAAATGACTCAAATGAACTAGTTAGAGAGTTGTTCAATTGCTATGAGATCTTATGTACTATAGGACACTAGAAGCAAAAATATGTGATTCACTCGAATCGATTCATGAACTATAAATCCGGTTTGCATTAGCATTCTTTAGATAATTTAAATAAGTTCATGAACATCGTTTTTAAGACATAACCACTCAAATTCGCGGACTCAAATGCTTGTTGGAGTTCACAAACTCCAGTAGAAATTCTCGGGTTCAGAACTTCCGTCGGTTCGTGGACTGAAACCGAGCTAAAATTCTGACATAAATTCTCGGGTTCGCACGAGAACTCGTTTGCGTTCGCGGACTGGGTTGACTGCTCTAGTTCTGATTTCTCACTTGATCAGCAAAGTTAGCAAACTTTGGTTCAAGTGCTTCAGGACTTATACATATATGTGTTATGACAATGTTTATATCCCCCGGTGGTTTATATTGTCTAAACTCTCATTTCAATCATTGAAACATTCTCGAGGAAGGGCGTCATATAGTTGTTATTCACAAACTAGTTTTCATCGAGCAATTTCAAAAGTGATTGAAACATAACATGACTTTCGTCACTAGGCAAAGATGAACTTGGCTAAAGAGAAAGTTTTACCAACACATTTCGAAAAATAGATATGGCGAGATATATACTCAACTTGAAATGTCACATGTGTATATCTTTAATCTATATAGTAAAATATTTGTTGTCTCGATATAGGGGATAGATTAGATAGACTTTAGAGTGATAGATAAGTTCAAGTCTCCACATACCTTTTAGTCGATGAAGATACACTTGGTTCCTTGAGTAGTCCTTAAATGTAGTGATGATTGCCATGGAGTTCTTGAGCTCAACTACACTTTCATCCTAATCGAGACCTTAGCAGTATAAATCAAGACTTTATAGTTTCGATCACTAACATTGACAAACATGCTTGAGATAGCAACGCATGCGAGTTCGACTGAGCAGTGCTCTAACAGTTCAGAATGTAACAAATGGTATTTCAGAAACATCAAAAATCCCTCAGCTAGGGGCAGACTACAAACAAAGAAGTTCAAATTGAAGCACAAATAGCATGATCAAGGATAAGGGAGACGGGAAAAGACAAATCCTTCAGCCTGGAGCTCAGCCTCATTAAAAGCATTGTTGATAATCAATGGAAGAACGCTTGTATTGCTCCTCCATTCGAGAAGCTTGAACCTCCGGTCCGAATCCAACTTCCGCCAGCTCATGACACTGGCGTTAAGATGATCATTAGCTTTTTAAAGTGACTAGCCTTAAGCCTAGCGGCATCAAAGCTGCGAGATATCTCTAACGCAGATATATGGCCCTCAAGACGATTGATCTTAGCACTTGCACCCACCAACTGCTCCTGGAGACCTGCGTATGCAAAGGGTATCAGAAACAAGGGGAGGCAGATAAAGACACGAAGGATGCCACGGATAAATAAACGTCCTAGGCTACCTCCGGCATGGCTAAGGGACTCCTCAAGACTATGCTGGGCTTCGGCAAGATCCACCTCAGCTGCCTCAAGATCTTCCACAAGGGAATCCTTTTCTGTCCGGAGATCACCTACATCTATCTGGAGCGAAGCATTCTCAGAAGACAGAGCTTGGTACACATTTTCTAACTCTTCAAACCTCTTTGCTAAAGATGCATAAGACATGGAGGAAGACTCGAAGCCAATGTTGACAAGTTTGTCCTTAAGGGAACAAACCTCAGAAGACAATACGTTACGCTCCATAGTAACCTTAGCTAAGGATGCACAAGCATCTTCAAAATCGGCATAATATTTCTTCCGAATGATATCTTGGGACGAGAGACGTTTCTCAACTAAGGCAATATTCTCCTTTTGCTTTGCAATGAGACTCTCCTTCCACCTAAGGGCTTCGTCATGCTCCTCACGAAGCAAAGCCATCTGCTTCACTAGATCCGCATTATGAGCAGACTCAAGAGAGAGTTGAGCCTCATTATGAACAGTTACATTCATCAGCCTATCAGACTTCTTTTGGTAATACCAAACATCAGAAGTTAACTTGGCAACTTGATCACGAAGATACCTAAGTTCACTTAAGCCACCGGCTGGTAAACGAAGGTTGTCTCAGGACTACGCAACCAACAAAGGTAAAGAAAAAGCTAAAGGGGAGAAAAAACGAACCTATAACTTTGGAGGACTCAGCAGCTAAAGCAGCATCAGCGGCCCTACGACCTTCTTCAACAACCTTGGCGGCATCACAATCTCTCCTAAGAGCCAACAGGCAGGCCTCCAGAGACCTCTGCGTCTTCTTCAGATCGTCCTCCAGCGAAGCTATCTTAGCAACCGAAGCAGCGTCACTAGACGAGGGATGCTTTGCAAAAGCAAGAGCATACTCTTGGTTTGCACGTTCCAACAAGGCACTCAGATGAGTACACTTAGCCCTATAAACCTTGAATAAGGTATAACTGACATCGATCTGCTTACAAAGCTGCAAACAAAGGAGCGTAAGGGCGGACGAAGGATCAAATCAAGAAGAAAAACACTCAGGTAAGAAACACTTACTGAAAAAGCTGCAAGACGGGGAAGGAAAGTGGCGTAGGTATCCATGAAAGCCTCCATCTCTTGGATACTACCCCTGCGGATCTCACCAAAGCTATGGCTAGAACGAAGACAGTCAGGGTCAAAGAACAAATCCTTAGCTGCGCGATACTGCGCAGACATCACGTCCAATTGAGAAGCAACTTCAACAGAACTTTCAAGGTGATGATGATCAACTCCAGCAGAGAAGGGACCCTTGGAATCCCACAGAACAGCCTCGAGGATAGCGTCATCAGAGCTACCTAAGCTCAAGCTCTCCAACAACTTTCCATGACTTGGCTCAGCACAAACATGGGGCACAACAACTGAGCCCTCACCACGACGAAGAGACGGCATGGTAGAGGAGCTAGGAACGGAAGAAAGGCCTTGAGAACCACTCAAACCCAACTCACCAGCAGAAGGAAGATTACCAAGCACAGTCCAGTCTGGTGACGAAGGGGGAGGTCCAACAACTTTGCTAGCAGGAGCAGTAGAGACGGACTGAGCACTCCCAAGCAAAGGAGGAGCAACGTTGAAGGAGAAGCTGCTCAGTGAAATCACAACCTTCTTCTTCGACTGCGAATCCGAGCTACCAGCCCTAGCCGTAGGAGCAACAACCCTGGAAAATGAACCACTTGATTGAAGAGAGGTGGCAGGAGACGAGGGAAGACTCTTCGAAGCCACCACAGCAGCTCCAGCAGCAGTAGAAGTAGCAGGCAAAGCTACGTTGGGTGCGGAAAACGAAGGCATCTTCAAGGACGAAGTAATAGAGGGGACATGAACACTAACAGGTATAACAAATTTAGCACCGGCACCAACAAGGAGATTCTCACCCTCATCTGAAGAAGCTCGAACAGGACTAGGGCTTCCCTGGTCAAAATCCTCAGCGATATCTTCCAGATGAGGGCTAAGACCAGTATCCTCGACGTCATCCATATCTTCATCACGAGGAGCTCCACCAGCAGACTTGGCCTCCTCCTCCAAAGCATCAAGATCAATAACGGTCTTCAACTTACCCTTCCTCTGAGAAGACTACAAAGAAACACATACGTCGGCTAAGAATTGGGGGCAAGACTCTAAGGAATACACAAACACAAAGGTATGATAATAATCCTTACCTCCGCAGGTGTTTCAATCAGAGCTTTCCTCTTCCTAGTTCTTGCAGCCACGGAGTGCAGAAGAAGCAGGAGCAGACTGTGAAAATCAAACAAAGATGTCTAAGTATAACAAATCCTCTGCCACAAGCTAAGATGTTAAAACTAAAAGGAGGTATTACATGACAACATACCTCGTGAGAAGCAGCAAGATTGAAGACCCAAGGCTGATATCCGTCGTACTCCTCCGGCAAAGAACGAGCTGAACGAGGAATAGAAGGATCCGCGTTGGTGAAACCATAAGCCCAAGGACCAACTATGCGAACAGGAGTACGAGCCCAGTGGTCATCATGATCAAGACGGATGCGGTCATTCTTCGGAAAAGACATCCTAGAATAGTAGGGGATGGTGGTCAATCCAGTCTTGTCAATCTCCTCCAACAAACGAAGGTTGTTGCCATCCCTGAGTTGCTTAGCAGTAACGTGAATACGACGAGGACCAACACTCCAAGGAAGAAGATTAGTCTTCTGAATAGCATCAGCATACGTAGCATTGAAGTTGGCAGGGGTATAATCCTCACGCTTCGACCTTCCTTCAGCAAAGGGGTCATAAGACTCCATCGTTGTCTTACCTTTGCTACGGTACCAACACTCACGAAGGGCACGCCAGAAGTTCCCAGTATATTGCATGACTCCTCTAACTTGAGTCTTGTTTGCTGGATCATCCCTCGAAGACAAAACATCGTAATAGAAGGGGTCCTTTCTACTGAACAAAGGGAGGAACATGCCTGCGGCTAACTGGCCAACGCTAATGAGGAGATTATTCTCTCCTTAAGAAGCAAAGCCACATGATTCACTAGATTCGCATTATGAGCAGACTCAAGAGAGAGTTGAGCCTCATTATGAACAATTACATTCATCACCTATCAAACTTATTTTGGTAATACCAAACATCAAAGTCAACTTGGAAACTTTATCATGAAGATACCTAAGTTCACTTAAGCCACCGACCGTTGCATTTGGTTGTCTCGGGACTACGTAACCAACAAAGGTAAATAAAAAGCTAAAGGGGAGAAAACGAACCTATAACCTTGAGGACTTAGCATCTAAAGCGGAGATCAACGTCCCTACGACCTTATTCAAGAATCAGGCGGCATCATTAG
The DNA here is from genome assembly GCA_023529315.1 of Papaver bracteatum. Lineage (NCBI taxonomy): Eukaryota > Viridiplantae > Streptophyta > Magnoliopsida > Ranunculales > Papaveraceae > Papaver > Papaver bracteatum. Next base: position 364,450 of record JAJJWX010005230.1, on the reverse strand, counting down.
CTTTCCTGTCATACAACATCCAGGCCTCCATAGACCTTTGCGTCTTCTTCGATTATCCTCCGGGCTATCTTAGCAACCAAGCGTCATAGACGAGGGATGCTTTGCAAAAGCAAGAGAATACTCTTGGTTTGCACACTCCAACAAGGCACTCAAACGAGTACACTTATCCCTATAAACCTTGAATAAGGTATAAATAACATTGATCTCGCTTACAAAGATGCAAACAAATGAGCGTAAGGGGAACGAAGGATCAAATCAAGAGGAAAAACACTCGGAGTAAGAAACACTTAACGAAAAGCCGCAAGATGAGGAAGGAAAGTGGCATAGGTATCCATGAAAGCCTCCATCTCTTGGATGTTACCCCTGGTGGATCTCACCAAAGCTATTGCTAGAATGAAAAAAAGTCAGGGTCAAAGAACAAATCCTTAGTCTGCGAGGCACTGCACAGACAACACGTCAATTAAGAAGCAACTTCAACAAAACTTTCAAGGTGATGATGATCAACTCCAGCAGAGAAGGGGACCCCCCGAATCCCGCAAACATCCTCGAGGATAGCGTCATCGTATCTACCTAAGCTCAAGCTCTCCAATAGCTTGCCATGACTTGGATCAAGCACCAACATGGGGCACAACAACCGAGCCCTCACCATGATGAAAAGACGGCATGGTAGAGGATCTAGAAAGGAAGAAGGCCTTGAGAACCACTCAAACCCAACTCACCAAGCAGAAGGAATATTACCAAGCACAGCCCATTATGGTGAAGAATGGGAGGTCCAATAACTTTGCTAGCGAGCAAAGAGATACGGACCGAGCACTCCCAAGCGAAGGAGGAGCAACGTCGAAGGAGAAGTCGGTCGGTGAAATCACAACCTTCTTCTTCGAATGCGAATCCGAGCAACCAGCCCTAGCCGTAGGAACAACAACCCTGGAAAATGAACCACTTGATTGAATAGAGGTGAAAGGAAACGAGGAAGACTCTTCAAGCCACCACAAAGATCTCCAAAGAAAGAAGAGAAGTAGCGGGTGCAAAGCTACGTTGGGTGAGGAAAACAAAGGCATCTTCAAGGACGAATTAATAGCGGGGACATAAACACTAATAGGTATAACAAACTTAGCACCGACACCAACAAGGAGATTCTCACCCTCGGCCGAAGAAGCTCGAACAGACTAGGGCTTCCATGGGCAAAATCCTCGACGATATCTTCCAGATGAGGGCTAAGACCGATCGTCGACGTCATACATATCTTCATCACGAGGAACTCCACCATCAAACTTGGCCTCCTCCTCCAAAGCATCAAGACCAATAACGGTCTTCAACTTACCCTTCCTCCGATAAGACCGCAAAGTAACACATACGACAGCTAAGAATTAGGGTCAAGAAGCTAAGGAATACACAAACACAAAGGTATGATAATAATCCTTACCTCCACAGGTGTTTCAATTAGAGATTTCCTATTCCTAGTTCTTGCGACCACAAAGTTACAAGCAGAACCCGAAGCAGCCCAGCCAGAACAAGCGAGAAGACCGTGAAAATCAAACAAAAATTTCTAAGTATAACGAAGCCTCTGCACGCAAGCTAAGATGTTAAAACTAAAAAAGGTATTACATGACATCATACCTTGTGTGAAGCAAACAGGATTGAAGACCAAGGATGATATCCGCCGTACTCCTCCTAAAGAACAAGGCAACGAGGAATAAAAGGATCTGCGGTGGCGAAACCATAAGCCCAAGGACCAACTATGCGAATAGGAGTACGGGCCCAGCGGTCATCATGATCAAGATGGATGCATTCATTCTTCGGGAAAGATATCCTAGTAGAGTAGGGGATGGTAGTCAACCCAGTCTTGTCAATATCCTCCAACAACGAAGGTTGTTGCCATCCCTGAGTTGCTTAGCAGTAACATGAATACGACGAGGACCAACGCTCCAGGGAAAAAGATTAGTCTTCGAATAGCATCAACATACGTAACATTAATGTTGGCGGGGTATAATCCTCACGCTTCTACCTTCCTTCAAAAAAGGGTCATAAGACTCCATTATTGTCTTACCTTTTCTACGGTACCAACACTCATGAAGGGAACACCGAGAAGTTCCCGAAGATATTGCATGACTCCTCTAACTTGAGTCTTGTTTGTTGGATCATCCTCGAAGACAAAATATTGTAATAGAAGGGGTCATTTCTCTTTGAACAAAGGAGGAACATGCTGCGGCTAACTCGGCCAACGCTAATAAGGAGATTATTCTCATCATAAGAAAATTCTCGGATGAGAGTCTCGGTAATAACGTCGGACCATTAACAAAGGATACCTCAAACTTATGAAGACGGAAAGACTTAGATATCTCAAAGAATGGTACAATGAGCGTAGCTATCCTTCTCACGAAGATGAAGCCTTGATAACTCGTAATGAGGATAAGGAAGAAGAAGATGATCTCCGCCAACAGTAGCCTCCTCAGCAACCACAACCTCTCAAGAATCACAGATGCCGGGTACGGCAGCAGAAACTTAGAGTCATCGAGGAGGAGAAGGGCGTAGCATCTGGATGATCCATCCGCGTGGGTGGATCTGTCGACGAAGACACCTTCGTGGATTTATGTGTAGGTTTCTTCATAAGTGTCATGATAACTGACACCAACAGAAGAACTTTCTCCATCAACAATGGCAGCAAAAAATTGCAGAACATCCGAAAAACAAAGCAAGGGAAAAAACTAAAGTACTTTGGGCATGGGTTTCACTAAACCAACCAATGGAAATGGTTCGATTATACTATAACAAAACACACACATCGCGGGAAAAATATTTTTGGGCATACTATGGTCATGGCGAAAACCTAATCAAGCATCAAAACAAAGCAAAACCCAAGTTTCAACATAGTATGTTCAAGAGAAACGTGAGTACCATTCTCACAAACGACCAAAAACAACAACATCAACAACATCAACAGCGTCAACAATCAGCAGAACAACAATTCTAAAACAGGATACATGCTACCAAATACGGGAAGAAGATGAATATTACTTACTTGAATAAGCAGTCGCAAAACCAAATGGTACGGGGAATCCAGGAGAAACAATTAAAGCGGCATAAGAAGAATTTATGGAAGAGAAGAGAGCGACAGTTCAAAAAGTTAAGGAGAAAATTCTTTCTTTTGTTCTCCTCTTATAAAGTGGTGAAGAATCCAAAATTTTGGAGGGCCCGAATTCAAGGAGAAGTTATTGCATGAAAGGACATGTAGGGACCACCCAAGCAGTACGTGCAAAAATGGCGACGTAACGGAAGTTTTCTTCCGCTTTAAACCAAACGGTTGAAGATGAAAGAAAATGGGCAAACTGTGAATACCAATATTCTGTGGAGCATGTGCCACGATCTTAGTGGTCGCGCAATAATTGAATTATACAGCCTTCGCTAGACAAAGGAACCTGATCTCGCAAAGGATACCTCCCCGTAGATATACTTTATCTCTCCCCAAGAAAGAAGACCTCGACGGTAGAGATGAAATAAGTACAAGTCCCATCTACAAGGCATAGATGGCAAAGGGATAGAGTTAGGTGACGAATTTAATCAGCATTAAATGCCAAGACTCTTATCTACACGCATGAACCAAGGTACGTGGAGAGAAGAGGCGTGGAGAGACCTGATTGGCTGGCACGAGCGGTGAACGAAGGTACAACCCACACAAAGATTGGGAAGTTCCCGAAGGAACGTGTGTTAAATGAGATGGCATGATTCTACTAGAACAAGCGCACGGTGAACGAAGGTACCACTGACACCTAAGGTATATCAGCAGACAATGGACCCAGAGGCAGCAAAGATATACCAGGGGCAGAAGGGGATATAAATACCAAGCCTCACCAACAAATTAAGGGCATTCAATTCAATACCTAGAAGGAGAATATATAGTCTTAAGCTTATACCTCTTTAATGTTTAGAACTTAAGTGAACTATAACTTGAGTTCTCTCTATTACTTTGGGAAGCATTTAAGATCTTTGTAACCACCACAACTTAATACAAAACAATCACTCATTCCCCCGTGGACGTAGACGAATGTCGAACCACGTCATATCTTGTGTCTCTTGATAACTTAGATGTATTTACATTATATTTATGTTCTTTGTTATTGTTGAGACCTTACTCATATTTTATTACTTAGTATCATCAGTTCAACAGAGGTATCGATACTTACTAGCATACGATCCTTTGAACTGTTTACATGACGTAGACTATGGGAAAATAAGTAGTCACGCATACTATGTCGAATTCTGACATCTGCAACATCCACTTCGCAGGTCTTCCCATCAGATCCGGCTTTGAGAGTAAAAACTTTATGGGATCGTCTTTGGATACGAGCACAACTCTGTTGGATAGTAAGTAATGCCTGAATCTTTGCATTGCATGAGCTAATGCCATGTACATTCTTTAAGCTTTCAGGTATCTGATTTGAGCATCCTTTATAGTTCGGCTGTAATAATAAATTGGATGTTCGACGCATTCTTCATCTTCTTGAGCTAGCAATACCCTAATAGCAACGTCACTGGAAGATGTGTATAGTATCAATGGTCGTCCCTGCACCGGAGACCTCATGACTGCAGATGATAAAAGTATATGTTGTATCTTCAGGAATGCTTCCTGTTGAACGTTCGTCCAGGTAAAACTTGCTCCCTTCTTCAGCAAAGGAGTGAACGAAGCAATAAGTTGAGCCAATCCTGGAATGAAGCATCTGATGTAATTCACCTTACCCATAAAGCTCTGTAGTTCCTTCACAGTGCTTGGAGGAGGCATGGTGGAGATAGATTTTGATTTGTCTGGATCAACTTTGATCCATTCGGCTGTGACCAAGAATCCCAGAAACTTTCCAGAAGAAACCCCAAAAGCGCATTTTAAAGGATTCATATTCAATTTGTATGCTCTGCATCTTTCGAAGACTTGTCTCAGAACTTCCATATGGGATGCTCGAGCTTTCGATTTCACCACAACATCGTAAACATAGTCTTCTACTTGTTTGTGCATCATATCATGAAATATTACCATCATGGCTCGTTGGTAAGTGGAGTCTGCATTCTTCAATCCAAAGGGAATCACAGTGTAATGAAAATTCTCAATGGGAGTACGGAACGCGGTCTTGGGAGCATCATGTTCGAACATCTTGATTTGGTTGTAACCACTGTAGCCATCCATTAATGAAAACATACCGTGGTCGCTAGTCGCATCAACGAGCATATCAATGTTGGGTAAAGGAAAGTCATCCTTTGGGCAGCATTTATTCAAGTTTCTGAAATCTACACAGCATCTGATTTGACCATTTTTCTTTTTAACTGGGACAACATTAGCCAGCCATGTTGGATGTTGAATAGGCTTGATAAATCCTACTACCAGTAATTTTTGAATTTCAACTTTGATTTGTTCCTCGACTTCATGCCTAAAATGCCTAGGCGGTTGTTTGACAGCTTTGGAGCCAGGGATGATGTGTAGACGGTGAGTGACCAGCTTGTCCTCCAGACCAGGCATTTATTCATACGTTCAGGCAAATATATCGCGATACTCCTTCAGTAATTCTATCAGGCCTGCACATTCTTCCGGTGATAGCGCATAACTGATCAAGATTGGTCTTGGGTCTTCCTCTGTGCCGATGTTAACTGTTTCAAGATTATCAGTAGTATAATTTGTGCCATCTTGCAACTAATGTGGAGCTTCCTGAACTTCCTCCTCATGTAATTATTCGTTCTGACACAATTCATCAGTGCGGGGAGACTCTTGATCAATATGCCCTATTAATTGATAATCTTTGCATCGCCGGTAAGTGACCCTTTCTTCTGCATCATGAGCGGTCATAAAATTGGATCATGGGATCGTGATTTTATCTTTTCGGCGTTTGATTGGCATAGCAGGTGACTTGACCGGTCCTGCTCCTGGAGGTGGTGATGACGCTTCAGCAGCAGATACTTTAATCGTCTTCCAACTTGGAAGTGGAGTAGTATATATTTTATTAGGAGGTTCAGGGACACTCCCCTGGGATTAAATGAACTCAGCATCATAGGCGAGAGCGTAAGGAGATGCTAAAGTAGTTATGCGAACGGTTTTTTTGTTAAGTAAGGCCTTCATGCATTGGTCGTAGGTTGAGGGAACCACCTTGTTATCATGGAGCCATGGTCGTCCAAGTATCATGTGATAGTCAGGTTCTTTCTTGATCACATGAAATTTCACCTTCGATTGAATTGGCCCCACCCTCAGATCTATGTACGCATATCCATATGTATGACTTTGGCTTCCTTCGAATCCTGTCATTAGAATGGGATGACGAATGATTTTACCTTGTGGGAATCTGTCCATCCTAAGAGTCTTCATAGTAACAATGTTTGTGGAAGCATTGGTCGATGAGAGCCCTTCTAAATTCGGTTCCTTTGATAAAACCAGTCACGTACATCACTCGATTGTGTCCTTCGTCTACCATGCGATCTCCTTCTCCAAAATTGATGTTGTCGATCGAATGCTCAGACACCAAAGATACTTCTTCAACTGCTGAGGTTGGTGGAGTTATTTGCATGTCAGATGATATCCGGCTGAATGCATTAAACGTGTCTGTGCGCTGGTCTTTGGAGAAGTTTAGGAGTTCGCATAAATTTTCAATCAAATGTGCAACTTCCTGTTCTACTGGATTTTCATATGTGGTGAAACTGTTGGTTTGAGGAGGATCATCAGTCGAGGGATGTTCCACCATCTCTGCTCCTAAATCCTCGTCACGTGTACCAGACAAGTGAACAAGTTATCGATCGCCCTTTTCATCCGGTCCACGTTCCTTGACAAGTCTTCTTGTCTCCGTGCCAATTCATCCAAGCTTGGGGATTCTCCATTGATTGGTTCAACGGAGATAAATAGAGTTGTAAAATATGATAATTCATTGTAACCAGAATTGTTCGAAGGAGTGTGATAGACACTACTGTTCAAGCGATTCTTGTTGGGAGTTGGAGCGGTTGAGTTATTCCTAAGACCGACCATCTTGTGAAATCGTGAGATTGCAACCGAGAGATTAACCTCCCACTGTGGTCGCCAATCTATAGATGGGGAAAAATGATTTGCTGGTTTTACAGAATTGAAGAGTCGACCGTGTGGAGACTCCTTGAACCGAGCGAAATGTTGAACCTCACACAGATGCACTACAAGAAGGGAGTTCTTTAAGTTCGAGAGATCAATATGTAAGACTCTGGCCTAAACCAAGAACAATGGCCATTCCATAGTCAATTTGGTCACAAGAGAGGATGGGTTGATCTGTAGGAGGGAAGTTGAGAAATACGTGAGATCAATGGTGATCTGAGATTGTAGGTGTGTTGTGAATTCAGTGTGAAAATGCTCTAAATGACTGAATTTTGCTCAATTGAGAGTGATTTCTATGAGTTTGTGTAGACGAAAGATTGTCTGTATGAACTTTGATGAGAAATTGCTAGACGAATATTCGAGTGTTCGAATCTTCGAATGTTGTTCTTTCAATCAGGATTCAGAGATATTTTATAATACCGGAGTTGAAAACACCATGATCCCATGAAGTGTAACAGTTGCTGTAATCAGAGAGTGGGGAAGTGAGAAATCATGTTAAACCAATTCCTCGTTGTGCGGAGACTTTGTTAACTTTCCACCCACTACTTTTCTGACCCTTCCAACTGATTGCACGACTTGCTCACATTCTCATCGTGGGTGAACACACGTGCCGTAGGCCGCCAGACCAAAACCCTAGTTAATATCCCCCCATGTGACACGATTGAAAACTCGTGATTGTGGAGTCAGTTGCCGACTTTATGGGACGATGAGTCCGTGTAGTGCTGAGTTGAACATGATTAGCAAATATTCTGAAACTCATGAGTTTAATGTGTCTGCTTAAACGAGGTATCATTATAACCTTAGATGAGCAAACTGTGTTGCTGAACTGTTGAATATTGATAGTTGAACCAATATTCTTTGATCTGAGCAAATATTGCTAGTCTGAGCGAATATTGCTAATTTGAATAAACATTGCCGGTTTGAGCGAATATTGATAGTTTGAGCAAATATTTATTTTGATAAATCGTTGGTAGCAAGACCAAATAAAATATTAATTAAGTTACTGACTGTCGGGTTAAGCAAAATAAATAAAGTGATGATTACGGAATCAACATAAAATTATCAGAGTGTTTGAATCTGCTCAAAATCACGTTTCTGCAGAGCTCTAGATTCAAAACCCTAATTTTACCGAATTGGTGATTTATTGCAAATCAATACAAAGTGACACAGGGACCGGCTACATGGGATGACGGATTGACCATATATCTCCCAAATGCTCGTATGAGCAAAAATACAAAGTCTCCTGAGACCAGTTAGTGAAAGAATGATTAAATGCTGGTTTAATCACTGAAATAATGCTCGTGTGAGCAAAAAATAATAAAACCTGGTATTTTGGAAATATTAGGATCGACCAAAAGGTCATGAGACTGGCTCTTGGTGGGCGTGGGACCAGTGGATGGCCGTTTGAGCAAACTCCCAATTGTTTGGAAAGAGTTTGAACTTAATATGAGCAACTGAGAAAATTAGGTTAAAATCATTAAAACATGCGGGATCAGCTGTTTACAAGCCTCGGGGTCACCCTTGGTCGGTCAAGGGGATGTGCCTGTGTCACCATGATGTCTGCGCTTCAGTCCTGGGAATTTTGATATTTTCTGGTGCACGTTTGAGCAACATTTTGAGAAAATATGCAAAATCCATAGTTTTGCTGAAACTGGGAAAAATACATGAGATGATGAAAATAATAAATAAAAAGGGAATTACAAAGTATGGGACTGGTCACGGCTAGGGCATGACCGGCCGGTTGATAAACACGGTCCCACATGCTTTCACAGTTTTATGTAATTTTTGTTGTGATATAGAAGACAGAGAATAAGAAACACAAAGTAGAAGGAAGAAGAAGGGAGAAATTATATTACTATATGTATGGAATACAAAGGTTTAGGACTCTATTTATAGAGTTTACATACTTGGTGCCCAAGTAATAGGGTCCCACTAAAGTGGACATCTATATGATAAACTACCGTTTATAACACTCCCCCTAGATGACCACTGTATCTAAGTAATTGCCTCATTAAAACCTTTGTCAGGAAAATCCAAAAAGGGACAAAACCTAATCGAAGGGAAAAGAGTACAATTGTGAGAAAACTTGGAACAGATTTGGACATGCATATGTTTCCTCGTTAAAACCTTGACAAGGAAAACCCAGTGGGACAAAACCTTGGCGAAGGAAAAAGAGTACAACTTGATAGTCCAGTAAAATACCTTTCACTATGATTCTCCCCCTGATAATTACTTCAGTTAAATCTTGGCTTGCAAATCTTCGAGTCGACACTTCCCAATTTCGATAAATGAATTTCTTGAATGCTAGAGATAGCAATGCTTTAGTGAGAAATCTTCTAGTTGATGAAGTCTTCTTTTGTGTTAGTCTTCTAATAGTAGTGTTCTCGAGTCTCCATGTTTCTTTCAATACATTTCGTACTTATGTCTTGGATTGCTAGATCTCGGAGATGATTCAAAGAAGTTGTTGATATAGTTTCTTCAACAAAGTGCCAAGATGTAGATAAATTACCATACATGAACAAAACTGTATTTGTGGTCATACCTTATGTGGATCATAATGATATCCAAATTCCCTAAGGTCTTGTTATGTTGATTTGGTCTATCAAAAATGACCCAGTTAATAGTGGGAATCCACCAAATAACCGAAATTGATACAAATCCCCCTTGGATGACCACTATGTTGAATTAAACTGCCTCATTAAAACCTTTCCATTAAAAACCCAATGGGAAAAAAATACATGGACGAAGGAAAAAGATAAAGAAAAAGACACAAATATCAACATTTTGAAATAAAATAAATGTCATGTTGCCTCGTTAAAACCTTGTTAGGAAAACCACATGGGATAAAACCTAAAACGAAGGAAAAAGAGTACAACTTTTGAAGAGTTATGGATGCTAACTCAACTATATGAGTATTACAGAAAATGAGCATCAAAATCACAACTCCGGTCTATCTCAACAACGAGTTTAAGCTAGCATAATTCTAACTGCAGATTTAAGAAAGGAAGAAAATAGAATTTATGCTGCTAAGGCGTGGATTTTTTTGTTTTTAAGGACTTCTCAAGAGACCCATAAAGTTGATAGCATCAACTAATTAATCCCGATTTTTGGTTTTGTACCAAATTTCTAAAAACACTTAAAGGATTGTTAAACCTGATAATTGAGTCAGGTGGCTGTCAGAATATAATTTGAATCCTACAAGGATTACAAATACGAATATAGTCTCAGGATAAATACGAGTCATTCAAAGACTACCACGCCAAATGCATCATATAAAGAGAACAATTATTAAACCAATTCTGGGGTTTGATAAAAAATAAAACCCTCAAATCGTTTTTACAACGAAAATATTTCTCATATAAAGATGCAATATCACTACACCAACCTGTAATTAATAGGCTTGGAATGTTTAAGGTGTTAAGTTTGGATCCAAAATTGCATCAATCGAGAAGTTAATCCAAACTAACTTGGATTGTATGCCAAGCAATCACATATGTTGATATTCCTCTGCAGAGGGGTTAACAATCACCATCATTTATTATTTTAGTAGCTACTGTAAATTAATATTCGACAATGTTAACAAAATATGATCCCACACAATTCTCAAGTATATGCATATCTTGAAATAAATCCACAGAAATACTGGTACCAGCGCCCGCGGGCATTATAATCTCCCAATCTTCCAGTGAGGAGATATGAACTATGAGAATGTGGATCTTGTTTTGATAAACTCTATTGAAGTACTATAGGTAGCCTACTCTAAAATGCTACCTCTTGCTATATGTGATTGGATTTGCCTTTTAAGAGGAAAAGCTCATATAAAAGCAAAATGAGATATTTCACACCTATTGATAGTGACAGCCTTTTTTTGATTTGATCATTTTGGGAAAGAAATTGATATAACTTTTAAGTTAATTAACACAAGATTCTGATAGTGTATGCCTCCCCTTGATCATGGTGGAAATTTTATTTTTATCTCATATATGAAAACTTCAAGTTTCATAAAGTATTATCCGATTAATTCGAGACATATACTCATTAATGAAATATGTCTTTCGACATTTTAAAAAAAAATTAGTCTTAATAGACATACATATTTACCATCAACTATGGATTTTTATGATTACATCCAAAAACATATACAATATGCAAATAAAACTCCAAAAAGATTAACAAAAAATTGTGGACACTTCTTTATGAAAAGAAATTAATTTCAAGATAAATTTAGTCACTACAAAGACTAATAATATTGGCTAATCAAGCTGATATTGGCTAATCAAGCTGGGTGCGCACCCATTGATCTTTTATGTCCTACCATATTCCAACATAAAGTTTAACGGTCTCAGTTTAGGAGATTAGTATTAGGAAGAAGAAAATAATAATATATAAAAAAATTGCTCAATATCCCTCAGGAATGCAGCAATTAGTGTTTGCAATTGTGAATACGTAATAATCAATCTCATCCTTTTAGGATCCATAGAGGAATCTAATTCCAATTGGTTTAAATGATTCTTTTGAGAAAAATAAAGAAATCATTATCGTATTCTTTGTAGAGAAAAATCTACTTTTTGGTTGAAAAATTCACTCCTTATTGGCAAAGATTTAGAGAATATGTCAATTTATTTTCTCTCATCTTATAAAAACGAGGGAGAAAATTAAAAGAAATTGGTCTCTACGATTAATTAAACTCGTATCGACAAAATAAAAATATTGTCGTTTTAGTCATCGCATAGGAAACCTACTTCAAGGTTGACGGATGATTATTTGTAAAAAAAATAGAAAATAGAAATCATATGTAAATCACATGATCCTTGTCTAAAAGACAAAGATACCAAAATCAATTGGCCATAGGTTTTTCAACCATGCACGTGATTAATTACCATAAAGGTAATTAAATTGCGATAACACCAATTTCGGTGATTGTAGTTTCATTAAAGGAATAGAAACAGTAAACCATCTTTCGATGAGTTTTTGTTTTTTCTTTCTCTATAAAATAAAATAAGAGAAAAGGAAAATCAAACTTTTGATTTTGACAAGTTCATGATCACCCATGACTAATGATGTATCCTTAGATACTCAAATCGATATTATGCATATAAAACAATAACATGTCCTGCTTGAAAACAAAATACTAAGCATAAAACGGTACACCCACTAAAAAAAGAAAAGAAAAAATACCAACATATCAATTGGGTAAAGATATCTTTGTGGCGTAGTGGAACGAGGTATGCAGCAAGTTGGTGGGTGCGTAGAAAAAGATAAAATATGTTAAGTGGCCTTTGTTTTCATCCCGATTATGTGCCTGTGTACATCATAAATTTGCTTCGCTTAGTTGGTAGAGCTATGTTGTTGATGACGTGTTGTGATATAGAAGACAGAGAATAAGAAACACAAAGTAGAAGGAAGAAGAAGGGAGAAATTATATTACTATGTGTATGGAATACAAAGGTTTAGGACTCTATTTATAGAGTTTACATACTTGGTGCCCAAGTAATAGAGTCCCAATAAAGTGGACATCTATATGATAAACTACCGTTTATAACAATTTTATGTATTTTCTCTGATTTGAGGGAAATTCCATGAAACAGGAGAGTTTGATGAAATTAGGGAACTTCCATAGGATGAGAGATAAAATAAAATAAAATAAAATAAAATAAGGAACAGGAGTGTGGGACCGGCAAAGGCCAAGGCATGGCCGTTCGGCCATGGGTGCGGGTCCCAAGACACTCTTCCCAATTTTATATAATTTTCATGATTTTAGGGAATTTTCATAAAATCAAAAAAAATTGCTAAAATCAAGGTATTTTGTTGAAATCGGGGAGTTTTCATGAAATCATGAAACAAAACACCAAACAATAATAAAATAATGGGCGTGTGGGACCGGCTAGGGCATGGCCGGCCGGCTAGAGCCCGGTCCCCCAAGTTTTTTCTAATTTTCTAATATTTTCCATGATTTTAGAGAAATTACATGAAATTAAGTAATTTTAGGGAAAATTCATGAAATCAAAGAATTTTCATAATTTAAGAGAAATAATAAAATAATGGAGAAGTGAGGTGTGGTCCGGCCACGGCCAAGGCATGACCCATGACACCTTTCCCTAATTTTATTATTTTTTGATAAAATCATGTGATTTAGATAAAAAATACATGAAATTAGGTACTTTTCATGATTTTAGAGAAAATTCATAAAATCAAGGAATTTTCATAATTTGAGGGGAATAATAAAATAATGGGGACGTGAGGTGTGGGACCGGCCACGGCCAAGGCATGACCGGCCGGCCGGCGGTCCCATGTCACCTTTCCCTAATTTTTTTTTTGATAAAAACATGTGATTTAGATAATTTCTTTGAAAAATATGAAATTTGTGATGTGAAATCAAAGTTGTTGTAGTAAATAGGTTCGTTGAGACTTGTGAAAGCAATAGATTTTAGACTTAAATAAAACTTCAAAATAAAGAAAACTTAATTCAAATTTAATTTCAAGATTTAAAAAGGACCAAGGCTAAGAATTCCACTACCACGTAGATTTGATTAGTATACAAAATAATATTAAATCCCAAACTTCTTTAAGAAGGATTAATTTGGGGATACTAAAACTAATTGGGGGATATGAATAGTAATGTTATTGTTCATACCGGCATGAATTTTTTTTATTTCCGTCGTTGAAAAACCATGTCAGTATGAACAATAACATTTGTTGAGTGGTTACTCCAAACTCCTTTTTTAGTGTCTTACCAAATGTGTCCTAATTCGCACACGTACATTTCACACACGTTGAACCCTGTTCCTACACGGGTTTGAATCTTGTTCCAGAACGTACTTGAACCAGCCCTGGTCCACCGTTTGACACAAAAAAAGTGGGAAGAACCTCTTCGTTTTCTTCTCCTTCTCCTTCATCCTGGGTTGCACGGACGCGGACGCGGCGACGCGGACACGACAGGGCACTGACGCGGACACGAGGCCAATATTGCAGCGTCCCAGTGCATATTTTAGCGTCAGCGTCGGCGTCAGCGTCAGCGTCCCAGCGCGTCGGACGTGGACACGAGGCCAATATTGCAGCGTCCGTGCAACCCAGCCTTCATCTCTTTTGTTCGTGTACGAAGAAGAAAAACCACCAGTTCACGAACATTCCTTCTCCTTCAACTCATTTTATCACTATTTTGTGTTTGGTTTTATCCATTGAACTTATGGGAAGCTCATGTACGTTGGGTCAAGAATTTTATTCAATTTTGTCAACTTTTTGGAGTTCCACCATTAACAACTGTTCACGAACCAAGTAAGTCTCTCAACTCCACTTTGTGAATTAGTTCGTCATTATGAGTTCTAAGAAGAGGGCTAGTCATGGAGAAAGTTCAGGTACCTAAAATCGTGAAGATACCTTTTTCGACCCTAACCTGAGAATTAGCTTCATTGAAACTAAGGCTCGTGATTACTATGTGGACTATAGTACAAAGAAACCCATTATTGAGAGGATTTATAGACCCTATGAACTTAGGGTAGATAGCCTTTCTGGGTTCTTTGAGAATTACTATTGGGGTATCATTCATCGTCCCATGGGAACTTCTTATATTGAGTTAACTACCTAATTTTATGCAAACCTGCATGAGCCGGATACTGTTAACTGCTCCTTCAAAACCATCGTTGAAGGAAGAGTGTTTCTTGTGAATCGTCAAGTAACTGCTGAACTACTGAAATTGTCTCATGATGGTGATTTTCTATTACCACCCCCTGAGCGTTTGAGAGCTTCTCCAAATGTGCTCTCAAACTTCCTTATTGCAAAGAATGTCACCTGGTGTGGAGGAAAGATTGATGTTCATGATGCTGCATTATTTCTCAAAGTTGCTGGAAAGATTCTAGTGGCCAACTTGATGCCCATCACACTTGACAAAAAACTATGGTCCAAGCCTCTTGCATAACTGGCTTATTATGTTGTTGAACGAGGGAGGATTGATTTTTATGGACTCATCATTCGTCAGATGATAAGTGTCAGACAGATTTCAAAGAAGACTCCTGACTTTCCTTGTCTCATCTCAAGGATTTTCATTCAATTTGGTATTATGGCAGTTGGAACCAATCTTGGAGGGCCAAAGGTCTTAACCATGAAAAGCATTGAAAAAATGATCAGAGCTCCTGCAACATCCAACTTTGAACTCTCTCGTCTCTAGCAAGAAGTTGAGATTTTGAAAGAGCAGGTGGATTATGCAGAAACTGCTTATCCTGAACTCTCTGAGAAGTTTTATGAAATTGCTAGGGATTTTATGAGATGAGTGATTAACCTCTTATGTTACTTGAATTTTCTGTGGAACTTCTTATGTTGGACTTGTTAATACTGTTGTTCTTAATGGTTATAATAATGGTATTTTTAGCCTTGAATGATTTTATCTTTAAATTAAACTATTAAAAGTGTTAAATCCATGAGAAGTTCAGCTAAATATTTTGTCAAAAGTTAAGTCTTTCATATGTCATTATGCATGTATTGATAAAAGATTGAATGAACTTTTGACAAACAAAAGTTAAGCCTTTTACGTCATTATGCAAATATTGATGGGAGAAAGGATGAACTTTTGTTTATAAAGATTAAGTATATTATATGTCATTGTGCAAATAATGATGAACAATAAAATTAATCTTTGATTATTCCGTAGTATTGGTCTATCTCCGATCCACATTTTTGTGTATATACTGTGTTGCTCCGTAAGTTCTATTATGTCGAGCATGTCTAATTGAATTGATCATTTTTGTGATTGATTTAATTGAGATTTTTGGATTCAAATCCATGTTTTCATGTTATTTGGTTATATCCAAAGAAATCCTTATTTTCTTGTAAAAGCAAGGTTGCCTATGTTGTTCTTTCGGGAATGACATTTTATGGGGGAGAGTTATTTTTGAACTTGTGCTTAATTGACAAATATTTGTGGGGAGTGCGGCTGTGGAATATTATATGGGTTATCTTGTATCTTTATAAACTCCTTGATGAATGCATTTAGCTTCGGATTTATGATTGCATCTAAATAAGTTGGTATGTTATTCTCTTTTGGTCATGAATTATCTCTATGAAAATTTCATGAGGATCCCACTAGTTTTCGTACCTTTGCCATTTTATATTGACAAAAAGGGGGAGAATTAATGTGTAGTTTCATACTACAAATACATATGGTTTACTATTTATTATGTAAGGGGGAGTGGTTTTCATGTCGAGGTGAAATATTGACTAGGGGGTGATACATATCACCATAATATTGTTGTCAAAGTTGTGATACAATTGAAATTTGATGTTGTGTAATAATACTATGACACTGTATAACAATGATCGAGAGCACTTGTTTTCTCATTGTTATCACTACTGATCTTCAACAACTATGATGCTGAGTTGAACACGTTTAGAATCATGGAGTACTTGGAAGTGACGAAGATTTTGAGTCGTGTTGAAGATGCCAAGGAGATCAAGCATTTGGATGAGAAACTACAAAGTTTCATTTATTTTGTAATCCATATATATTGATAGTTTTGTCACTAAAATGACAAAAAGGGAGATTGTTAGAGAACTGCTCGGTCAAACTCGCATGCGTAGCTATCTCAAGCATGTTTGTCAATGTTAGTGATCAAAACTATGAGTCTTGATTTCTAGCCTATTTATAGATGTCTCGGACTAGGACATAGATTGTGTAGTTGAGCCTTAGACTTCAAGGCGTTCATCATTTGAAGACGAAGAACTACTAAGGGGAGCTTGTGGAACTTCATCAACAAAAGGTGTGTGGAGACTGAAACTCATCTATCACTTGGAAAGTCTATTTATACTTTATCTCTGTTGATGGTGGATTTTAGTTCAGGGCTAAAGTTGTAAAACTAATATTTGTGTAATCATCCTGTAGAGGATGAGACTATTTTATAAGCGATGAATACTTCTTCGTTTTATTAATTCACCTAGAATGGAGCATGTAGCAACAATCCCCCGAATATTCTGTGAATTTTAGCATTATTGATTAATGCATAAAATGCCTTGTATTTCCTGTGATGTTCCTAGCAGAACTCTCATTGTTGGTGCGGCATGATGACTGATGGTTACTCGCAGCAGAGTATCATGAATATCCAAGTACCAACAGTGAGGCATGCACGAAATGCCCGTACATGATGTGAACTCTCGGTGTGTTATACTAGCCCGATTGAGCATGTAACTCTCGGTGTGTTATACTAGCCCGATTGAATATGTAACTCTCGGTGTGTTATATTAGCCCGATTGAGCATCTAGACTGTCCATAACAGTCTAGAAACGATCACGATCATCCAACTTCACTAGCATGATTGGATGGTCCAGATCGAATCCAACGCCCCAAGCAGGTATTGGAACATTCACTGCCGACCCAACGTGGACCCCGCATGATCGGCCTCCCAAAAGGGGCGACATAACTTGCCAAACCGTCCAAACCAAGCGGAATGGACAAAAAATCCTAAATTAGGGTTTGCGACACGTTACATGTGTCGCAAAACGATCTCAACCATCCATCTTTGGAGGCATAGATGGAGGGTGTAGATGAAGATTCAAAGGGTCCAGAGCATGTCAACACAAGCACCGTGGGCCCACATGCATACCTAACTAATCGGTCAAGACCAACCGTGATTGGTTGTCCCAAATCGTGCATGCCAAACCAAGCATGACACACGGCCGGAAAAACCCTAAATTAGGGTTTGCGACATCATCTATGTGTCGCAAAATCATCTCAAGTGTCCATCTTCGCAGGCTTGAGTGGAAGGCAAAGATGAAACATCGGGGAAGGCCGACCATGCTAGTATGACCACCGCGGCCCCAGCTTCATGACCGACCGATCGGCCAAAGCCAGCCTTGTCCAGGCGCCTCGGTTCGTGCGCCCAAACTGGCATGGTCACGCTTCCTAAATCATAAATTGATCTCGACCACTCAACTTCGCTAGACAAATTGAGTGCCTTAGATCACGTTTCCATGGGACATTCAGGTATAGGCGTGGATATCAGCTTATCACCTACACTCTGGACCAAACGACCGAGACCTACCAAGCTTGGTCGTCTCAAAACGTGCGCCTTGAAAGTGGCATACCGCGCCCCTTCAAGAATCCTTTGCGGCATGGGATTTCTGTCGCAAATCGATCCCATCCACTCAACTTCACCGGTAAATTCGAGTGGCCTAGATCAAACCTTCGTGGGACAGTGAAGCATGGACATGGACATCAACATGTCGTCTACGCGCATGCCAGATCGGTCCTCCATAAAACATCCCCAAAGCTTAGATTCGACCAAGCTGAAGGGGTACACTCGCGCACATCCTAAACCCTAATCCTAGGGTCTCAGATGAAGGTCGCAAATCATCTTATCCGTCCAACTTCGCCAGCTTGGACGGACAACCTAGGATAGGAGTTAGGCGGCCCATGTGGTATCACCATGATCACCGCCCTCCACTCTTCCACCTAATATGATCGGATAAGGCATGGCTCACCCATGAAGCCTCCAAACCCTCACGTGAAGTAGGCAGATCATGATGCTCAACAGTGATGCTTCATATATGCCTAATACGTTCTATGCATAACATACATAGAATACACATGATACTTTACAAGTATCGACTTTCTAAATAACTTAGTTATTTATCCTAGCATTACATGCTACCTTATGTGGGTCCCATGATCCACACTTACACTCGAGACATCAATCATGTCACAAACTGGGGGGATACATACTGGGGTATTGGTCTGGTGGTTTACAACGTGCAACGTGCAACGCGCCATCACAAGAATGTGTCAGGAAGACATGGACGGTTAGTGATGATGGGAGAAGTGGGCAAGACTGATCGTGTGACGCTAACATACAACTTCACTACTCCATCACTCCACTTCCTCCACTTCCCACGAGAGACGTGAATAAGGCTTAAATTACTTGTATAAATAGGTTCTCCACCCTATTTCCACAACAGAGAGACATGAACACAACACAGAAACCAAGTGTTAATACACAACGTATTCAAACACCCAGAGCATGCTTGCATTATTCGTAAGCCTGCTCACCTTTCAGTTACAAGTCATAAACAAGCCTACACCTTCACAATCTCAACACCTTCTTTGCTTCCCTCCCTAAGATCAACCCCATCTCCTTCATTTTGTGACCGAAACAAGTCTGGAATGGCCATTTCTTGGTTTAGGCCAGAATTGTATAAATTGATATCTCGAATCAAAAGCATTCACCACGCAGTGCATTTGTTTAGGGTTTAGATTCATTACTCATCCACACACCCAAATTACCAAATCCGGCAGGAATAGTTTTCTCCCATAGACAATTGGCGACCACAGTGGTAGATTAATCTCTCGGTTGCAATATCAATTTCCAATTCTCAATTTCATCTTTTCAATACCTGGTTCGATTTCCGCAATTTCAATGGGGTAGATCTTAGGATCAATTCAATTATCAATTCATCTTAAAATGGTAGAACTCATGTCTAGATCAGCAATCAATTCTGATGGATCTAGTGTGGATAACACTCCCGGTTTCGATATACCTTTCAGTGGAGCTACCGTGGTCAATACATCTCGTGGAGCCGTCACTTCTACCACCAGCGTAGAAGGAGGAGATATCCCATTAGGAGTGACGCCTCCTATCACCAGAGCCAGAGCAGCTGCAAACCTTGGTATTTCTTCGAGTGTAACGCCTCCGGCGGTTACCATAGAAATAACTTCCACTCCTTCATAAGGACGAGTAGATGGAGGAGCAAGAGGAGGACTATCTCCCATTACCATCGCAGAATTGATGGAGAGGCAGGAAGTCCTTGCTAAGACTCAAACGGATATGGATGCAACTCAGAAAGAGGTACTCACTTTTATTTAGACATTAACTGATCTATTTCCGCAAGAGCCGCGACATCCCCTAGAGCCAACAAGGAACACATTCAATGCACCCGGAGAAGGTACTTCAGCGGTGCGGACCTACATGGACCTGATCATATTAGAAATGAGCGGTCATATGGAGATTCCTACACTGGGGACTAATCATCACAACGATCTTCCTCAAGTCAATAGTCTCACTATGAGCCAGAGTCCGGTGGATCATGAAGCGTTTTCTCTAGTGGAAAGTTTATGCGAACTTTTACACCTCTCGAAGAATCAGCGGGCAGAGACGTTTTGCTGCAATCAACCAGAAGAAGGTCATAACCGGGCACTACATGTTACTGCACGAATTAAGGATTCAGAGTCCAAGGGTCCCTTATAGACACGGAAGCGTCTTCGAATGTGATTACTCTTAAGACTCTTAGGATGGCCAAGGTTCGCTCAAGAAAGATCGTACGGAAGCCTACCACAATGACAGACTTTGAAGGAAACTAGACTAGAACATATGGGATCGTCCCTTCAACGTATCTCCAGTGCCTGAAGACTATGTTAAATGAAGAATTCATTTGTATTCCTACATCATTGTCTCCATACGCACCAATATACGGGGAGGAACTTTTCGAATCGAGGGAAGCTCCACGGGAAGATTCAAACAAAGTCCATTGCATCCCACTCCCCATATGGGTGTCAGTCCAGGAGGAGGACCAACTCGCATCATTGAGGGCTAAGCCCCACGACGCATTATTGTTGACGAAACATTCTTCTTCATCCCGTGAAGCCGAAGCCCATGTTCACACCAAGAGGGAACGAACTTTTACGGCGAGTTGTGACCAGAAGGGGAAAACGGTATACCGACGTTGCCATTATCAATTAGAAGGGGAGACTGTTATCCAGTCTCTCCACCCAATGAAATGCTACAACAGCAACGAACCACAAGAAGAGGTGATGGATGCTCCACGACATCTGCAAGACGGCACCAACTCCACGATAGAAAATCTCGACGATGAGGAATCTCCTAGGCCTATATCCATCAGCTCGAACTTGTGTAGGCATTCATATAATCTCCGATCCAAGACATTCAAACAATATTTGAGGAAATTCAGGCACGAGATCAGGTGTTGCGCGGATTCCAGAGATTTGAACGAATTCTACCCCAAAGACGATTTTCCTTTACCTAACATCGACATGTTAGTAGATGTCACTAGCGGACACGGCATGTTCTCCTTCATGGATGGATATAGCGGCTACAATCAGATAAGGATGTATGAGCATGACGCGAGTAAAACAGCTTTTCGAACTTCTCTCGAAAATTTTATTATACTGTAATGTCATTTGGTTTAAAAAAATGTCGGTATAACGTATCAATGCGCTACGACGAAAATCTTCCACGACATGATGCATAAGCAAGTTTAAGAATACGTGGATGATATATTGCTCAAATCAAAAGCTCGGGAAGCCCACACAGGAGTCTTAGGACAAGTGTTCGAGTGCCATGAATATAAGTTGAAGATGAATCGTTTGAAATGCGTTTTCGGCGTCTCTTCAGGCAAATTTCTGGGATTCCATGTGATTGCTGAGGGGATCAAAGCGGACCCATCCAAGACCCAATCTATCCTTACGATGTCGCCTCCGCAAACTATAAAGAAACTCCAAAGCTTCATGGGAAAAAAAGGAGCAAGTTTTGTCTGGACCGCACTACAGCGGGAAGCATTTCAGAAGATTCAACGAACATTGTCATCTCCAAATCATCATAAAGGGTTCACCTATTATGTCATTCCGGAAGAAGAGAGAGCCTGAGACATCTTTAGATCTAATGGAGCCAACACCTCAAGGGAGCAGCCTCAAGAAGATAGGCATCGTCATGTCGAGAAAGAATTCACAGCTTGGGTGAATCACTCTGTTAGACTTGGAATGCTTCAGCGAAACATTGAACATCCAAATGATTATGTTAAGAGGTCCTCAATTCAGGCACTGAAGGGTCACAATCCAAATGTTACTGAACAACAAGTGGAGTAATTGTGCATCCATAGGATGGTACCATTCAATCATGCGTTGTCAAAGAGCATGTGCTTTCAGACACCCTATGAACTCCGTGAAGATGCTAAACGCTCAGGTTGCAACAACACCTGCCCTGCTAGAAAGAACAAACTGGACCGTCATAAAGAGCCTCATGATGTTCATGGAAATATACATCTCACCAACAGGCAGTGCAAGCTTCAGCCTTCTGTAAGCAGTTTCGCTGAAGCAGTAAAAAAAAAATCACCGAGATACAACATCATGCATGTCCAAAATCACCAACTACGGACTCAAGTACCATATGCACGACTGCCATAATGGTGAAACAATGTCCAAGATATTCCATATCTGGATTGACGGTAGCTACGTCAATGACAGACGCTTTCAGAATCTGTCTCCCGTAGAAGAAGTAGTTGTGTTACCAAAGGAGTATGACTGGGGACTGCTTATCACTGCCCATCTCAAAGATGGTGAATTTAGAGATGCAAGCACGCTATTATTATGATTCCAAGATGGCCAAAGATGAATATATACTCTAGAGAGCAGATGTAAAGACGGCCTCGTAAACCTAGCGTGGCAACATCTATCAAGTCGAGAGCCCTGGATACTCATGGGCAGGGGACTGTCTCCCTCTTCTATATTCCATGAAGAAACATCAAGAATGCTATCGGTTCCAGCACATCTCTCTAATAACGAGACGATCTCTACCGTTGTATGAAGAGTGCCAAGTTCGTGCAAGTTGCTATCACGCCTCTTCCTGCCAGTCTCTTATGATCACAGCTGCAGCTAAGAACCGTTGTTCATTTGTTGATACCAGTGCCCGAGCTTCACGATAGCAACAACCACCACGGACAGAGGTAATCCGAACTTCTACATATTTTATTTTCCCATGGAGAAGTAATAGAGTCACGGAGAAGAGATGACGATATATTTATTATGGTAAACTCACCGACCATACAAGATAGAACCATATAAATCACGCTTGGGGACTGAGGCTCAACATGAAATTCCTTCGCCATCAATCAAGGACTTCTTTAACACAAGAGAGATGGTCAATCAAGAAGCATGTAATTTGCAAGGGGAAACCAAAATGAAGAAGAGGTCGCTTCAATACTCCCTCCAGCAGAAGCCGCTTCAAACGCTCCCTCCAAGCCGCTTCAATGTTCTCTCCAGAAAAATGCGTTTCAGCTCTCTCCAGAAGAATGTGTTTCAGCTCTCTCTCCAGAATAAGAAGTCGCTTCAACACTTCAATTCTCCCTCCAGAAGAAGCTGCTTCAACACTCTCCGGGACCCGTTCGCTCCAGCAGAAGCTGCTTCAATACTCTCCGGGACCTGCTCGCTCCAGAAGCTGCTTCAACGCTCTCTGCAGGACCCATATCCACATTTGAGCACACAAGGTTCATTTTTGAGCAAAGCAAGCATGCAGTGGGTCCCACGTTTAAGCGAAGAAGGCGGCAAGGTCAAGGAAACAAGGCCGGTGTTTGGTCAAGATAGCAGGGTCGGTGTTTTAAGGATGATGCTCGAGCAAGCACATCAACCATACGAGCAAAGCAGGCACATGACAGGGACGACGTCTGAAACATGTACACGGTGGACCCATGTTTGATCGAAGTATGCACATATGCCCATGTTCGAAGCAAGCATGCTCACATCAGGTCCCACGCTCGACCTAAGCAGGCATAGCAAGGTCGATTGAAGCAGGCAAGACTAACATTCGAGCGGAACAAGCACGAAGTAGTCTCTCGACCGAAGCAGGCATAACAAGGTCGATCGAAGTAGGAAATACCGATATCATGATAGGGGAACGCTCGCCTGGACTACTCTTGAACGTGACATGCTCGAAGGACAGGACGACCCGTCTCTTCTGGTAACATCTAACTTTGTCTCATAAGTTTTATCCTTAACTGTCACCATCATATGCCTACCCCACAATAGTGTAACCATCATGTGCTAGGCAGGGCACTTAATGTTTATGGTGGATATTAGTTCAGGGCTAAAGTTGTAAAACCAATATTTTTGTAATCATCCTGCAGAGGATGAGACTATTTTATAAGCGATGAATACTTCTTCGCTTTATTAATTCACCTAGAATGGAGCATGTAGCAACAATCCCCAGAATATTCTGTGAATTTTAGCATTATTGATTAATGCATAAAATGTTTTGTATTTCCTGTGATGTTCCTAGCAGAACTCTCATTGTTGGTGCGGCATGATAACTGATTGTTACTTGCAGCAGAGTACCATGAATATACAAGTACCAACAGTGAGACATGCACGAAATGCCCGTACAGGCTGTGAACTCTCGGTGTGTTATACTAGCCTGATTGAGCATGTAACTCTCGGTGTGTTATACTAGCCCGATTGAGTGTGTAACTCTCGCTGTGTTATATTAGCCCGATTGAGCATCTAGACTGTCCATAACAGTCTAGAAATGATCATGATCATCCAACTTCACTAGCACGATTGGATGGTCCAGATCGAATCCAACGCCCCCAAGCAGGTATTGGAACATTCACTACCGACCCAATGTGGACCCCGCGTGATCGTCCTCCCAAAAGGGCCGGAATAGCTTTCCAAACCGTCCAAACCAAGCAGAATGGACAAAAAACCCTAAATTAGGGTTTGCGACACGTTACATGTGTCGCAAAACGATCTTAACCATCCATCTTCGCAGGCATAGATGGAGGGTGTAGATGAAGATTCAAAGGGTCCAGAGCATGTCAACACAAGCACCATGGGCCCACCTTCATACCTGACCGATCAGTCATGACCAACCGTGATTGGTTGTCCCAAATCGTGCATGCCAAACCAAGCAATGCACACGGCCGTTAAAATCTTAAATTAGGGTTTGCGGCATCATCTATGTGTCGCAAAATCATCTCAAGCGTCCATCTTCGCAGGCTTGAATGGAAGGCAAAGATGAAACATCATGGAAGGCCGACCATGCTATCATGACCACCGCAGCCCCGGCTTCATGACTGACCGATCGACCATAGCCAACCTTGGTCAGGCTCCTCGGTTCGTGCGCCCAAACTGGCATGTCACGCTTCCTAAATCATAAATTGATCCCGACCACTCAACTTCGACAGACAAATTGAGTGGATTAGATCACGTTTCCATGGGACAGTCAGGTATAGGCGTGGATATCATCCTATCACCTACACGCTGAACCAAACGACCGAGACCGACCAAGCTTGGTCGTCTCGAAACGTGCGCCTTGAAAGTGGCATACCGCGCCCCTTCAGGAATCCTTTGCGGCATGGGATTTCTGTCCAAAATCGATCTCATCCACTCAACTTCACCGGTAAATTCGAGTGGCCTAGATCAAACCTTCGTGGGACAGTGAAGCATGGACATGGACATCAACATGTCGTCTACACGCATGCCTGATCGGTCCTCCATGAAATATCTCCCAGGCTTAGATTCTACCAAGCTGAAGGGGTACACTCGCGCACCTCCTAAACCCTAATCCGAGGGTCGCAGATGAAGGTCGCAAATCATCTTATCCGTCCAACTTCGCCAGCTTGGACGGACAACCTAGGATAGGAGTTAGGCGGCCCATGTGGTATCACCATGATCACCGCCCGCCACTCTTCCACCTAATATGATCGGCTAAGGCATGGCTCACCCATGAAGCCTCCAAACCCTCACGTGAAGTAGGCAGGGCATGATGCTCAACAACGATGCTTCATATATGTCGAATACGTTCGATGCATAACATGCATAGAATACACACGATACTTTACAAGTATCGACTTTCTAAATAACTTAGTTATTTAGCCTAGCATTACATGTTACCTTATGTGGGTCCCACGATCCACACTTACACTCGAGACATCAATCATGTCACAAACTGGGGGATACATATTGGGGTATTGGTCCGGCGGTTTATAGCGTGCAGTGTGCAACGCGCCATCACAAGAACGTGTCAGGAATACATGGACGGTTAGTGATGATGGGAGAAGTGGGCAAGACTGATCGTGTGACACTAACATACAACTCCACTACTCCACTTCCTCCACTTCCCACGAGAGACGTGAATAAGGCTCAAATGACTTGTATAAATAGGTTCTCCTCCCTATTTCCACAACAGAGAGACAGGAACACAACACATAAACCAAGTGTTAATACACAACATATTTAAATGCCCAGAGCCTTCTTGCATTATTCGTAAGCCTGCTCACCTTTCTGTTAAAGTCATAAACAAGCCTACACCTTCACAATCTCAACACCTTCTTCGCTTCCCTCCCTAAGATCAACCCCATCTCATTCATTTTATGACCGAAACAAGTCTGGAATGGCCATTTCTTGGTTTAGGCCAGAATTGTATAGATTGATCTCTCGAATCAAAAGCACTCACCGCGCAGTGCATTTGTTTAGGGTTTAGATTCATTCCTCATCCACACACCCCAAATTACCAAATCCGGCAGGAATAGTTTTCACCCATAAATAATCTCCTATATTGATACATAAGTCGTATTATGATATAGTTTTCGATTATACGCATTTGAGATTTCGAGCTGAGTTAATCTCGCTTACAAATTTCTCGAAATATATGTTGGAAAGCTTTCGCTTCGACCAAGTTCATCTTATATTCTTGACAATTATTAGAATATGATCATGTGAAAATTGCTGAGTAACATCTTACATGGTTTGTGTGATACACTCATTTGGTGTAGACTTGGAATGTTTCATTATGATTATTTCAATATCTTGAAAATTGCTTTGATGTTACTAGTGTGTGAAAACGGCTATTGTCATCCTCTAAGAAAGCTTCAATGATTAAATTAAAAAGTTTATAATCAAGTAACCATGTTTGGATATAAACATAGTGTGTTCTTACATTTGTGTATAAGTCCAAAACCCGGGAACCTGAAGTATGCGTAACCGTACGCGTACTGGCGGTTGTTGGACGTCTGGGCAAGTATGCGTACCCATACACATACTGGCGGAAATCTCACATCCGTGAATTTCCGCTAGAGTTTGGAAGTGTGAATTGGTATGCGCATCCGTACGCGTACTGGCATAACCAAACTCGGTCCGGCTACTTAAGTATGCGTACCCGTTTGCATACTTGAGTTGGTTAATTTGTAAAATCGGTTGTACATGAACTTAAATATTTATAAAATAAGGAATGAAATCTTTGCAAAATGTGGCTATGATGTTCATGAACTGATTCGAGTGAATCAAACCGATTTTACTTCAATTGTGTTCTTGTATACTTCTATGAGAATATAGAAATTGAACTGCTCTTTAACTAGTTTCATTTGAGTCATTTGAACTAGTTATGGTTAAGATGAATAAGGTTGATATGAGGGTAATCATATGGCTAACTTTGGTTAACTATTGTTGAGCCAACATGGTGTACACGTTTGGTTACGGTTACATAAACCTAAATGAGGGTACATTTTGTTTGTGTGTAACTAGCTAAGTTCGATCTAACTGTTGAAAGATATTAGCTTGGTTGAATCAGGTTTTTCATCTAACGGTGAATATTGAATGCTTTGTTACCAAGGTAACCTAGATTGAAAACCCTGATTTGAAAACTATATAAAGGAGAACTCTAACAACTGGGAAACCTAATCGTGTTACTAATTGCATCAACTAGAGTTGATTCTCGTTTAACCTTAGGTTTCTATCGAGACCCCATAGGTTAACGACTTCAAAGACTTCATTATGATTATGAAGCCAGACCCAACTATTTTCTTTATAGTTACGTATTCTGATCTTTCCTGATTCTATCGTTTGAGTATTATCTTCTCTAATATTTGCTCGAGATTTAATCTCCAATAGGAAAGATAAAAACTAATCACAAACACCTTCATCTCATCGTTTGTGATTCCATATTATCTAGTTTCGCCATCATACGATTTATATTATTGTGAGTTGATTGATAATACTATGTTGTTATTCGGGAATATAATTTCGGGTTATCAATTGGTTCATGTTCACCTTGATTTATCAAAATACGAAACAAAAACTCTTGGGTATTTCTGGGGGACACATATTTATTCATTTTATAGACCTTTTTGTGTGAGTCATATTTGTTTATCAAGTCTTCGACTTTGGGTCGTATCAACTTTTGATTGTGGGTGAGATCAGATAAGGGAATCAAGTGTGTAGGATCAGAGACGTAAGGAATGCAAATGTACCTTGAATCGGTGTGAGATTGCTTAGGGTTCAACTATAGTCTAGTCCGAAGTTTATTGGTAGTAGGATAGTGTCTGTAGCGGCTAAATATAGTGTGGTGTTCAAAGCTGGACTAGGTCCCGGGGTTTTTCTGCATTTGTGATTTTTATCGTTAACAAAATTCTGGTGGTTGTGTTATTTCTTTTCCGCATTATATTTTGTTATATAATTGAAATACCACAGATAGTGCGTTAAGATCAATCAATTAGATAATCCAACCTTTGGTTATTGATTTAAATTGATTGACACTTTAACATTGGTCTTTGGTACCGTTAAAGTTGTTTCACATAATAATTAGGTTCGCGGATTTCTATATGTTTGATTTGATGATTACATTGTGAAACACAGATATAAAGCCTTTGATATACTTTTCTCTAGATTGAGTCTGACTGTCTAGTTGATTCTCTAGAAAGTATATTGGAGTAAGTCCTCTCAGATTGCCAAGGAATTACTGGGTGTGGTTGTTAGACCCCCATATTTTCAATGTGGAGGAAGATAACAACAATAAGAAGGATCCATGAAACTCTTAAACTTATTATGTTTGCATTATTATGTTTCCAATATTATGTTTTGAACTCTTAGATTGTGGTTTTAGACTTGTCAGTAACTCTTAAACTTATGTTAATTTTCAGTTTCACTTGCTTTAGAACTTATTCTTTTTTCTGCGGGTTTAAACAATATTAGAGTTGTAATAAGTCTGCATGGTTTGAAAGATCAACCTTTCCCACCATCTCAGTCTTTCTGCTACAGTGCTATCAGGGATAATAGTCGGCATGGTTTGAAATGCTCGACCTTGCCGACTTACTGCAACATGTTAATGTTAATAGTATAAAAATATTACTTTTTAGGTAAAAAGTACAACTCATTGAATGCTCAAGGGCTAGAATTTTCAAAATCAAGACATTAAGTGTGTTGTTATTATAAAATCACTTTCAACTTCATCTTCAACCTTGCATAAATAATGGAAGTTTCAAGTGAAACACAAACAAATTTTTGTATTCTTTGCACACTAAGTGGTCATTCTACAAATGATTGTCCCTTTGAAGGAAGCAAATGCACTATTGATGGTTGTAAGGGGTTATTATTTCTCATGAAAGCTTCAATAGGAGATGTATATCAGCTGTATGCTTCAAAATGCACTTGCTGTGGGTTTTTCTATTAGATTGATGAGCGCCTAGCTCCGTATGAATATGAAGTTGCTAAAATCAACCTTCTACCATACACAGATCCATGTTGTGACGGTAAGATGAAGTTAATTACCTCTCCTAAAAAATTATGTACCGGAAATAGATACTATCTATGTCCCAAATGTGTTAAGGTTAAGTTTTTAAGGTTTGTATGCTCTAATTAAGTGTTGAATGCATCTCCATATACTAAGAATGTTACAGTCATCATGTTTAGTTTATAAAAAATGAGGACTTCTTCATAGTCGTCAAGGTTGATCCATATTACTATAAGTTATTTAATTCGAATCTAGTGGGCATTATACAAAATTCAAAGTGTGTCGACAGCTAAAAAGTCGGCAATTAACAGATTATCAAGATTACCGACGTACGTATAGTCGACAATGTATTTATATAATACAATACCGACTATAATGTGAAGAAAATCCAGGAACAATATCTTTGTTATCCCTTTTGATCGGCAAGGTTGTCCTCATAAACCCTGCCGACTACCAATTATTCGGCATTGTAGGAGGACCACAACCCTGCCAACTATAGTATGAACAACATCCAGGAATAATATCATTTTTTTCCATTTTAGTCGGAAAGGTTTTCTTCTTCAACCTTGCCGACTACCTATAAGTCGGCAGTGTAGGAGGACAATAAACCTGCTGACTGTCCCAGGCCTTTTTTTCCTGTGATGTCATGCATATGCAGTCGGCAATCTGAAAAAAATTATAACCTGTCGAACCTGGTATGGTCGGCAAGGTCTTGTGATAAATACAATGTCGACTATATGTTTAAACACCAAAAAGAACCACATCCACTTCATTCATTTGTAGTACTCCAAAGTACATTACACAAAATACGAATACGATTACAAAAAGATTCCTTATTTCCTAATCATAATCACTCATCACTCAAATCTATTGGAGGGATTTCATTCAAATATATTGAACCTCCTTTAGTCAAATCTATGGGACATTCCTTAGACCCATCTAAAACATTGCAAAGGTGCATGTTGTCCTCATAAAGTCACCCATTCCTTGCTCTTGTTGTTTATGACCTTTTCCCAAAAACTAAACCTACAAAGACTTGTTGAGTTGTAGACCAATAAAATGATTATTATCCACCAAATCCATAACATTTCTTCTATACTTGAGCTCCTCCACACAAACCGCATGTTTCGGTGCAAATGATACACATAGTCCTTTAATATAAAAAAAATATACTACGCATGACCACGTATCCGCCAATAGATGTCCACACTCCGGCATTCTCATCCAATGATCCCATTTGATCGGTGCATTTCTATCTGAGCCTTTAACACTAGTAAGAAATTCCTTAAAACTCGTTTCTTTGTCCTCCATCGAACCTTCTAGAATCATTGAGATATAAAACTCGTTGTCTTTTTCTAGTCGGGTAGCCATATTATTTCTTATGTATTGACATTGGGTGATATTATCATCAACCGCTCCACCTAGGTTTCCCAATTATTGGGAGTCAACGTGAAACCCACAATTTTCATCCTTGGGGACGTCGTCGGTACCAATAACGAACTCTCGAATAATTTGAGGGAGTTGTCCCCGATACTCTTCCAATATCGGTTTTACTACCTTCCTCGGATGACCTCTTTTCTGCACAACATCTCCTTGACTTGCTTGACTCTCAAGAGGTGGAATGTCATTTGGATTCAAGTTTGAAACTGTCGGTGTAGTTGTTTCTTTCCTCGGCCGACCCATTTTCTTTACAACAACTTCCACATTTGTTTGACTCTCAAGAGGTGGAGTGCTATTTGGATTCAAGTTTGAAATCGTTGGTGTAGTTGTTTATTTCCTCGGACGACCCATTTTATTTACAACATTTTCCACACTGGCTTGACTCTCAATAGGTGGAGTGATATTTGGATTCAAGTTTTAAACCGTTGGTGTAATTGTTTCTTTCCTCGGGGCGACCTCTTTTATTTTTAGCCAGCTCTTCTCTGTATTCCGCCTCGGTATAATCATGTCCGTATGGATCGCATTTTTTACTCAAATATACTATTTAATTTGTTCTCTTTATTCCGTGCTTCTCTTCATGGTAGATGGTCTACCCGTTGGATCTTGTTTCCCCAGTTCTTGAATTCTTCCATAAAAAGGTAAACAATCGGCATCAACTTGTGCTTCATAGTTTTTTTGTCCAACCTATTCAATGTGGGGTACTTTTCGAAAATTATTCTCCCAAGTTCCATGTCTCTAAACTCTTCACCGGGATCTTCTCTTGGAGACGGTTTGAAAGATAGTTGCTTCCAATAAGGATCAATATCTTCAATCGTAATCGGAGTTTTATACCTACCAAGCATATGACGACATGGAATTCTGGTAGCCTTCATTATCCTACACTTACAAGGAGTGTTCGGGTCGTCATACTTTTGATAAAACTTGAGATGTTTCATCATAAAACGTATTTCCCAATGCGAGACATTGTAATGTATTCCAACAAGCAACCAATTATTCTCCTTAAACTCCTTCAACTTCCGGTACCTACTTTATTCGAATTACTTTCTTATCTTGTCGATATCATTATTAGTGTACTCATGGATAGCATGTTGCACCATCACAATCCCATTTTGACTCGTGAAAAGTAGACCTTTTAGTCTCCCATGATCTTGCTCTACCAAACTTGTGGACTCAAGTTTGAAATGTTTATAGTCATAAGTAAAAGAAAACACAAACATCTCTTTGTGTGGCGTCAACCATTATCTCTTGCAATATTCCACTACTTTGGGGTAATTAGTTCCCCAATCATCCTTGAACTCCTTTAAGTTTATCTCATATCTTGCCATACTCATCGACCAAACCAACTTATCCCATGCGTTCACGAATAACCCAAATTTGATCTCACCTTCTTTCTATTCTTTGTCTTTTTTTTCCCTCTTCCTTTCTCTCCTCTTTAGTTAGTTTACTAAGAGGCTCATCTTCCTCCTTTTCATGTTTAGTACATTTCTTTGCCTTTGGCTTTTGCATATGATTCCTACAATTCTTTCTAAGATTTCATTGTATATGCCAAGTGCAAAGAAAATTTTGTGCCTTGGGAAAAACTATCCTCACGGCGTTCATTAATGCTTGCTCATTGTCGGTTACCACAACCCCGGGAGTCTCGTCTTCGTGGTAGATAAGCTTCAAAGTTTCTAATGACCAAATATAACTAGCATCCTTCTCACGATCCATAAAATACCATGCCACCATAAACGATTGCTTATCCGAGGTTTGTCCTACAATGTTCAACAAAGGAATGTTGTACCTATTCGTCTTATAGGTACAATCCATGAACAAAACTTGGTAAAAGCGCCAGGTTAATTGAACCATATCGGAATGTGCAAGAAAAATACGATCCACCTTCCCCTTCGATGACTCATGGTGTCTTACCATGTAGTTGTATTTGTGTACCAACCATTGTGATTCTTCCATTACCTTTCTTCCATCCCATTCAATTATTTGATAGTTTCCTTAGCCGCATAAATTATAGACAATGAAAAAAGGTTATTCTTGTCATCCCTCTTGAACTTACTAAGGAGCTTGCTTGATTTAATTCCCCAACTTATTTTTACTTGTTCGAACTCGTGCGGTTTCAACTTGGCAACTTGGGAGTGTCCAACAAGACTTTCTGGATCTTTATGGCTATGCCAACCAACATCAACTCTATTCATTCTCCACATGTTATCGGTGTCTTGGTTCCTCCAAACAATAATCTTGAATGTGCATCCACACTTCTTTGACTTCGTCTTGTACACCCTAGTCATATTATTATCATACACATAACCCTTTCTCTTGTGACTTGTGTCCGGCGACCCACTACACTAGCATACCATTTCAAATAGCGAATCTTTTTGTTGGGTGTTTTTCACTAGAACGCACATCTTATCTTTTGCTTTCTCAATAACCCACTTGACCGCATCGTCTTTTTCCATCCATTCCAAATCATTAGCACCCCTAACATTGTGAGCTTGAGGCTGGTCCGTCATCGGTACCAATGCAATCTACAAAATATCACAAGTTAGTTGATATGTACTACAATAGTCGGAAAGGTCGATATATAAAACAACAACGACCAAAGCACAACCGGCAAGGTCGAAGAATAAAATAATGCCGACCAAACTATAGTAGGCACGGTCGACGTATCCACAATAATGACGGCTTAAGCATGTTTCAAATCACGTCTCATGGGGTGCAAAAATATTATAGTTGTCACGGTTCATATTTTCAACCTTGCCGACTAAACACTGCTCATGAAAAGTCGTGGCATTTGGTAATAAAAATCATGCCGACGCTTTTGGTCGGCAGGGTCGATAATCGTCGACCTTGCCGATACTGGGCAGCAAAAGTGAAAAAAAATCGATCATTTGCATGGAAAAATCACAATCTTCACCACGTAAGTTGTCTACCTGATTACTTACAACTCCCTTCTCTTTTTCTGGGTCATTGGATTCTCTGTTGGGATCAAGACATTCATAACTTCCATATCCATCTCGAGTTTGAGGAAAATAAAAGTGAGGATCATGCATATAATCCATTTGATCATGATATTGTAGATCATCATACAAGTACTCATCTGAATGAGGAAAATAGAAGACTTCCCTACTTCAAAATCAGGATTAAAATCACTCATACCCCACCCCCCTCCCCTCCCAAAAAAAAAAAAAAAACTTCCTCTACTACTTCATACTCTTCCTTACTCTCAATTATTTCCAAATACACTCATATAAATCAACTAACTAATCTAATCATATCAATTAAATTAGTGTTAATCATTGCAGGGATAATTTAGCCATTTAGAAAATACATGGTTAAGAGGTGGCTTGTTTACTTCAAAATGACCTAAGTTTTGTCTCATTAGGTATACCGCAATTTGGCCAGGTTATTTATGCTATAGAAAAACATGGAACCCTAACTATCCTTCGGGCTGGGTCTCCAGCAGATGGCCATCCACTTCCAAACTATAAAAAGAACCATTTTGTTTGGGACTACTCAAAAATGGAGGGGGATTACTTTGTGATAGGAATGCCTACCCTATACTGATAAAGGGTGTCCTAAAGTATGGAAATGACTAACATACCCTTAACCTAATTAAAATTAAAATTAAAACTAATATATATATATATAACCTAATCTAAATCATTAACAAAACAAAATCAAAATCAAAATTATAACAAATCCATTACTTTTAATTTTTCACAAATCCGTTACTATTAGAGGGTTCATTTTCTTCTTTTCTTTCCGCTTCATCGTCTCGATTAAAAAAAAATCCACAAACCCATTACTTGGTTGAAAAAATGAGTAGTAATCATCAAAATGAGTTGAAAATGGAAGTTGCAGGGCGAAGTTCGGCAAGGAATTATGTGAAACAGTTTGTCGAACTAGCCGAACTCAGCTTTAATGTAGCTTTTTCTTTCAGAGAAAAGTTCAGTTACCTCGCAAAAAAAAAATCCCACCCGAACTTTTAGTTCGGTTAGGTCGCAACTTTTTTCCCTAGCCGAACTTTTAGTTCGATTACGTTGCATTTTTTTCTCCTAACCGAACTTTTCTTTGAAAAACTATATATTGAGTTCGGCTACGTCGATTTTTTTTTCCCAGCCAAACTTTTAGTTTGGTTACGTCGCAACTTTTTTGTCGTGGCCGAATTTTTCTCTGAAATCAAAAACTCCATTAAAGCTGAGTTCGGCTGCCTGTGTCTTCAGAACCATTAGCCAAACTACACTTGCAGATGAGTTCGGCTACCTGTTCTTCAGATGTCGTAGCCGAACTTTATTTCCATGGTCTAAATCAGTTTATAAATTTTTCATTTTTTCGAAAGTTTTTCCCAATTCAAGCAACATTAACTAAATTTGAAGTATACCTAAGTACCTAAAACCCTCATTTCGAAATCAACCATCTTACAAAAAAAAAAAAAAAAACCTTCTTCTCAAAAATTATTCTTTTAAAAACACTCAACTAATTAATCTAACCTCACTAATTAATCATTACACTAACACTAATTAATCAATACGCTAACTAATTTAATTACCAAGGGCAAGTTTGGTATTAAAAGAAAACTTAGATAAGGGGTGACTCATTATTACTTCTAATATCCACCCAAAAAAGTGAAGAATAATCCCCCTCTATTTTTGAGTAGTGCCCAAAAAATCGTTCTATAAAAACAGACGTTAAAAATTCATCCACGTCCAATCCACCAATATGAGTTGCATGTCCACCCGCTAAATTTCGTATTGGTTTGGCCACATCTTAAGCGTAACAATCAGTGACAGCTGATGGTAAGGGCACTTGATTCTAACATATTTGCCATTCGTTTTTGTAATACTGAAGACAAGGATGCTATCTTGTTTGGGGGGTGCTTGGAACTTTGGTGGTTACTTAATTGTTTTTAGGGATTGGCATCCATCTTTTCCTTCTCAGAAATTAAACTTTGACACATCTCCCTTTTGGCTTGAATTCAAAAACCTTATCCCTGAAGTTCTCAAGCTTTTTGTTGATATTGTTGGTGAAACTATAGTTGTTGAACCTGATGGTATCCATCCAACCACTTCAACTAAGTTTAGAGCTATGATTATGATAAGGGTTACTACTCCTATGCTAAAAGGAATCCATTCTGCTAATGTTGCATGTGTTTCTAGGTGGGTGGGATTATTTTTTGAAAAACAACCTTATAAGCTCTGTGATGAATGTAAAGTTCCATATTATGATAAAGATTTGTGTGCTAATCGTAAGATTCGAAGAATAAATATGGAAAGTATTGTAAAGAATTTTGGCCCTGAAGTTGAACCAGTTATCCACAGGAGTTAGCAAATTTATTCATGCAACATGGTCATCAGATAAGAAGCAATTTACGAGAACCGATTGTGACTGAATCTAACCCTCTTGATGGTATGCATATATTTTACTTCACTGCTACTGATTTTCAGTCTGACTCTTCAATAGCTCCAGATGATAGGGCTTTACCTCATCCACATACGCATATGGTTCTTGCTAGTTCTAGTTCTACATTAAGTTATCGAACTTTTATTCGTCGTAAGAGAACACGCAATCTCAGTATTGTAGTGCTATCCGATGATGAGTCAGATCAAGCTTCTACCAGTCATATAGCTTCAGATAGTTGTTGTGCATCTATCAGTCATCAAGCTTCAACAAGTAATCATCCTGTTCAACAATATTTATGCCATACTGACAACTCTCAAGCTCAAGAACCAATAAGTGGTAATAGATATGAGCCAACTGTTTGGGATGTTGAGGCTGGGACTCGATTTATGAATCGTGACCTCACTGATGATGGACAACAAGTTTCTACTCTTATCCTTCCTTTTAATACAATTTCCATTTCTCTTCCCATTTTCTTTTTATTAATAGTTCCTTATTTTATTCTTTTCTTTTCAAACATGAAAATATTTTCTTGGAACTGTCAAGGGTTTGGTAATCCTTCTACTAGAGATTACTTGCATTACTGTCTTCATCGTTATAACCCAGACATCTTTTTTCTTTTAGAAACCAAAACTTAGAACTCTGATATGCATTTTTATTTACAACAGTTTAAGTACCCTAATGTTTGGTTTTCTCTCCCTGTTGGTCTATTTGGTGGTATTGCAATAGCCTGGAAACTTGGTATCAACTTTGGAATCATGCATACGTACCACTAGACATATAATTCATGCTATCTAGCATACACACAATCAACATTCTGATATCCTTGTTAGTTGTATGTATGGTGCTCATGATCATGTTGAGAACCAGGATCAATGGGAATATTTACTGCAAATGCAGCCTCAAGTTGATCTTCCTTGGTTCTTGATTGGAGATTTAAATTTCACTATGAATGATTCTGAAACTCATAGTTTTATAACTAGTCATAATCGTCACTCTAGTCGCATTAGACCTATTATTCAACAATTAGGTTTAATAGACTTAGGTTTTTCTAGTTCTGCTACAACTTGGTCAAATCACAGAGCATGTGATGAATACACTGCAGTTCGTCTGGACAGGGCTTTGGTCAATGTTATATGGATCAACTCTTATACTAATGGTTTTCTGCAACATATACCTCCGCTTTCTTCTGATCATTTATTATCTACCTCATCTGATGTAGGACGTAAAAATATTCCTTTTCGTTTATATAGATGTTGGTTTTCTCATAACTCATGTTCTGAAACTATAAATTAGAGTTGGTCTCAATCCTTTTTAGGATCACCCTCTTATTAATTTTCGTCTAAACTTAATCACACTAAGCATCAAATACAACCCTGGAAGAAATATTCTTTTGGAAACATAGAACTTCAAATTCAGTTTATTCATAGACAACTTGATCATTGCTATAACATGAATTTACCAACATATCATCCTAGAGTTTCTACTTTATCTTATTCTCTTGAGCAATGGTTAGCTATTCAGAAAGATTTTCACATGCAAAAGGCAAATACTCATTCTCATGAGGTGGACAGGAATACCTCTTACTTTCATTCTCATGCTAACTATAACAAGAAGAAAAATCACATATCTGCAATTCGAGATTCCTCAGGTATATGGTATGAAAATAAAGATGATATTGAAAATACTCTTCTACAACATTTATCTGCCATCTCAACTACTTTTAATCATGTTACTAACAATTTGATTTTGAGTCGGTTTCAGAAGTGTGTCACAGATACAGATAATGATTTTCTTCTTCAGATTCCTTCTGATCAAGAAATCAATGAGATTGTTTTCCATATAAAACCATGGGCGTCACCCGGAAAAGATGGTTTTCCAGCTGCTTTTTATCAACAGTATTGGTCTACCGTGGGATCTGAGGTAATATCTATGGTTCAACACTTTTTCAC
The DNA here is from genome assembly GCA_023529315.1 of Papaver bracteatum. Lineage (NCBI taxonomy): Eukaryota > Viridiplantae > Streptophyta > Magnoliopsida > Ranunculales > Papaveraceae > Papaver > Papaver bracteatum. The sequence continues at coordinate 326,309 of JAJJWX010005230.1, read as the reverse complement.
TCACAAATTTATGCTTAAAGCTTTGAACTATACATATCAACTTCTCATACCCAAATTTCTTCATCCTTAATCCATTGTTGATTACAGACCGATTAGTTTATGTAACGTCAGTTACAAAATCATCTCCAAGATAATTGCAAACAGATTGAAACATCTTTTAACAAATATCATCTTACCTTTTCAATGTGCTTAACTTCCTGGTAGGCATATTCATAACAATGTCATTATGGCACATGAACTTCTTCATAGCATGAATCATAAAAGGAAAGGCAAAATTTCATATATAGGACTTAAACTAGATATGTCGAAAGCATTCGACATGCAAGAATGACCCTTTCTTTTTGATATTCTTCTTCAACTTGGTTTTCATCAGGATTGGATTCAACTTGTAAATCAATGCATCACTACAACCAGAATTTCAATACTCATCAATGGATGTCCTTCGACAACATTCACTCCCATTCGTGGTATTAGACAAGGTGATCCCTTATCACCATATCTTTTTCTCATTGTGATGGAGGCTCTGTCAAGGATTATTCAAACACAAATTAACCAAGGTAATCTGAAAGGTATAAAGTTTGCGAAAAATAATGCTGAGATTAGTCACTTATTTTTCGCCGATGATGTTTTACTTTTTCTTGAAGCTTCAACATCAAATCTAAGAAACCTTCAAAATTTGTTGCATCAATTTAGTAGTGCTTCAGGTCAAGTATTAAATCTTCATAAGTCTACTATCTTCTTCAGCAACAATGTCTCAACTTCTGTCAAAATTTAATTTTCTAACACTCTTTAGATGAAGACTATGGGACTTGGCAAAAAATACCTAGGCATTCCTCTGCTCATGCATAGGTAAAGAACTGTGAATTGTCAGCCAATTCTGTATCACATGAATGATAAATTGTAAGGTTGGAATAGTAAAATAATCAACCAAGCTAGTAAGACTACACAACAGAATTCAGTTTTAAGTACTACGAGTTCTTACCACATGCAAGTTCTTAAGCTTCCTGATACTACTATTCATCAAATGGATCAGGTTCATAGAAAATATTGGTGGAACAGTTTCCCTCATCATGATAATAAACACTTCATTTCTTGGAATAAAATGAGGCTACCCAAAATATTAGGAGGTTTAGGTTTGAAGAACTTAACTTTTTACAATTCAGCCATGTTAGCTAAATTATCTTGGAATTTGATTCATAATACTTCTTCTGATCTGGATATATTGTTAAAGAGTAAGTATTATCCTTATCATGATCTGAAACATGAACCCCCTCCATGTAATAAAAAATCAAGTTGGATCTGACAGAGTATCACTCATGGTTTACAAATTATTCACCAATTCGGTAAGTGGCAGGTTGGTAATGGCGCTTCAATCAATATCTGGAAGCATAACTGGATTCCTAGTGAAAATGCAGCTTTATATAAGTGGGATGATCTTTCTACTAATGATATTCAATGGGTGAATTAGTTGATTAATTTAGACACATGTCAGTGAATGTAGCTTTATTAAATCATTTTTTTACTCCTCATCAGGTACACTCGATCTTAACCATCCCTCCTAATTTTTAACAGGAGGACACATTATTATGGCCACTCACTTCTACTGGTATGTTCACTACAACCTCTACTTATAACCACTTATGCAGTACGAATTCACCTCCAACACTTTCTACTCTCAATACAACTTTTTGGTTGAAGTTTTGGAAAGTAAAGATGCCTTATAAAATGCAGATCTTTTTATGGAAACTCATACATAATGTTATTCCAGTTAGAGCTAACCTACAACATGTTAATGGTATTCCTGATGTTGTGTGCTATGTGGTATAAATCAGATAGAAAATGTTAATCATTTATTCTTCAGTTGTCCATTTGCAACAAGTATATGGAAAGTATGTCTTCCCCAACATTACAATCATTTGCAACAGTACCAAAATCTACATCACTGGTTTGATTCTTGGACTTCTTCAAGTTCTGTTATTAATTTTTGGTCAGATGCTCCTTCCATTCATGCGGTCACAGCTACTCTTTGGCATATATGGAAGTTTAGGTGTCGAGTTATCTTTCAACAAGAAGTAGTTAATCTTAACTATGTTCTTTGCCCTCTTTATAAATATTTATCTGTGCTAGTAAATACCCATTATTCGGATCGTCATCATCATGTGCATTCTAGCAATAATTTAGGTCATCAACATCATTGGGTACCCCCACCACCAAATACTTTGAAAATCAATGTTGATGTTCCATTTCAGAAACCTTTTTACTTGGATGGAATAACAATCATAATCAGAAACTCTGCAAGGTCTTATGTCTCAGGAAAAGGAATTCTTAGAAGGGTAGCTCATGCTAATCAAGCTGAAACTTGGGCGCTTCTTGAAGCTATGTAATGGGCAAAGTCTCGGAATTTGGATAAGGTTATTTTCGAATCAGACTGTAAAAGTTTAATTATGTGTATACATCAAGGTGTGCCTCTTGCTCCTTGGAAATATTCTTCCTTGTTAAATAGGTGTTAATCTATATAAACAACAATGTAACTGGACCTATAATTTTGTACTTAGAGTGTATAATAAAACGGCAGATTGTCTAGCCAAATTTGTTCGTAAGCAATATACTGTGGGAGAATGGTGGCATGAGCCTCTTGACATTCTCATTGTAAATTTGGCTAATGATGTATATTTACCTAATATGTAATAAATATTTCCTTTTGTTAAAAAAGAAAGAAAAAAAATCGTATTGGGCCATGTGAAATCCACGGGGTATGGTTGTTTTCCTCACCCTGCCGATGGTTTCATTCCGAAAGTCTTTTTTTTTTTTTTTGACAAATTCATTTCGAAAGTCAGCATTAGTTTCTTCGGGTAAATCTGAGGAGAGAAGAAGATATCCTCAATTCGTAAACCCTAAAATGCTGAATTTCTATAACCTTTGTCGATCAGTCTGGTGAGTACTTTTTAATCTGATGGTTATATCCCTGTATTAATCAATTCTATTGGTTTCTAATTCTGATGGTTAATTTATTTTTTTTGCCTTCTGATTTTGTTAGAATACGGGCATCCAACTCAAAACCAATTGTCAATGAGTGGAGAGGCCCTAAGGGATTATTAACCGCAGGATCTTAGATGCCCAGACAATGTGGGACTAATAATCTCAACACGCCCCTCACGTGTAGCCTCGTTGGGTCTAACACGTGGACAATTAAATCGGGTGACGCGGAGTAAAGGCGCGGTCAAATGACTCGTCGCAAATAGCCTGCTCTGATACCATGTTAGAATACGGGCATCCAACTCAAAACCAATTGGCAATGAGTGGAGAGGCCCTAAGGGATTATTAACCGCAGGATCTTAGATGCCCAGACAATGTGGGACTAATAATCTCAACAGATTTCAAAACATCTGTCCTAATTTACGAACTCCGGGCTATGCTGGCTTTCTCCCCTTCTTGAAACTCCATTGTATGAATTTATTAGGGTTCCAAACCAAATATACTCTTAAGTCACCTGTTATACTATCTTACTAAGACTTAGACACAAGATAATTGTGAGAAGAGTTGAAGAATAAGAAGAATAGAAGAGTTTAAGAAGAAAGAACAGAGAGAGAGATTTAATAAGACTTGTATTATCTATATTCATGGTCCATACAGGACTTTAGAAGCAACTTATATATCCAATAATACGTGCAAACCAAGTAAAGAAATTCTAACCAAACAGGGAAACTAGACTATGCTGAAAATAGAGTTTAACTAGCTAAGGAAACTAGAGTAGTCGGTGTTGGTACCGTAACATCCCACCCTCCTTGAAATTTGGCTTGTCCTCAAGCCACAAATGCGGGAAAACGAGTTAACAACTCATCCGCATCTTCCCAAGTTGCCTCTTCATGTGGCTGGTTTTTCCATTTAACCAACCATTGTGTACCTGCACTCGAACCCTTCTTATACATTCGACGCTCAAGAATGGAATCTGGTTCCCATTTTTCAAAATCTATAAGAGTAGGCAAATCTGGTTGCACCGAAACAGCATTTCCAAGCTTGAGTTTAAGCTGAGAGACGTGAAATACCGGATGGATACGACTGGTTGGTGGTAATTATAACATGTATGCCACTGATCCAATCTTTTCGATAATACGATAAGGCCCATAAAACTTAGGAGACAGCTTAGAAAAAATTTGGTGAGCTAAAGTTGTCTGTCTATACGGATGTAGACGTAGATAAACCCAATCGTCTACAGAAAAATGCCGTTCAGTACAATTCTTATCCGCATAGGTCTTCATACGAGTTTGAGCAGCGAGTAAATTTGACTTCAAAAGCTTAAGTGTATGATCACGAGCTTGTAAATTTAAATCGACATCATGGACAGAAGAAGAACCTGGTAGATAAGCTGAAATAGTTTGTGGAGGTCGACTATACAAAGCTTGATAAGGAGTCATCTGAATAGCTGAATGAAAACTGGTATTATACCACCATTCCGCCCAAGGAAGCCATTTTGTCCAATCTTTAGGCTTCATACCAGCAAAACAGCGCATGTAACACTCCAATGTGCGATTGGTCACTTCAGTCTGGCCGTCAGATTGAGGATGATACACGGAACTCTTGCATAATTGAGTACCCTGAAGAGAAAAATATGCTTTCCATAAGTTACTCAAAAATATAGGGTCACGGTCACTGACTATGCTTCTTGGCATGCCATGCAAGCGAACTATCTCACGGACAAAGATTTCTGCAACTGAACTAGCAGAATAAGGGTGAGATAAAGCAATAAAATGAGCGTATTTAGATAGTCGATCCACTACCACAAGTATAGAGCTCTTCCTGTTGGATGAAGGAAATCCATCAATAAAATCCATAGAGATGTCAATCCAGGCATTAGATGGAATTGGTAAAGGACTTAAAAGTCATGGAGGTGCGACGGCTTCAGACTTATTTCTCTGACAGATATCACAATGAGCTAAAAAGTTCTTGACTGACTTTTTGAGTCCTCGCCAATAGAAATTTTGCTGCACACGCTTGTATGTGCGTAAATAACCGGAATGTCCCCCAATTGGATTGTTATGAAATTCCTCTAAGATTTTATTGCACCAAGAAGATGTGTGAACCACGACAATACGTTCTTTGTAGCGTAAGACACCATTGATATAAGTAAATTTTGGTTTTGAATCAGGAGATGCAAGCAGCTGCCGAATTAAGTCTCCTAATTCCAGGTCAGTATGGCATTCTTGCACAATAGCATTGACCCCTGAAAATATTGGTGTAGACAAGCTGAAGTGTGTACTAACTCTTCTGGATAATGCATCAGCAGCCCCATTATCTTTACCTGGTCGGAAAATGATTTCGTAATCGTAACCCAAAAGTTTAGAGACCCATTTCTGTTGCTCCATGGAAGATAGCTTTTGATCCAGAAAATATTTGAGACTTCTATGATCAGTGAAGATTTTGAAGTGTCTTCCCAATAAATAAGCCCTCCACTTTTGGACAGATGACACAATTGCTAACATTTCCTTATCATACACCAATAAATTTAGATTTTTGACAGCTAAGGATTTGCTATGGAAGGCAATAGGCCTACCAGATTGGAGTAAGACCGCACCTATCCCATCACCTGAAGCATCACATTCAATGGTGAATTCTTTAGAAAAATCCGGCAATATCAACACTGGAGTGGATGTGAGTGCTTGTTGCAGTCTGCGAAAGGCAGTAGTAGCATCGTCAGTCCATACGAATACATCTTTCTTCAATAGTTGAGTAAGTGGAGCACTAATCCTGCCAAAATCCTTAACAAATTTGCGATAGTATCCAGCTAATCCCAAAAAACCCCGTAACTGCTTGATGGTTGTAGGAATAGGCCAAGACACAATGCATTCTATTTTCTCTTGCTCGACAGACACACCATCAGCAGAAATAACGTGTCCCAAGTAACCCACTGTAGGTTGTGCAAATGTGCACTTAGACTCCTTCACAAAGAGCTTATTAGCACGCAGGAGATCAAATACCAGTTGTAAATGAATGAGATGATCAGAAAAATTCTTACTGTAAATTAAAATGTCGTCAAAGAACACCAACACAAACTTACGTAAATAAGATCTGAAAATATTATTCATTAGCCCTTGAAAGGTAGCCGGCGCATTGGAGAGACCAAACGGCATAACTAGAAACTCGTAATGACCGTCATGAGTTCTAAAGGCCGTCTTAGCAATGTCATCAGGATGAACTCGTATTTGGTAGTAGCCTGAGCGCAAATCCAGCTTTGTAAATACACCAGCACCATGCAGTTCATCAAGTAACTCATCAACCATCGGAATTGGAAAACGATCTTTCACGGTGAGTTTATTCTATGCTCGATAGTCTACACACATGCGCCAAGAACCGTCTTTCTTGCGGACCATTAAAATGGGTGAAGAATACGGACTCGAGTTGTGTCTGATAAATCCAGAATTTTGTAATTCTGTCACAATTTTGTCAATTTCAGCTTTCTGGAAATAGGGATAACGGTATGGTCGTACGTTGACTGGAGCAGCATCTGAAACCAATGGTATTCGATGATCTTGGAGTCGTTCAGGAGGCAATGCGGTTGGTGAGGCAAAAATGTCAGCATACGTACAAAGGAGTGCATTCAAATCTGGGGACGTGTGAGTAGGAGTTGGAACCGAATCAATTAGTGAAGCATTTACTGATGATAACTGGAGAAAAACTGCATAGTTTTCCTGACAAAGCAGCTGTTGCATGGGCACAGAATCCAGAAACATGAATGATGAGTAATTACTCCCTTGTAAGAAAATAGTTGCATCATGCACTTTGAACTGCATTATTAATTTGGAAAAATCCCATATAATTGGTCCTAATGTGCGTAGCCATTGAACTCCTAACACGGCATCATAACCACCAATGTCTAAGAGATGGAAATCTGTGGTGAAGGAATGGTTTTGAAGTGTTATTGGCACATGCGGACAAAACCCCTTAGTTGGTAATTGAGTGTCGTTACCAACTGTGACCTGTAGAGCTGTATCGGCCGAATTTACTGAATATCCACAATGTTTAGCCCATCGTGGAAGCAAAAAATTATGCGTAGAACCAGAGTCTATTAGAATACAAAGGGGTTGAGATTTTGTAGAACCTGCAATGCGCATTGTCTTAGGAAACGAAGAGCCCATTAGAGAGTGTAAAGAAATTGTAGGTTGGCATGATCCTGAAAAGTTTCAGCAGTCGTGATTTCTTCCTCAGCAACTTCCTCATCTGGGACGTCCTCTTTGTCGTCAACTGTAGACGCAACCACTTCCAATATTAACAATCTAGGCTGAACACAGACATGCCCTCTCTTGTACTGCTCATCGCAGTTGAAACATAAGCCCTTGGCTTGACGTTCACGTTGCTCTTCTACTGTAAGAAGTTTTTTACCCATAGGTAGAGGAGATTTTCTGGGTGGAGAAGGAGTAGAAGCCTGAAATTGTCGTGACTGATTAAATCTCCATGGTGGTTTCGATGTTAAAAGGACTTCATCTTGATGTAATGCTTTTTTGAAAGCAGAAGATAAAGATGTAGGTTCCAGTAACTTAACCACATTGCCAACTTCTGGTTTTAATGCCAGGATGAAGAGATTTATTAGGTGTCTCTCTGCAAAATCAACCTGATTCAAGAGACTTTCAAATTCTGGAATAAAATCCTTAACAGAACCCTTTTGTTTAATCGTAGAAATAGCTATTCTAGGATCAACAAAATTAGGTTGAAACCGTTCACGAAGCTGGGTACAAAACGTCACCCAGGTCAAAATCTGTATCTGTGTGCATTTCCAACGAAACCATGCATTAGCTTCCCCTTTGAGATGCGCAGCAGCTAAATTTACTTTTTTATTATTAGCAATAACATGCCAGGTGAAATATTGCTCTGCTTGAAAAATCCATCCATCAGGGTCAGTGCCATCGAACGTGGGAAACTTGAGCTGAACGCGAGGAGGAGTATCTAAGATGGGTTGTGCACTAGAATTTGGTTGTCTGGTTTCAGGTGTGGAACCCTCAGCCTCAAGACTTTTCTTCGGCAGATATTCATCAAAAACAGTACGTAAAGAAGACGTGAGAGTTGTTCCAAACGTCGTGTTCAACGCAGTTGTTAAACCTGTGATTGCAGCAGTTTGAGCATCTCTAGCAATGTTATCTTCCTGACGAGCTGCATCCCGTAACTTCAAATCCTCTTGGAGTTTGGAAAGAATCTTATCAAACTTCGTTGTCAATTGTGTGATGTTGTCATTGACAAGCCTCAAGTTTTCTGTGTAGCTTGCCATCGTAAAAAAAAAATTTGGGTCGAAAATCTTAACCGGCTCTGAACCAGATATTAGGGTTCCAAACCAAATATACTCTTAAGTCACCTGTTATACTCTCTTACTAAGACTTAGACACAAGATAATTGTGAGAAGAGTTGAAGAATAAGAAGAATAGAAGAGTTTAAGAAGAAAGAACAGAGAGAGAGATTTAAGAAGACTTGTATTATCTATATTCATGGTCCATACAGGACCTTAGAAGCAACTTATATATCCAATAATACGTGCAAAACAAGTAAAGAAATTCTAACCAAACAGGGAAACTAGACTATGCTGAAAATAGAGTTTAACTAGCTAAGGAAACTAGAGTAGTCGGTGTTGGTACCGTAACAGAATTTTCGGCCTAATAATCTTGTTTTTGGTGATAACAGACATGGGAAGTAATATGATAAGAGACATTGGACCTAAAGGTATACTTCGATCATGATCTTCAACTTAGTTTTGGTATTGTTTAGTTTCTTTTCTAGAGAATATAAAGGTGTTTTTAGGGTTCCTAAAGATAAGTTTATTTCAGCTGCGTCTTCTGTTGATGAAGATGAGAAGTCTGTGTTGTTAATGTTAGAAAAAACGTTTTTAAAATTTAATTAAAAATGCTTGAACCATGTTTTGATCCCAAGACCTTTTGCTCCCTAGATGTTTTTTTCATGTGAATGAATAAAACATTAGTCCCATATAGACTAAAACATTTAGAGTTTTAGACTTAAATAGCATTGGTTTAGCCTTAAGGGCATGGCCCTTTGGGTCTTTAGACCTTTGTGTATGGGGAAAGCCCTAGACTATGGCAAGGTTGCCTAAACCTTATTGCATTTCTTATTGCCATTCCCATTCGCGCGGTGCTTCGCACAGAAGCACGCACGCTCGCTCGGCTCGGGCTCGGGCGCGGGCGAGGGCGTGGGCGAGGGCGAGGGAGTGGGAGTGGGAGTGGGTGTGGGTGTGGGTGTGGGTGTATCCGACCCATTATTTTTACTGAAATCTTCCACACGTTTCTCCCACACATGTAAAGAATTTTATTCTTTGCCTTCTCGGTTTTGGGTGTCCGACCCGTGTAACACATGTGCACCTCGAGAAGAATCTCGAAAATTTTGAATTCCGACAAAAGCGTTTTACTGTGTATTTTTAACGCCGCTTTTACCTTAAACTTTTGTAACGTTCGAGACGCGTGTTTTACGGATCTTGTCTTTGCTTTGGATTCTCTTTAAATGTTCGAACTAATTTTTGCTATAAATACAAGATGAATTTCTTCATTTGGAACCATACCTCAGAACTTAAGTTCTCTTTCTTTTCTTCTCTTATGCTTGCTTTCAAAAACTTAAGTTCTCATTTACGTTTCATTTAAAACCCGAATAAATTCAGTTCTTGTCAAAACAAGTTGTAGTTTACGAAACATAATTTTGTATAACTACTTCTTTGTTTACTGAATATTAGTTTAGTTTATTTACGAAATTGTTTTACTGAAACATAAATTAGTTTTTACATTTCTCTGAAACTATTTGAGTTTCGATTTGTAATTTTGTTTTATTTCTCACGCCAAGTTCTAAGGGTTCTTTACGTGTATGCTACACATAGAGGAGAACTAACGAGGTTGTATCCTGGAGGTAATTTGTTAATTGCTATAGCATCTCGGAGGAGTAGCAGGCAATATTACCTTTAGCTCAGCGTATCTCATACGTGCCTCTACTAAGTTTATTGAGTTATTTGTTACTACTATCAGTGTAATCTAAGTATTATTTCCCATTTGCATTCGATTATTGTAATTAATTCCAACAATCTAAAGGTAATATCGTGCCTTATTGTAATATTGTAATACTGTAATATTCGTTGTTGTAAGAACATGGGAAAGAATACTGTAGAAAAACCACCAAAGTTCAGTGGTAAGTACTTTAAGAGATGGCAGTCTAAAATGCTATTCTTCCTAAACGACCAAAGGTTAGATGGATATGCTTTAGAAAAACCCTCGAGAAAACTTCATCGCCGTGGTAATGAAGATAAATTGGACAGATGGAATAGGAAGAATTATTTGTGCAAGAATCATATTCTTAACTGTCTTGATGACTCCTTGTATGACTTCTATAATGCAAAAGAAGATTTTAATGCTTTTGATTTATGGGAAGCTCTAGAAGAAAAATATCATCTTGAAGTCATTGGAAGTAAGAAGTTCTTAATGGCTAAATTCTTAGAATACAACATGACCGACAAAAGCTCGTGGTAGAACAGTTCTTCGAACTTCAACTCCTCATCAATGAGATTCTTGTCAAGGCTTGACTTTTGATGAAGATCTACAAGTATCGGCTGTGATTGAAAAGCTTCCACCCTCATGGAGCGAATACAAGAGGAGGTGCGACACAAGACTCGTGAAATCACCATGGTGGAGCTTGGCAAAAAGATCCAGGTTGAGGAGCTTATGTGCAGCAAGGACAAGAGCATGATGCCGAGCAAAAACATGTCCAACAAAGCTCATGTTTTGGACGATAAAGTCGCTTCAAAGAAAACTCCTGGAGAATCCAAGAAATGGGTAATAGACGTAACAGACGTCGAAAACCCAGAGGTAACAATTTTAAGCCTAGAGGTGGTGTCACTAAGCACACCATCAAAGGCGACTATTTTAATTGTGGTAAACCCGGACATATGGCTAAAGACCTGTAAGGCCCCTAAAAGGATCAAATATGATCCAAAACAGAAAAATAAGGCAAACATAGTAGAGGACTCTGGATATTTCACCGGCATGGTGTCCGAAGTCGACCTTGTCTCTAGTATGACTAATGTGAGAGACTGGTGGCTTGATTCTGGAGCCACCAAGCATGTCTCAAATTCAGAAATGCTTTCTCCTCCTATGCCATAGTAGGAGATGATGAGAAATTGTTCATGGGAAACTCTTCCACCGCGAAAGTGGTGGGGAAAGGCAAGGTCGAACTGAAGCTAACTTCAGGAAAAACTCTCTCATTGAATGACGTATTCTACGTCCCAGACATATGCAAAAATCTCATCTCGTAAACCATCCTGCTAGGAAAAGGTTTTAAAATTGTTCTTGAGTCTAATACTTGTTGTGATTTCTAAGCATGGTGAATTCGTAGGAAAAGGTTATGTTACGATAACATGATTAAGCTTAGTGTATCGATTTGAAATTGAATGTCAATGCATCTTCTTCTGCTTATGTTTGTGACTCTTCACATATTTGGCATGATAGACTTGGGCATGTAAATCTCAAATCTCTAGAAAGACTTGCTAATTTAGGTTGCATACCAAAAATAAACTTTGACAAAAAACAAAGATGTGAAATCTGTGTTGAATCTAAATATGCAAGAAAACCATTTAATAAAAGTATTGAACGTAAAACAGTTCCTTTGGAACTAATACACTCGGATTTAGGAGACTTGAAATCAACACCAACAAGAGGTGGTAGAAAATGGTACATCACTTTTATAGATGATTACTCACGCTATCACAAGTTCATCTTCTTAAAAGTAAAGATGAGGCCTTAGAGGCTTTTAAGTTTTATAAACTTGAAGTAGAAAACCAAAAAGGAGTTAAGATTAAAACTCTTAGGTCCTGACCGTGGCGGTGAGTATGTGATACCCATAGGAGAGTTTTGTAAAAATAATGGAATCATTCATGAAACCACTGCACCATATTCACCGAATCGAATGGTGTAGCCGAAAGAAAAAATAGAACACTCATAGATATGGTAAATGCTATGTTGACAAGTTCAGGGTTATCTTCGAACTTGTGGGGGGAAGCTATCCTCTCGGCATGCTATATTTTGAACCGAGTTCCATTTAAAAAATCAGATAAAACTCCCTACGAATTGTGGAATGGTAAACAACCTTCCTATGCATACTTTAAAGTGTGGGGGTGTTTGGCCAAGGTGGCCATTCCTCATCCCAAGAAAACTAAAATAGGTCCTAAAACAATTGACTGTGTTTTTATAGGATATCCTGAGCATACAAATGCTCACAGGTTTATGGTCATCAGTTCTGACCACAATAACATTGGTCTGAACACCATAATGGAATCAAGAGATGATGTGTTTTATGAACACATATTTCCTTTAAGGTCTGGACCTCGTAAAAGGGTCCATGATGATCTCTCTGATGTTCCATCGACTAGTCAACCCCAATCTCTAGAACAAGAGACTGAACCAAGAAGAAGTAAGAGGGTTAGAACTGAAACAAGTTTTGGCCCAGATTTTTTGACTCTTACGGTAGAGTCCGAACCCCAAACCTACAAGGAAGCTATGACTTCTCCAGAAGCTCCTTTCGGGAAGAAGCTTCATTAAATGAATGGGAGTCCATTCAAAAAACGAAACTTGGGAGCTTGTAGACTTGCCTCCTGGAAGTAAATCCATAGGTTGCAAATGGGTGTTCAAAAGGAAACTTAGAACAGATGGAACTATAGATAAATATAAAGCTAGGTTGGTAGCTAAAGGCTATAGACAACAGGAAGGATTAGATTTATTTGATACTTATTCACCAGTATCTAGAATCACCTCGATTAGGATGTTGATTGATATTGCTTCAATTTATGATTTGCATATACATCAGATGGATGTTAAAACTGCATTTTTATATGGTGAATTGAATGAAGAAATTTATATGAACCAACCTGAAGGCTTTATTGTAAAAGGTTGTGAAAACAAAGTATGCAAGTTGAACAAATCTCTATACGGTTTAAAACAAGCACCTAAACAATGGCATGAAAAATTTGATCATGTTATGATAACTAATGGTTTCAAGGTTAATGAATCTGATAAATGTGTTTACATTAAATCATTGTATGATTCTCATGTTATTGTTTGCCTATATGTTGATGATATGCTCATATTAGGCAAAGAACCTTGATATTATTAATACCATTAAAAGCATGCTTAGAGATAATTTTGACATGAAAGACTTAGGCCCTACTGATGTAATCTTAGGGATGAAAATCAGAAAGACGTCTGATGGATATAGTCTTAGTCAATCTCATTATGTTGAAACCGTATTAAAGAGATTTAATTATGAAAATGCTAAACCTGCGTCTACCCCATTTGATCCCACTTGTAAATTGAAAAAGAACAAGGGTGAGGGTATTGATCAACTTGAGTATTCTCGCATTATTGGTAGTCTTATGTATCTTATGAACTGTACAAGACCTGATATTGCTTACTCTGTGAGTAGATTAAGCAGGTATACTTGAAACCCAGGGCAGGATCACTGGAATGCTCTCTTCAGAGTTTTACGTTACCTGAGAGGGACCTCAAACTATTGCTTAAGTTTTGGGAAGTATCCTGCTGTACTGGAAGGGTATTGTGATGCCAACTGGATATCAGACTCAGAAGAATGCAAATCTACTAGTGGGTACATCTTCTTGCTTGGAGGTGCGTCTGTCTCATGGAAGTCTACCAAACAGACATGTATAGCTAAATCCACTATGGAGTCTGAATTTATAGCCTTGGAAAAAGCTGGAGAGGAAGCTGAATGGATACGATGTTTCTTGGGAGGAATTCCACTCTGGCCCAAGCCTGTGTCTTCAATTGCCATCCACTGTGAAAGTGAAGCTGCTCTTGGTTGCGCAAAGAACAATGTATACAACGGGAAGTCTATACATATACGAAGAAGACATAAGACGGTGAAACAACTACTCTCTACTGGTATTATCTCGATAGACTTTGTAAAATCCAAAGATAATCTTGCAGATCCTTTGACGAAAGGATTAACCAGAGAGAAAGTTAAATTTACATCGAGGGGGATGGGACTTAAGCTCATTGAATAAATCACCATGAAGGATACTCAACCTTGTGATTGGATTTCCAAGATCAAGGTTCAATGAGACAACTAATTTATGGTGATATTGAGAAAGCACTATCTTTGTCCCTCCCTATGGTGTAATCGTGCGATAGTGCTCTTTCTGCGAAATTAAGGATGATCTTTTGCGATCTTAATGGGTACCATGGCTTTGATTAAAGCGGGGTGTGGTAGGACACTCTTTATGGACTCACCTTTGTGGATGTTGGAAGTGGGGCCGCTTCCTATGAGAATTTGAGCTGATTCTCTAGAGACATTCATTAAGTCCGGGATTTTAGCCCACGGCCAAAATGGGCACAACCGCAAGAGCTTGGCAGTTGTTTTTTTTGGTTGAGGCATCAAGTGTGGTCGTTATTTATGAATTGCATTCATTGTTGGCGGTTCAAGACATTGCGTTCACCGTATCAACAAGCGATTCAGGGTAACCTCTCACTAAGTTAAGGTTCAATCTTTGGGACACCTTAGCCTATTTTGTTGCCTTATGTTTTATCGTGTTTTATCGACATGTTTTATTATTCATGTGGGGGATTGTTAGAAAAAACGTTTTTAAAATTTAATTAAAAATGCTTGAACCATGTTTTGATCCCAAGACCTTTTGCTCCCTAGATGTTTTTTTCATGTGAATGAATAAAACATTAGTCCCATATAGACTAAAACATTTAGAGTTTTAGACTTAAATAGCATTGGTTTAGCCTTAAGGGCATGGCCCTTTGGGTCTTTAGACCTTTGTGTATGGGGAAAGCCCTAGACTATGGCAAGGTTGCCTAAACCTTATTGCATTTCTTATTGCCTTTCCCATTCGCGCGGTGCTTCGCACAGAAGCACGCACGCTCGCTCGGCTCGGCTCGGCTCGGGCGTGGGCGTGGGCGTGGGAGTGGGAGTGGGCGAGGGCGTGGGCGTGGGCGTGGGCGTGGGTGTGGGTGTGGGTGTGGGTGTATCCGACCCATTCTTTTTACTGAAATCTTCCACACGTTTCTCCCACACATGTAAAGAATTTTATTCTTTGCCTTCTCGGTTTTGGGTGTCCGACCCGTGTAACACATGTGCACCTCGAGAAGAATCTCGAAAATTTTGAATTCCGACAAAAGCGTTTTACTGTATTTTTAACGCTGCTTTTACCTTAAACTTTTGTAACGTTCGAGACGCGTGTTTTACGGATCGTGTTTTACGGATCTTGTCTTTGCTTTGGATTCTCTTTAAATGTTCGAACTAATTTTTGCTATAAATACAAGATGAATTTCTTCATTTGGAACCATACCTCAGAACTTAAGTTCTCTTTCTTTTCTTCTCTTATGCTTGCTTTCAGAAACTTAAGTTCTCATTTACGTTTCATTTAAAACCCAGAATAAATTCAGTTCTTGTCTCAAAACAAGTTGTAGTTTACTGAAACATAATTTTGTATAACTACTTCTTTGTTTACTGTAATATTAGTTTACGAAACTTTATTTACGTAAATTGTTTTACGAAACATAAATTAGTTTTTACATTTCTAAAACAATTTGAGTTTCGATTTGTAATTTTGTTTTATTTCTGCTGCCAAGTTCTAAGGGTTCTTTCTGTGTATGCTACACATAGAGGAGAACTAACAGTAGTTGTATCCTGGAGGTAATTTGTTAATTGCTATAGCATCTCAGAGGAGTAGCAGACAATATTACCTTTAGCTCAGCGTATCTCATACGTGCCTCTACTAAGTTTATTGAGTTATTTGTTACTACTATCAGTGTAATCTAAGTATTATTTCCCATTTGCATTCGATTATTGTAATTAATTCCAACAGTTAAAATGGGATGAGCTTGTACCTCATCTTAAACCTTCCAAATGGGATGAGGTACCTCATGTTAGACCTCCTAGACGTCGTCATCAGGGAGGTAGAGTTGAAGAAACTCCCGTTTCAGGTAAAGTGTTGATCCTCTTGCACTTAGTTGCTTCTTTATTTAAAGTAGGTGTTTATTCCTCTGTATCCTCTTTGTTTATTTAAGAGCTTACTGAAGAGTTAACTCTTAACATACTTTCCAAAAAAAATTCTTTCAGAAAGTGGTTCGATGAGCAAAGAACAACTTTCTCAGTTCAGGGAAGCAAGAATGCATGCTTTTACCGCTTATAGGGTTGGGAGGTATCATGAGGCAGCAACAGGGTACACAGAGGTCTTATTTTCGTTTGTCCCTCTAAAGTGTAACTTTCTCAGTACATAGTATATATGTATCCTGTGTTTACATTTTTTCCTTCTGGTTCAAGTGTCGAAAAACTTAATATATATGATATACTAACCTTCTTCGAGTCTTTAATACTATCATCATTGGCTTTTAGCTAACATTGTATAGATTGTTTTGAAAAAGCTCAACTGTTACCATCTCTCCATTGTTCTTGGAGATACGCTAAATTTTGCTAAAGTTTTTAAGGTTCTGGTGAGATCTTCAAACAACATGATATTGTCGAAAAACTTAATATATATGATATACTAACCTTCTTCGAGTCTTTAATACTATCATCATTGGCTTTTAGCTAACACTGTATAGATTGTTTTGAAAAAGCTCAACTGTTACCATCTCTCCATTGTTCTTGGAGATATGCTAATTTTTGCTAAAGTTTTTAGGGTTCTGGTGAGATCTTCAAACAGCATGTATTGTTTCTTCGCCAACTCAGCCAGTTATGTTTCTTTGTCACCCACTCTGTGAGATAATTTGATGCAACCTGTTTGTTGCCTAGTTGCCTTATAAGTTACCTTTGTCACAGGTTATCTGTTCTAGGTTAATGTCTTTAGTACTAATTCTAAGATGCACAGTTTTCCTCTTATGTGTTAATAATCCAGTTTTGGTGATGGAAATATAGGCTTTGGGACATGCTCCATCAGATTCTATTCCAATTACACTATCCTATAGGAGTTCATGTTACTCAAAAATGGGAGAGGGACATAAAGCTTTGAATGATGCAACTGAATGCCTATCTTTAAGGCCTAATTGGCCAGTGGCACACCTCAGGGTCGGCGTAGCACTGTGCATTCTCAGAGTCCGTCTTTTCCTCTGCTTTGCTTTTGGTTTTGCTTAGACAATCACTTTTTAATTTATTTGTTGCATTTGTTATTATCACAGAGGTTCAAAGAAGCGGCGGATGCCTGTATTGCTGGTTTGGAGCTAGATCCTGAAGATCCAGAGCTTCAACATGCATACAGGTTCAGTTTTATCGATCTGTGATAAGAATTCTATTTCTATTTGTTATAGTTATTAATTATGTCATTTATTCACCATCAAGATGATTAAAATGCTTGGATTCCCTTTCGAATTTGGCAACCAATTTGGTTGTCTAAAGGTTGTTTTTTTAAATATCAATATCTCTACATTTTGCATAAATGAAACGTTTTACTCCTTTTTCTAAAGAAATTAGAGTAACCACATTCTCAAGAAATGCAGAAGTTACTGGTTGTGCCCTGTCATACTTTCTATTTATTGTTCCTGTTTGTGGTTGCAGGGAAGCTTGTTTAGATAGGTTGAAGTCCGTCACCAATTAATATGAAGATTGTGGTGGTGGTGGTGGTGGTAGACTGGCAATATTATCTGGACTAGATGTTGTAACCAATTTTTGTGTAGGAAGTATGAAAGGGGTTTTGCTAACATTGTAACCATTTACAGACGAACCATAAAGGTTTCCAATAACTAGTGGGGAACTCTTTTAACTTTTCTTCCCCTAGTAGGTGTGTCAATAAGTTTCAGTTGCTATCTTACTTCTGAAAGGCGATGTACCTTTGGGGTTCTCTTCAATTGTTTATTTCCTAATACACACCAAGCTGCCTTTGGTGGTCTGACATTCTTTGTTTGATCTCGTTGTTGCCACCAGCAACCATTGTTGTCTGCCTGTCAGGCCATGCACCTTGCAAATATTTGTGTGTATATTTTACAGCTGTTATGTTGGCACACGCATCGATATAGAAAAACCCATCCATCGCTGCAGCGTTTGTGGATACTCATCTTCATGCAATGCAGTAGATGTTCATTCATGCGGGATTAACTGGATAGTCTGAAAATGAGCTGGATGCTCGACCTCATCTGGGAATTCCGCACAGACTATGTTCTGGGGTGTTGGATGTTATCACCCTTCTCCAAGGAGATCAGGGTGTGGATGTCCTCTGCCAACTTTTGCAAGTCTATCAGCTGGTGTGATTTGATTTAAAATAGCTGCGAGTTTTGGGGAGTCTTTTTGGACCCTCTTTTCCTGCCTTTTCTTTTTAGTTGATAACTTGTGACCTTGTTCTCTTGGTGTCTGTCTTGCCAGTTGCAATTGTTATTTCGCTTTTATAAAGGAATTACTGGTTAGTCCACTTTTCATGACCCAGTTAATGGCTAGTCCACCCATGAAAAACATTTACTCCCTAGTCCAAAAACATGTTTTTGGACTAGATTATTTACTTTCTAGTCCAAAAACTTCGTGGAGATTATAAAGTGTATTTTTTAAATGCCTAAAACACCCTTCTAGGTCTAATTAGTATCAACACATGTAAATGTTACTAGTAGTATGTTATGACATACTAGTAATATCATTACGGTGATACTACATATTAATATGTACTATACTAGTTGTAACAAAAATATCTTATTATTACTAGTAAATTAGGTAACTACTTTACTATACTAGTAGTTAGTAACTACTAGTAGTAACTAGTTATACTAGTATAGTATACTATACTAGTAACTAGTATACTAGTATAGTTATAGTGATTGGGACAGGAGCTTCAATACAGTAACTAGTATACTAGTAACTAGTATAGTATACTAGTATAACTAGTACTAGTAGTAACATATGTAGTATCAATACATCACAATTTTTTGATATGTAGTGACAATATATAACGTACTACATATCAATATGTAGTATCAATACATAACGTACTACATATCAATATATAACGTACTACATATCAATATGTAGTGTCAATATATAACATACTACATATCAAACATATACTACATATCAATATGTAGTGCCAATATATAACGTACTACATATCAATATGTAGTGACAATATATAACATACTACATATCAAACATATACTACATATCAATATGTAGTGTCAATATATAACGTACTACATATCAATATGTAGTAGTATCAATACATAACATATTACTATTAGTACTAGTTACTACTAGTATACTAGTATACTACATACTATATATGTTATTACTACATACTACATACTAGTATACTACATACTATATATATGTTATTACTACATGCTACATACTACTACTAGTAGTATACTATATACTACTACTAGTATACTACATATTACATACTAGTATACTACATACTATATATGTTATTACTACATGCTACATACTAGTATACTACTACTAGTATACTACATACTACTAGTATACTAGTTACTACTTGAATTTAAATGTAAAAAACAGACTTATAATGTTCGGGGTATATAGGTAAATCTACTTGAATTTAAACTTTTTTGGACTAGCCATTAAGAAGAACTTTTGGCTGGACTAGCCACTAAACCGGGTCGGGTTTAGTGGACTAAACAGGAAATCTCTCTGAAAAAATATTACTCGTCGATTGCCTTTTAGCAATCCACTTCGCTACTTCTGGCTCAGCTATTGTCTCAGTAGCCGTTTCATAAAACCCTTTTCTTTTTTGTTTGGTGGAAATCAGTTAGGGCTAGCACTGTGGAGAGCCCCATCCCTTCCCTATCCCTCATATGTAGGGAAGGGATAGTACAAGGAAGCCAAACTCACTATGGTGCTCTCTCATCCCTTCCCTACACGAAACAGCTACTGAGTAGCCGTGTGAACAGTGCCAAATGGCTACTTAGTTGCCGTTTTTTTTTTCCAATAAGAATATATTTGTTTAGGTAAAAAAAAATATTTTAGAGTAAAAAACGATATATAATAGGTAAAAAGAAGATATAATAGGTAAAACCAGAGTTTTGTAAAAAAAAAAGGAATGAAAAAATGAAAGTTTTAGGGTAAAGTTTTAAAAACCAGATACGGAAAGTCAGTAGGCATGTAAAATGCTACGGCTACTGAGTAACCGTAAAGTGTAAAAAAATACGACAACTGAGTAGCCGTGTGATTTCCCTTCCCTACTACTGAGATCAGATGTGATCCTCCATGTAGGGAAAGGGGGTGATATCCCTACTCATGTAGGGATATGGAAGACCATATCACTTGGTTTTTTTGGCCTTTTGAGGGATAGGGAAGGGATATCACACACCATAGTGCTAGCTCTAAAGGGGTTTACCAACTCTCAACATTCTCAACCGCATGCAACTCACCAACTCCAACCTATGTCTTTAATTCTAGTCCTGAAACGTCCAAACATTTTCTGATCGTGGAATCATCCCACAAACAACTGAAGTCCTACTCATAGCATACCCACCTCATTGGCCCATCAGAAGACAGTCTCCCTACTGCTAAAAATAGAATCTCCTGTCCCAATCACTACAACTTTTTGCTTCCCTTTTTGGTCTTTATGGATAGCTAGGAACGATGCAGTCTACCTCCAGCAACTGCCAAATCCGACGAATATAATGCGGATGACCATCAAACTCCAGTAGGAATATACATGGGCTCAAAACCACCTACTTCCAATACTGCCTGGGATGCAACCTTATCCAAACCCAGTGCAAAAAACACTAGCAACAACAACCATCTTTGTGGGATGATATAAACCCCATTTAGATTGGATCAAAATTAACACAGAAGGAGCAGCAAGAGGATATCCCGGAATATCGGGAGCAGGTATTATATGCCGAAAAGAGGGGGTTGGCACAATCTTAGCAATATCACAACCACTGGGTATCACCACTGCACTTGCAATGTAAACTTGGGCCATGCTCATCGCTTCTAGAACGACGACGAAACGAGGATGGTCAAAAATTCAATTTGAAACAGTATCTGTAAACTTAACGAGATTTCTAACCTCGGAAGCCGGCGCTCCATGATATATTTCTAATCAAATTGCAAAACTTAAGTATTGGCTTACCCAAATTCATCAATATATTATTAAGCACGTCTGCAGAGAAGGAAATCAAACAGCTAACGGTCTAGAAAATCGGGCAGCAGATAATTGCTCTACATGAAAGCTCCCAAAAACATAAATATTAAAAATAAGGAGTTGGAGCACAAATAGTTGCTTGACTCCCAACCTTTCATGTGTAAACTCCTATTTGTTTTATAATAAATTTACTTTCTTCGATCACTGGGGTTGTCAATCTTTGGTTGGCTGGAAAATGCCCCGGGGATTTAGGTGAGTTCATTGCTAGTGCACCCATAACTCCCCTACTTAAACCTGGAGGTGGTATTAGGCCCATTGTTGTTGGCACGGTTTGGCGAAGATTGGTCTCTAAAGTGACTGCTTTATCTGTTGGAAAGGACATGACTTCGTATTTGGGAGACTATCAATTTGGAGTTGGTGTGCCTTCTGGGGGTGAGAGTATTTTACATGTTGTAAACTTCTTACTGGAGATGAAAGGTCACTCGGACAAAATGTCAATGCTTCTCATTGAATTTTCTAATGCTTTCAACATGGTGAGTAGATCTCAACTCATCAAAGAAGCTCGTCTTCATTGTCCAGGTATTTCTCGCTGGGTAGAATTTTGTTAATCGAGACCTGCTAAACTTTATTATAACCAGTATATATTGTCTTCTGCACTTGGAGTTCAGCAAGGCGACCCCCTTGGTCCCTTGTTGTTTGTGTTGACACTTCACCCTCTAGTGAAGACTATCGCTTCTCAATGCAAACTCGATTTACACGCTTGGTACCTTGATGATGGTACTATTATTGGTGATTCATTGGAGGTAGCCAAGTCCTTGAGGATAATTGAAACTGAAGGTCCATGTAGGGGCTTACACCTGAATGTTAAGAAAACGGAAGTCTTTTGGCCTTCTCTTGATCCCAGAAGCACAGACGATGGTGTTTTCCCCCCTGATATTGGTAGACCCTCTAATGGTGTTAAACTCTTGGGTGGTCCTGTGAGTTTGGATTTGAACTTTATTAGTGATATGATGTTGAACAGGGTGAATAAGACTGTTCAATTAATGTCTGCAATTAAAAAACTCAAGGACCCTCAGAGTGAGATGTTATTACTTCGTAATTGCACTGGGGTGTCACGTCTATATTTTGCGATGCGAACTACCAATCATGCAGCTCTGCAACCAGCCGCTGATCTTTTTGATGAACATCTTCTTAATTACTTGAGGATACTAATCACTGGAGATGGTGCTGGTTTTGGTCCTTTACAGCAGAGATTAGCTACCCTTCCTATCAAGGATGGTGGCCTTGGTGTCCACACCATGGCTGATACCCGCACCTATTGCTTCCTTGCTTCTCAGAGTCAAACAGCTTCGGTGCAAAAAGCAATTCTTGGCGGTTCATTCTCAACGATCAAAGGATCTGCTTATCAGTTGGCTCTTCAGAATTTTATCCAGGTTTGTGGATTACCTCCTTCTTATTGTGTCGATGATGCTTCCCCCCTTCCATGCACTCCCTGGCAGTCACTTATTTTGATGCAGTCAAGAAGAGAATCCCAGACCAATTTTCCATGTCTGTAAGAGATTCCATTTTGTGGCAGAGTAATCGTGTCAAGCATGCACAGGATTATTTACTGGCGGTTCCTATTAGTGGGCTTAATCAATGCCTCAGACTTAGACAGTTCAGAGTTGTTCTTTGTTATCGCCTTGGCATCCCATTGTTTGTTGAGAATAGCTTATGCTCAAGTTGTAACAAATCTATGGAATCTTTGGAGACCATGCACTTCATTGTGCTAAGGATGTTGGGAATAAGTTCCGACATGATCTTGTTCGTGATGTGGCTGTAGATATTTGTTACAAAGCTAATGTGCATGCGCGCAAGGAAGTCTCTCTCGGTATTGTTTCAGATGATGACAAGGATTTGAGGCCCGCTGACATTCTTGTTCTCAACTGGGAGAATGGTCGAGATGTTTGTATGGATGTCACAGTGGTCTCGCCCTTTGCTGGTGATGGCATTCGCTCTTTTGCTCCAGGTAAAGCTATATCTAGTGCGATCTCTCGTAAACGCACTAAATACCTAGACAAGTGCACTTCACTTGGATATGGTCTGAGTGTCCTAGCTTTTTCCACTTTATGAGAACTTGGTGAAGATACTTTATGTTTTTTTAAGCGCTTAAAGAACTGTCTAGTCTGTAATGATGCTGGTAGTGGTTTGGGTCATTTTGTTTTTCATAGATTAGGTATCGCTATCCAAAGAGGAGTTGGAGCCCAGCTTGTGGCCAGGCTACCAACCAAAAATTCTGTATGAAAGTTACATAATTAAAATTATATTTAAATAATTAAAAATAAAATAAAAATAAAAAACAAGTAAAGAAATAAAGGTCAAAGTCAAACAGCCAAAATGGATCCTTTCGAAAATACGGCCCTATACATCCACCAAAGGTCCAAAAAGAAGTTAAATTTATATATATATTTCTACCCCGCCACTATCTCTCTCTCTCTCTCTCTCTCTCTACCGTCTCTTCTTCTTCTCCTCTGGATTCCAAAGCAAAACTTACCTAACTACTGCTCTACGATCAGGTAAGGATCTCTCTCTAGTTCAATCTATGATATTGTTGCACACGATCTGAAAGTCTTACTCTCAGGATCATAATGTTTTCTTACCGACTTTCAAGTGTTTGTTAAATTGTCTCAACTAATTTTTGCTTCCCGATCTCGTATTTGATTCAAGGAAAAGGAGGACAGGAAAACAATGTTGGGTGCAATTAAACAAAAAGTTGGTTCTACATCCCTCAGTTCTTCGGTATGATAGCCTCTGATCTTCTCAGCCTTTTTTTTTTTTTTTTAGTTTGATTTGATTTTTCTTGGACTTTTTCATGACATTTTGTGTTCAGATTATAGGACAATCTTTGCAGAGGTTTCGACCTTCGGCTTCTTCAGTGAGGAGTTATGCTGCAGCTTCCAAACAGGTACCGATGTTTTTTTTCTCTTGTTTTCTCCCGTGTATAACTATAAACCTGTGATTCATTGATGAAATTCATTTGACTTTGACCTTATTTTTAAGTTTTGATGAACTAAATTGTATTCTTTTGTGATGTTTTGGATTCATTAAACGTGGAATATATAATTGCGGCTTAAAAATGTATAGGTTTAAGTCACGATGTTGTAGGAAATGGATTATTCAACATTAGATACTTGATTGTAAATGTCCAGTTCAAGTTTCTAGGATGGTTTAGCGATTAGCTCGACGATAAAATGGGGTCGAAATAGTATTTGCAAGAGGTATCACTGTAGATTATAATTGTGTATGGATTTTGAGTCCCTTTATTTTCTTGTGGTCTGTGAGTGTGGTGATATTTGAAGTCCCAACTGTAGCAGGTTGATCCAACCGTTCAGCTTTCAAAATTAGAACTTTTGCTATTTCTGAGTTCCTAATTTGTAAACCCTTCTCTTGTGCGCTCAAGCTCTACACAAGATTTTGATTTGGGATATTAGAGATTGGTAGTTTACTTATGCCCTCAACTAATCACTGCTCTATCTGATGCTTCTGTATTCTTGTGTTCTGCAGATGACAGTGAGAGATGCTCTGAATTCTGCTCTTGTTGAGGAAATGTCTGCTGATCCAAAAGTCTTTTTGATGGGTGAAGAGGTTTGTAAGCAGAAATAATAACATGTTAGCTGATTTGTCTCTTCTATTTTCTTCCTTTTTCTTATGTGTCTCTACCTTTTGCAGGTTGGCGAATACCAGGGGGCGTATAAGGTTAGTTAAGCTTACTGTGCTGAAACTGTAATTGTGTATGATGTTTAGTGTCTGAATATGTCTTTTATTTGCCCCACTAATTGCAATGCACCTGCTTTTTTTCTTAGATTTCCAAAGGGCTTCTGGAAAAATTTGGTCCCGACAGGGTTCTTGATACTCCAATTACGGAGGTTCGTTTCGATACTTATCACCATAAAAGTTGTTGTTCCTTCGTTGGCTCGCCACTCTAGCTAGTCATTTCTATGTCTATTAAATTTATACAGGGTGTATACTTGATCTTAAACGAAAAAGTTGCTTACACATTTAAATAATAATTTCTGTCTTGTTGAATTTTCATGGCATCTTTTGTAGGCTGGATTTGCTGGAATTGGAGTTGGTGCCGCTTATTATGGTCTAAAGCCTGTTGTCGAGTTTATGACATTTAACTTTTCGATGCAGGTCAGATATTAATAATTGTTGACATGATATTTTGACAAGCTAAGCTAAGCTATACATTGATTATTTAGTTCCATATTGAAATTTCACTAGGATAATCTTGTAGTTCTTTAATGCTTTTTGTTCAATATAACATTCTTTATGATCACTTGAAAACAAATTTAAAGCAACTGGGTTTCCATTTCTTAGGCAATTGATCACATCATCAACTCTGCTGCAAAATCAAACTACATGTCTGCTGGTCAGATAAATGTGCCAATTGTTTTTAGAGGACCGAACGGTGCTGCTGCTGGGGTTGGTGCCCAACACTCACAGGTGAGTGTATATTCAGTTGTTCTGGTACTCTGTGTATTGGCAAGGTTCGCTTGATTGTAAATCGTATATATCATATGTGTAACCTGCCATCTTTGTCTCGCAACTGAAGTCGTATTTGAGGTCCTCGCAGTTATTAGTTAGCGTTGCCACATTAAGAAAGTAAAACAGTTGATGTCGATTTTATTAATCTACTAGAAAGATAACTTTGTTAGATTTGTAGTTGCTCATACACATACATACATGCTTAAATGGTTAAAGAACAAACTTCTGATAAGTTTCTCATAATTGATCATACTTGCATTGCCTAGTCTTTAAAGTTTAAACCCATGGCATTATCTCTGTACTACCTGTTCTTTACCATCACTCCACATTTGGATTCTTACTGCAATTCAAAAAGACAATGTTTTTCAACTGAATGCCTCAGATTGAAAAGCAAATTTGAAATGACACCAACATGTATATATATGCAGTGCTATGCAGCATGGTTTGGTTCCTGCCCTGGTTTGAAAGTCTTGACCCCATACTCATCTGAAGATGCTCGTGGTCTTCTTAAAGCTGCTATCAGGGATCCTGATCCCGTTGTATTCCTCGAAAACGAAATGCTGTAAGTAGGTCTATGCAGTGTCATCTTTTCAATTGGACTCAACCAATTTGATGAACATTTATTAGTTGTTTTGACCATGGATGTCATGTTGTAGATATGGTGAATCTTTTCCTATTTCAGAAGAAGCGCTTGATTCCAATTTCACCCTTCCAATAGGAAAAGCCAAGGTATGGATTGATGAATACTTATTTGAATATTTGATAATCATCATCACCATATTTTCTTGTAATCAGATGCTTTCCTGTTAAACCGTTTTTTTCTGCCCATGCTTACTTTAACAGATTGAGCGAGAAGGAAAACATGTGACTATTACAGCTTTCTCAAAGATGGTTGGCTATGCTCTCCAGGTCAGTTTGCCCCTTATCTAACTTTCATTCCAGACCCAATTTATCTGTGCTCATTTCAGCAATAGAGTGCTTTATGATATATATATTTTATTTAGAAACTAACTCTATTTCGTTAACTATTCAGGCTGCAGAGATTCTTTCAAAGGAAGGAATAAGTGCTGAGGTAAATATTTGGCCTATACAAGATTGTACTTCTCCTTTTCAAGTAATAACTGAACATCGTGCGCAAAAATGTTCTAAATGTAGGTTATAAATCTGCGTTCAATTAGACCACTGGACAGAGCTACCATTAACACTTCTGTTAGAAAAACTAACAGACTTGTGACAGTTGAAGAAGGCTTACCTCAGCATGGTGTTGGCGCAGAGATCTGGTATGCCTTCTCTGCCTTTATTTACCTACCTATTTGACTGGTGTTTATCGCAATAGTTATATTTTCGATTGTTGATTGTTCCAACAGTATGTCGGTTGTTGAGGAGAGCTTTGCATATCTCGATGCACCTGTAGAAAGAATTGCTGGAGCTGACGTTCCCATGCCTTATGCAGCTACACTCGAGAGAATTGCTGTTCCACAGGTCTTTTTTTCCTGCTATTATCCTTTTTATAAACTAGTGCCCACAACGTTTAAAATGTTGCGCTGAACTTGGGAGATAATTGTGTGCAGGTTGAAGATATTGTACGTGCGGCGAAGAGGGCATGTTACAGATCAGTCCCATTGGCAGCAGCAGCTTAAGCATTGGGGGTGACTCGCCAATTTGATGATCTTTTTCATTTTGCTAACTGTGTTATAGTGATATGTCTATTTTTTTCAACCCTCCCAACTGCTCATTTTGCAAGAAACAATAAATAAGAAGTAAAAAATAGAAAAAATAGTTAGACAAATACCCATTAAAACTAAAAGCATGTTTAGGGGGCAATCTTGTCTCATTCTTTTGGAGGGGGTGGGAGAACTACGTGATACATGAGAGAGCACATAGGGAACAATGTGGTGAAGGAAGATTTTGAGGTCTGAAACCCTTCTGTTTCACCTTTCTAATGAAACCGACTTGTTCTTTTTGTATAAAATGCTTAAAATTGTTGATCAGTATCCTTTATTGTTCTGTATACTTCTTTAGCATTTTCAAATTTTGCCATTGTCCTCGTCTGTGTTTGGATTAGAGTTTTTCTTTTGTAGTTTGTTTCCCTTCCAATAAGTATGTATCTGATGATTGCCTGAACAACATTTAGGGCAGAGATCCTCAAAAGTCGGATGCATACTAGAAATTTCATGTAATGCATTTTATTTTTCAAGGTTTTTCCTATTTCCCATCCCCATTTCTCCTATTTCCATCTCTTTTGCAATTATCAAAACCAATTAACTTTTCAATTCAGAATTTTCCCATGTACCACTCATCAAAAGTCAAATTAACTGTGACTATGACCATTATGACTTTTATTTGTCTTATTGTTTATGAATCATTGAATCCCTTTTTTTTTTCGTTAAACAAAACTAAAAACGATCAAGTTAGAAACCCTAAGAATAATTAATGGAAATCTAGGAGGAAGTATCTCATCCCTAATTCAATTGGGCTATGTTAATTTTATTGGATCCCATTTTATTGATTAACTAGGATATGACCCGTGCCGTAACGGCCCGGGCTTGGGTTTGTTCTCAGTAGCCATAATTTTTCTTAACGTATTTTAGGGTATGTCCTGTTAAATCTGATGCAGTTTTGGAGATCAATATAGAGAAACATTTGATTACATGTAATAAGTAGGACTTTGTATAATTTATTTTTCCAAGTGATATTTGCTAGCTTTTACGGTTGTTGGGTTTACTGTGATAGCAGGTATGATTTGGCAGTGCAACTGATATGGTATTCTACTGTGCTGGATTATATGGGTAATCATGAAATGGTGTTCTTTCATAGGTTGTATGAGCCGACTCTCAACTTATTCTTTCTATATATTTTGCAATTTATAGATTAAAACAACATTCTTATTTTTATATCAAAAATGTAAATATTCCTTTTTTTTCTTCGGAAGAGGGACAAATTCTGATGGGTGTTAGTAACAGGGGTGGTCTACGCCCGCTGATTCTCATGAAATTGTAATCTATATTTGTCCATGTACCATGAGAAAATCAAATTACATATATATTTTTTAATTCTTTTTTAAAAATCACTTTACATAATTGATGTAAGCTATTTTACCAATGTACGTAACATTGAACAAATAAGCAAATCCTAATCCAATCAAGAAGGATATGAGATTACAATATCTCCGGATTCAACTGATGATCCTATGAAATTTCCTTATATGTGAGGCGTTCCTCACATCAAATCAATACTTTATAAAGCGTCCAACTCTTGTAAGACAACTGTCAAACTTTGTATGTAGTTGCCGCAACACCGTCTGTTGTTATCATATTATGCAGAATGTTGTGGTCCTGCTTTTCACCATTATATCTCCATACCGGCAGATTCGTTTTTTTTTTTTTTTTTTTAATAATCGAAGGCATGAGAACAGGCTAAAGGTCGGCTGCAACCACTGGAGCTAGCCAAGTAGGAGGCATAGACCAGAACATAGAATTTTTTTTTTCTGTTTTGCCCAAAGAGCTAACTCATGGACAACATAGTTACAAATTCTAGGTTGAAATGTAAAATTACAACCAATTAAACTAGAAGCAAAATGTTGAATGTCTTTAAAGATAGCATCTGTCCTACCATCTCCCACAAAAATTCCTAAGGAGAATTGTTCCACCAAGTTTTTTGCATCAGTTTCAACAATGATATGAGTAAGCTTCAATGAGCAAGGTTAAAAAACCAGAATACAACTTTCTTGAGAACTCCCAACCAATTAAACTAGAAGCAAAATGAGATAGCTCTAGCTTCAGCTTCTTCAGCTGATCGAACTTCAAAGACCAAGGCAACAGAAAGGGAAGCTTTACTAGAATGATCTCTCATCACATAACCTGCACCATTGTCTCCAGAGATGTCATCATAGGCTCCATCAGTGTTACATTTGAACCATCCAACCATAGGCGGCATCCATTTGTGATTCAGACCAACATGACTAGAAAAAATGGTAACAACAAAATTCTTTCTAGTAAGAAGCATAGCTTTAGCTCTTTCTAAGACATAATTATGGGTTTCAGACAAGTTTTGGAAAACCAATTTATTTCTACTAGTCCAGATAGACCATAGAATAGCAACAAAGAGTTGTTGATCCTCATCAAGAAATTTGGAGTTTTTGTCTAGCAACCAGAAAACAAGCCACTGCTGAAAAAAAATTTGAGTAAAGAAAGCAATATTTATACAAAACTTAGACATAAACCAAATTTTAGAAGAAAAAGGACACAAAACCAAAACATGCATAATAGTTTCAAGAGGATCCTTACACCTGGTACAATCAACAGAATGCATAGGCATTCTAGTATGGAGAACAGTTCTAGCGGGTAATGCATTTTTAGCAGCTTTCCAAAGGAAAGGTTGAATTCTGTAAGGAGCTCTAATTTTTCAGATGTGTAACCAAAGAGTATAGGGAGAGGGGTAAGAGCCTCTGAGTCCAAGATAAGCAGATTTAGAAGAAAATTTCTCATTCTTCGAGAGGTCCCAAGCCCTCCTATCAGGAGTGCAAAGCTGGCTTAAGGAAATTGTGATAATCTTCTTAACAGAAGCATCATCAAAATGAGTAGTGAGTCTAGAAACAATCCAAGTTCTAGTAGTATTATCAATAAAATAATCAACAGTTAAACTGGGATTTAGAGGAGTACAAGGGTTAGGAATAGCATACCCTAAACTTGGTATCCATTTATCACATCAAGGGTTGATAAATTTTCCATCTCCTACAATCCAGGGCACAAAGGGTTTAATCAACTCCTTAATAGCATGAAGACATTTCCAAGTCCAAGAGCAATTGGGAGGACACTTGGCATTGAGGAAATCAGTCCTAGGAAAGTACCTAGATTTTAGAATTTTTGCTAACAAACATTCAGGGTTGTCAATGATTTTCCAGGCATTTCTGGCTAGCATAGCCAGTTTATTTAACTCAGCTTTTCTAAATCCCAGACCACCTTCAGATTTAGGGGAGCAAAG
The DNA here is from genome assembly GCA_023529315.1 of Papaver bracteatum. Classification (NCBI taxonomy): domain Eukaryota; kingdom Viridiplantae; phylum Streptophyta; class Magnoliopsida; order Ranunculales; family Papaveraceae; genus Papaver; species Papaver bracteatum. The sequence continues at coordinate 295,726 of JAJJWX010005230.1, read as the reverse complement.
AGTATCCTACCCCAAAAGATGAAGCTTTTTATCTTTTGGATCTAAGGATTCTCCCCACCAGAACTTGCAGAGATGGGCATCCATCTGTCTACAAAGGTGTTTAGGGATTATAAAATCTCTCATTTGATAGAGGGGAATAGCCTGGCCAATGTGTTTTACCAAGGTAGTTCTAGCAGCCTGAGAAAGAAGTTTATGGAGCCAAACATTTATTCTGGCATCAACAGCTTGTAAAATGCTCATATGAGTTTGAATTTTAGAAGATTGAAAGACAGTAGGGGTACCCAGATATTTCTCCCCCAAATCCCTGTTTTGGATATCCAAAATATTGGATAAAATGGATTTCCTATGTTCATGGATTTTTCTACTAAAAAGAATACCAGACTTCTCAAAATTTATTTCATGACCAGAAGCAAGGCAATACTTTTGAAGATAACTCTTAAGAGCATTTAAATTTTCAGCAGTAGCAAAAGAGAAAAGGAGAGAGTCATCAGCAAAAAGGAGATGAGTCATCTCAGGGGCATTTTTACAAATCTTTATTCCTTTAAGAGAACCATTTATTTGGAGACTATCCATATAGGAAGATAAATCCTCAGCACAGATAATGTAAAGGTAAGGGGGTAAATGATCCCCTTGCCTTAGGCCTCTCTCAGGTTGAAAAAAACCCAGTAGGACTACCATTAAGAAGAACATAATAAGAAATAGTAGACATACATTGATTTATGAGTTTAATCCAGTATTCAGCTAAGCCTATTTTTCTCAGAACTTTTTCTAGAAAACCCCATTCCAATTTATCATAAGCCTTAGACATATCAAGTTTAATAGCAGCAGTGCCATCCACTTTATCATTATGATTGACTGAATATATGGCTTCATTGGCAAGAATAATATTATCAGAAATATTCCTCTTAGGTATGAAGGCACTTTGATTTTGGGATATAATGTTGTTCATAAAAGGTTTGAGTCTGTTAGCAAGAGTTTTAGAGGGGATTTTATAAATGAAGTTACATAAACCAATTGGTTTGTACTGGTTTACCATCTCATCCAGAGGTACTTTGGGGATGAGAGCTATGTTGGTATGATTGAAAACTTTAGCAATGTGACCAGTTGTAAAGCAAGTCTGGGTCATATCCACCACAGCTTCACCCACTATGTCCCAATGTTTTTTGTAGAAGAGACCAGTGAAACCATCTGGCCCAGGAGCTTTTTTTCCTCACATCTGAAAAACATCGTTTTTGATTTCCTCAGTAGTGATAGGGATATTCAGCAAATAATTATCCTCAGCCGTAAACTTAACAAGGAGATCAATTAGGAAGGAGATCAATTAGGATTTCTTCTTGAAATTGTTGGGGTTGAGAGGAATAAAGATTTTTGAAATAATCTAAGAAGGAGTTTCCAATACTATCTCTATCAGTTAGAATAGCATTGTTAGAACCCTTGATCCAGCTAATAGCATTCCTCTTTCTTCTGAAAAAAGTAACTCTATGAAAATAAGGAGTATTTCCATCTCCCTCAATGAGCCAGACTTCTCTAGACTTATCTTTCCAGTAGAGTTCCTCTAGGATATAGAGATACTCTAATCTAGATTTAAGTCTAGAGGTAGAAGTGGTGTCAGTAGGATTAGATATCTGTAAATTTAACAAGTCTTTTCTAATGGTAGATATATCAGATTGAATATTACCAAAAGAAGATTTGTTCCAATCTTTAAGACCTTTCTTAGTGTTCAAAAGTTTTTCTTTTAGTTTATAGGCAGGAGAGCCTATGACATTTACATACCATGAATTAGAAATGATATCTCTACAGGTAGGATCCTCAATCCACATAGCCATAAAATGAAAAAGGCCTAGGCATACTATTTTCCTCGTAATTGAAACATATATGCATAGGACAATGATCAAAAGAGTCCGTTGGGAGATTGTTAACACATAATTTAGGACAGCTCTCCTCAGCCAATTGGTTAAGAAAACATCTATCAAGTCTTTCAAGAATTAGATCAGGTCCTTGTTTCATATTAGACCAAGTAAATTTTGGGCCAGAAAACCCAGGATCATGTAGACTGTGAGTAGAGCAATTTTTTTTTAAAGTTCAAAATCAGAATCATTCACTTCAAGACCACCATTTTTATCCTCAGTTCCTAAAAGAGTGTTAAAATCACCAATAACAAAAACCGGTTCACCAATGGGAGCAGTAAGTTGCTGGCATTTTTGTTCCCAAAAAGAAGCTCTAAGATATTTATCAGGTTCACCATAAACAAAATGAATGTGGAAAGTTTTAGAATGGATGATGTCAACAGAAATCACATAGATGCCCCTTAAGCTAGAGGATATAACATTCAAATGAATTTCTTTTTTCCAAGCCAACACCAGACCTCCACTCCTGCCAACACTAGGGACATTGAAGGTACAGGGAAAACCCATATTTTTTAATTTTCTAGTAGCCAAATCTTTTCCCATTTTGGTCTCAGAAAGAAAAATAATGTCAGGGTTAACATTTTTACAAAGAAAGCTAAGCTCTTTATTAGCTGATTTCTTTCCAAAGCCTCTAATGTTCCATGCTATGAGATTTATGTTGTTGACAGGGAATTGATGAAGGTTCAGGTTAGAATTATTAAGAATAGGTTTATTAGGATTGGAATTTACCTGGGTGGAGTTGCCAGAACCACTGCCAATAGAAGAATTGGAGCCATCACCACTTTGAGTAGAACTTTGGGAAGTAATCATATTAGGATTAGCAGAATTGAGAGGGAAATTATTGCAGACACCATTGCTTACTGGGGAGGTATCAGCAGGAACTGTGAAGGTTCCAAAGGAGTTGAATCTAGTTTGGGTGTTGAGAGAACAATTAGACAAATCTATGTCTGGTAATTCACCCAGGTTGGTGATTAGAGAGCATAGCTGAGCATCATCCGGCTCACTGGAGGTATGATCTTCAGAGATATAATCAAAACCAACTACATTTGAATTTTCTCTGGTGCGCTTCCTCAAGTCAGCCCTGGGATTGATCTTTCTTTTAAGATTTGCTATACCATTTTTTTCAGCAGAACTAATAGCTCCTCTAGTGACAATAGGGATGGTAATTGGTAAAGCAACAGTCTTGAATCTTCTTGAGGAGTTTGTAGTACGAATCGGCCCACTAAGAGTTAACTCAGAACCAATAACTGAGGCAGTTACAGTAATATTTTGGGTGGTGGGTTGTTTAACTACAACTAGCAAACCATTTTCCATCTGAGAAGTATGCTTTTGAACATGACCAACATCAAAGATTTTCAAAGAAGAGGATCTATTGACAAAGGGGCCTATTTGAAAGGTGTTTGACAAGATTTGTTGAGTAGTGTTTTCCAATCTTTGATCAACCACTACAAATTTGCTTTTTGATTCAATTTCGATAGGTGGACTCATAGGAGTATCTTGAATATCTCCAGGATTTTGAGTGTTGGTCTCGAAAGTGCTCGCAGATGAAGTATTTTCATTTTTAACAAGAGACGGCATCATAAGTTTTGAGACTCTTGGAATAGTGTAGTTGGAGCAGCTGAGATTCAAATCTTTGATTTTCTTTTATTTAAGCTTCCAAGCAGAGCAATTTTGATCCTTGTGATCAAGAATGTGACAAGAGGTACAGAAGTATCTTGGAACTATGATATGTCTGCATTCAATAAGAAAAGGTTCATTCTTCCATTAGTAAAAAGGGGAATGCCGGTTGGTATAGCTTTCTGGACTGAAATTCTGATACAGACTTTAACATTCTTCTTATGAGGGTGCTTTCCGAAAAGATTCTGAGCTTCAATGAGAGCACCCATGTCTTTAGAGAGGAGTTTCAGATCCTCAAATTCTGTACACTCATTTGGTATATTACACAGTATGAGCCACATAATCTCTTCATCAAAGGTGATTTGTTTATTTGGAAGACAACCTTCTATTGGCACTACTTTCATAACTGAGATATAACCACATACGAACCATGGTTTTTGAGAATTGATTCTGTTGAAATCCTCCTCAGAGATGAAGCAGATAAGGACTTTATTTCTTTGACCATTGAAAGTTATAACTGAAGGGTGTTGAGCCAAAGGCCAATTATTGCAGATATAGTATCTGATTGAAGTAGTTAGAATAAGAGTTTCACAACATATGTAGCAAGCCATACACCATTTCCAGTTAGTATCATCTTCAGCTAGAATAACTCTCTTATCAATAAAAACAGGTTTAGAAATGGAGGAATGAAGGTTTAACTTTTCAGACATTTGGGAAGAGAGAGCTTGGATATCAAGATTAAGGATATGGGATTGTTCAGATGAGGATATGTTTTCCATAGTGAAAGTTATGAGAGTATATATTTTAGATATTTGGATGAAGTCAAGATTCCCAGTAATGATTTTAAAATATATAAATAATGCAAAAGAGTTCTGATGAGTAGTGTGTCGATATATGGAGCATGCAAGGTAGAAAAAGGATGTGTTTGGGAAGTTTGTAGTTTTTTGAGTTTGAATCTTAAAAAAGGAATGAGAATAATATTGACCCAAATTAGAGCAGAATTCAGGGTACTTTTGATGTAAGATAGTTGGTAAGAGGTTATAGGTAGTAGTTTGATTAAGATGCTTGGTGAATGGTAAGTCGCTCTCATTAACATACTTTTGAGTTTGTCTTTGCTTCAAGGTATCCACATGAAGATTATAGAAACAGAACATGACAGAATGTGGCTTATGATGATATAATGATCAATTTGGGATAATTTAGAATAGTGATTGATGGTTGTTGAGTATTTATTTTGTTTGTCATCTTTAGCAGTGACGTTTGGCTGATGATGTGAACGTCCAAAAGTAATAATGGAAGAAAAAGGAGGGAAAATAACATTTATGAATTGATGAGAAGATGGGGTTATGGTGTTGTGAACAAGGCCAGTGAGTTTGGTAAATGGACTAGAACAATTCCTAGATAATATGCCTCAGTTTTCCATTGTGCCTCCCAACTGATGCTGCCATATCCCAATCTGCATGTAACAAGAAATGTTAATTAGACCCCAAAGATAAAAATCAAAAGTTGGTAATCCGCCAAAGGTCCTCTTAATAGCGGTTCCACAAGGTGTATAGGTTATAATGGGTTTTAGGTGTTGAATATATGTATTGGCAGTGTAATTATGATTTGAAATGGTAAAATCAGATGCATGGCTTTGAAGAGGCGTGGTAAACAAAGCGACATGACGCTTAACCAAGCTTCTTAAATGGTATTGAATATGAATGTTGGTAGCTATAAGAAGGGGATTGAGAGGGTAATTAGAAAAAATCAAGAAAAGAGTTATAGGAGTTTCACCAGAATAGGAAAGGTTTAGGAAAAGATTAACAGATTTAGAAAATGGCTGGAGAATCTTCACAGAGTAGGGGTAATGAGAGAGCACCAAAAGGGTCATCACCTATTTCCACTGTTGCATCTCCAGAATCTCTAGAATTTGAGTTAGCCAAGTCTCTCCTGAAATCGTTATGAATAGAGGAATTGGAGAAGATGCAGGGGATTTTTCTCTCATAGATTGAGAGGCATATGCAGCAGCAAAAATAACAAAGGGAAGAGGAGCAGGCTGATCAAAGGAGAGAGTAAGAGGAAAGACAGAGAGAAAGGGTGTATGAAGCATGGTTGCCAAAATACTATGAACGAAGAGAGAGGAAAGATGAAGAGTGGAAAGAGCAGAAAGAGAGAAGAGATTCCAGAAGTACCAAGACACCCAACTATGGAAGCATGACAGAAGAAGATTCTGATTCATCTGATGGGTTTGAAGCTGATGTTGAAGATTGTTATGGGGTGGAGGCCAAACATGGATACATATGGTGAAGATGAAGGATATGAAGGAAGAGGGGATGGAGAGATTGTTTATGATGAAGAGCATTTGCGAACACGGTTTGCATATGAACTTGCCAACCCAAAAATCTTCTCACACACCATGAACGAATGAGAGCAGATACGCTTGAGTGTAAGTGTGAAAGCTTACTATGGTGACAGTGGTGTGGATGGTGAGACAGATTCCAGTGGAACTTCACCCGCTCCATATGACAGTAAGGATAGTGAGCGGTGAAAGAAGGGAGGGTAGCAAGATATGTGGTGAGAGCCACAAAGTTACCGGAGGAAGCCAAAAAAAATTTGTTTGAAAAGTCTGAAGATGGTTAACAAGTTTTTTGTAAATTGGCTTTTCTGGTGATTTCCTTGTCTACCCAACTTTTTGAATCTGTTATTGAAGGTGATGGAAAGCTTCTTGCTCTTTTTTTTGTTCTCTACGGATCGCAGTCGTAAGCATCAAAAATAATTCACTTTCTTACTCAACAAAATATAAATGAAGTATAAAGTAAGGAATAGTTCGTATCCACATAGAGGCGATTGTTGTTGTCAAATTCTAGTTTCTTAGTAACCAAAAGGGGGGATTTCTGATTTTTGTAAAATAAAAGTAAAATAAAAGCAAAGTAAATAGTTGGAAGTAATCAATGAGAGTAAGATATTGGTCAAGGAATTCATCTTCAATCTTAAACATGTGCTTGCATATATGATTAGAATTACAATTTAATCTCTTTTATTATCAAAAGCCTAGAATATCAAGAGAGCAAGATAATATAATAATTTCCTAAGTTCACCAACACACACATTAGAGCTGTGTATGTGAATTCTACCTAGAGAATAACCTAACGCCTTGTGCTAATTAAGTTCAATTCCTAGGAGCATTAAGTTTGGGAAATAGGCTAATCAATGCAATTGTCATACATTGCGCATGACAATTCGGACAAGGGTCAAACTCTACATATGATTATAAGAGTGTATCACTACAAACTATAATCATATCATGCTACATGTATTCAGGGTTATCTCTTAATGAAAAACCCTAGAATAGCTATAGACAAGATGCAAGTTCAATTAATTGGTCACTTAACTAAACAAACATCTATATCCTATCACAATACATCAATCATGTGATTATTAAAAGCAGTAGAGATTTGAACGAAAACAAAGAGAGAAAACTAATACATCACTCAAGCACAAGTTTTAGAAATATGACTACATCCTTAACCAATAGTATAAGATTTAGCTACTCATAGCTATGGAGTTCATTAATATAATAATAATGAATTAAAGAAGATGAAAGCAAAGCAAACCCTAGTAGCGTAAACAAAAGCGGCGCTCTCCTCTGCTCCAAGAAAATACGTATTCTCCCTCAAGTTGTAGAAACTTCTCCCTTTTATAGCTTTTCTCCATCTTCCAAAATTAGGTCTAGTCTTCAAAGTCCAATAACAAGATGTCCACCAAGCCCATATAAAACCATGTGTAAAAATAACCTAGTAAAAATCTCTGCCAAAAGTAGTCGCCGGAAAACTGGGTTCATCGTTGGAAATTGGCCAGAATCCGGTACCGGAAAAGTATCACCGGTGACCGGTCAACTTAATTGTGTCAAATCACTCTAGTCAGATCTGAGTCATAGTCTATCTCAGCTGACTTGGCTCTAGGCCCAAGCCATGAGCTATTGCATGCCATATTTGATGTTTTGCCAAGATTACGCTTCAATACCTCACAGCCAAGATGTCCCTTTACTAATCCTTTACTGATATCCTATCCCTGCATCTCTGCACTACTTCCTTAGCTTGTTCTCCTTGGCTGCAACCCATTACCTCAGCATCATAGCATCACTGCACCATGACCTATAGCCTTGTCAACCACCTACACTTCCCATCAGCAAATATCCATGGCATCAGTTCTCTCCCATTCAACTCCACACACATAGCAGCACCACCACCTATAATATTTCTCCCGTGCCACTGCCTCATTTCGGCTCCAAGAACTTCCTCTTCTCTTCTGTTGATTCAATAGAAGCTAACCCCTCTCTCCATTATAGGTCAGCTCCAGCTCTGTCTATTACCTCCACCAATTCACATCTAAGCTGCACTAAAATACACAGCACACAAGTCATTCCACCAGAAACTTCAGTCCATAACCACCAGTTGTATCTGCATTTTCATATTCTTCTCAGCACGAACTCAAATTTCTAACTCCTTGAAGCAGCACCAGCTCAAAACAGCAACACAACATCACAAGCCAAGTGAAATCCCAAGCTCTTACATCACCATCATCCATATCACTGCCATAGAACCAACACCCACCAAGTTTGGGCCATCTCTCCATTGGCTCCATATCTTCCCAAACATCTCTACTCCAACAGCAACTCTGCATTGCATTAAGCCACAACAACATCACTCTTTTCACCTGACTGCAAGGTCTCAGTCACAAACCACTTCCCTATAAACCTAGCATACATCTAAGCATACACCTTATACAAACATCTAACATCTCTTCCCTGTCAAGCTAAGTATCAACAATGCTCTAGTGCCCATATCTGCAATTCAAATAGTCATACAAGCAAGCTCTGTCAACTACTTCAAATCTGAACCAACAGTACCATGATTCCTCTTTCAAGCCAACACTTCCTGCAACATCGCACAGATCCATCAGCTGCTTCTCAAAACACCAGAAACCCTTGTTCTCTTGCCATCTGAGCAGAACCAACACAAATAGCTTCCATAAACCACCACAGACTACCAGCAGCTTCCCATTATCACCATAGTCTCAATAACTCAACCATTTACACCTTCATTTCACAATAGAAACAACTGTTCTTCCCAGATTTCTCGATCGAACCAACAACACACAACACAGACTTAATATCTTCTTCAGATTCTTCCTATTCTCGAGCCTCCCCTCTATTTTGTTGCCATCCCAGAGTCATTTCTTCCATCTATGTCAAAACCCATCAACTGAAAACATCACAGATATCCTTCCTGAAATTGAATCTTGCTAAATCTGAATAATCATTGAACCCTAATTCTTCACTGTAATCTTTAATTGGCAGAAACAATACCAACTTCCTCTTCAATCGACGATAACCCATCATTTACAATTCATCAGCATCTCATCTCCTGTTTCCATCACCATCTTCTCTTCTTGACCTGAATTCCATTTCATAACTCAAATCAAAGAAGATTCAACCTGATCCCAAAACTCCATGTTCTTCATCTCTGAATTTCCTTTCTATGAATTTTAATGAAACCGCCATCTCCTTCTTTCTTACAGCAGACATTTCTTTTCTCTTTTCTCTCATCTCTGAATTTTAGAAGACCATGATTGAGAAGTAATGCCCACTGAATTCTAGGGTTGTGTCGGAATGGGAGTGGCTACACCCACTCTGGTGAAATAGATAAGGGGTTACCCAGAAATAACTCTAGGCACCCAGAAATAGGAAAAAGGGCCAACCAAATGACAATCCCTTATTCTCCACTTTGCTCCCAGCAGTGCTTGCATATGAAATGACGCTTTCGCATTTTGTGCTCCAAATGAAGACCTTCTTCTTTGAATTCTTTCACCAACGATAGCCATCTTTTACTTCTCAAGTTCACTTCTTCTATTAAATGTCTCCTCATCACTAAAGTTGTCATGCCTTTCAGACAGAATTTGCATCACTAAAGCCGACATACTTTTCAGACAGAGATGAAGAAATAAAAGCAAATAATGAGAAATAATTCGCCTCCAACACTTTTGCCATGTTTCCTCTTCATTTGTTCCAAATGACTCCAAAGTACTTAAATACTCAAAAACAAACATAAGATACATATTTTACAAGAAAACTAAGCAAAGAAAGCATAAACAATAGATAAATATCAAGGTGTTTTAGACACCTATCAAATTCCCCCACACTTAGACTTTGCTAGTCCTCGAGCAAATCAAACAAAATAATTATAAAGTATACATACAACTCCGTCTCGTCGAGGCTACGGTCACTTTTAGCATAAATAACAAGCCTTTGAACCCCTAGGTGTCCCTAGTGGACGAGTTTTAGTCTCGTGAAGGTTTACAAGAGGTCTTCCTATAAAACCTATATTTCCAACTCCGTCTATTTGTGACAAATTAATGAACGAATCCAAAATGACTACAGGAGAAGGTACCATGCGCAAATTCAATTATATTTAAGTAAATAAAGTTTTTCTTAGAAAGTCGAACAAACCACGATACTCGGAATCTGACTAACCACAATCACAATGAAAAGATTAAGAAGATGGATATAGAGGTAAATGTTTGCGAATGTTAACAAGTGATCGGTGTTTTCCATATCTGTATGAAGGTCACCGCCAAGATGAACCTAAGCATCCTATTGGATTGAGCTACTGGTCTGAATTCTAGTGTCAACACACTGGCATATACAAGGGAACCAGTGGTCAACAATCTTAATTCTACATCAACTTAACTGGCATATACAAGGGAACCAGGAGTCGACTTTATTCAACAATAATAATTTTTCTTTTCTTTTCTTTCTTTCTATTTTTTTTTTTTGACAGCATGATTAGATCTTTTGGATCCAAGCACATGCTTCTTGTCAGCAGATTACATGATAATCCCCTTGGATCCTGCATTCCACGCTTGTTTAGGCGACGGAGACAGGGAGAGCACACACATATTTCTATCCAAGTGTCATTTTTATTCCGTTTGGTCTAATTGGTCGGTCTCTTTTTTCTTTTTTAGCAACTCAATCACTCTATTTCATCCTAGCAGTAATAACAATTCGATGTTTAGTGACCCAGTAAATCACTTAGAGAACAATAGATAAATATGGAAAAATAAAAAATAGAACGTGATATGGTGATATTCCGAGATATGGTAACAACTATCATTTTATTTCTAACACTTGAATAATTATTTCCTTTTAGTTAATTGGTTCCTCAACTCCTGCAATCAAGATGGTTCCATCCACTTATAGTGTCATCCTAAAGGCACAAGTTTCTAGATTTCGGAGTTCAAAATGCACAATGTTTTTCTTGGTTTTTCTATTTTTATTATTTTTTTTACTAAAGGCATAAAACAAATTATACAAACATATAAATGCTCTCCCACACTTAAACTTTACATTGTCCTTAATGTAAAATTGAGTCATTCAAAATAAAGCTCAAGGTGGGAAATTCCGCAAATGATATGCAAAAACAAGAAAATAAGGATAAAATGCTTAAAGAATGAAAAGATAAAGGTAAAGATACAAAACCGTGGGTTGCCTCCCACTTAGCGCTTGGTTTAAAGTCGTTAGCCCGACGTTCTCCTTGTTTGCTAAGACTCCTCCATAGGGAGCACTTCCACAAGGTTAACTCCTTCCACGACATCCGAAGAGAAGTTCTCATAATATGGTTTCAACCGGTGCCTATTCACTTTAAGTTCATTTCTTGTATCCAAACTACGAATTTCAACTGCACCATGAGAAAACATATTAGTCACAATAAAAGGTCCAATCCAACGTGACCTTAATTTACCCGGAAATAATTGCTAACGAGAATTAAACAAAAGTACTTTCTGCCCAATGCAAAATTGTTTCTTTGTAATCATATTATCATGAAATGCTTTCGTCTTTTCCTTGTAAATCCTTGAGATTTCAAATGCATCATTTAAAATCTCTTCTAACTCTTGAAGTTGCAACTTCCTTTGCTTTCCAGCACTATCCAACTCCATATTGCATTGCTTAATAGCCAAAAATGCCTTATGCGAACACGGTTTGCATATGAACTTGCCAACCCGAAAATCTTCTTACACACCATGAACGAAGGAGAGCAGATACGCTTGAGTGTAAGTGTGAAAGCTTACTATGGTGACAGTGGTGTGGATGGTGAGACAGATTCCAGTGGAACTTCACCCGCTCCATATGATAGTAAGGATAGTGAGCGGTGAAAGAAGGGAGGGTAGCAAGATATGTGGTGAGAGCCACAAAGTTACCGGAGGAAGCCAAAAAAAATTTGTTTGAAAAGTCTGAAGATGGTTAACAAGTTTTTTGTAAATTGGCTTTTCTGGTGATTTCCTTGTCTACCCAACTTTTTGAATCTGTTATTGAAGGTGATGGAAAGCTTCTTGCTCTTTTTTTTGTTCTCTACTGATCGCAGTCGTAAGCATCAAAAATAATTCACTTTCTTACTCAACAAAATATAAATGAAGTATAAAGTAAGGAATAGTTCGTATCCACATAGAGGCGATTGTTGTTGTCAAATTCTAGTTTCTTAGTAACCAAAAGGGGGGATTTCTAATTTTTGTAAAATAAAAGTAAAATAAAAGCAAATTAAATAGTTGGAAGTAATCAATGAGAGTAAGATATTGGTCAAGGAATTCATCTTCAATCTTAAACATGTGCTTGCATATATGATTAGAATTACAATTTAATCTCTTTTATTATCAAAAGCCTAGAATATCAAGAGATCAATATAATCTAATAATTTCCTAAGTTTACCAACACACACATTAGAGTTGCGTATGTGAATTCTACCTAGAGAATAACCTAATGCCTTGTGCTAATTAAGTTCATTTCCTAGGAGCATTAAGTTTTGGAAATAGGCTAATCAATGCAATTGTCATACATTGCGCATGACAATTCGGACAAGGGTCAAACTCTACATATGATTATAAGAGTATATCACTACAAACTATAATCATATCATGCTACTTGAATTCAGGGTTATCGCTCGATGAAAAACCCTAGAATAGCTATAGACAAGATGCAAGTTCAATTAATTGGCCACTTAACTAAACAAACATCTATATCCTATCACAATACATCAATCATGTGATTATTAAAAGCAGTAGAGATTTGAACGAAAACAAAGAGAGAAAACTAATACATAACTCAAGCATAAGTTTTAGAAATATGACTACATCCTTTACCAATAGTATAAGATTTAGCTACTCATAGCTATGGAGTTCATCAATATAATAATAATGAATTAAAGAAGATGAAAGCAAAGCAAACCCTAGAAGCGTAAACAAAAGCGGCTCTCTCCTCTGCTCCAAGAAAATACATCTTCTCCCTCAAGTTGTAGAAACTTCTCTCTTTTATAGCTTTTCTCCATCTTCCAAAATTAGGTCTAGTCTTCAAAGTCCAATAACAAGATGTCCACCAAGCCCATATAAACCCATGTGTGAAAATAACCCAGTAAAAATCTCTGCCAAAAGTAGTCGCCGGAAAACTGAGTTCATCGTCGGAAATTGGCCGGAATCCGGCACCGGAAAAGTATCACCGGTGACCGGTCAACTCAATTGTGTCAAATCACTCTAGTCAGATCTGAGTCATAGTCTAACTCAGCTGACTTGGCTCTAGGCCCAAGCCATGAGTTGTTGCATGCCAGATTTGATGTTTCACCAAGATTGCGCTTCAATACCTCACAGCCAAGATGTCCCTTTACTAATCCTTTAATGATATCCTATTCCTGCATCTCTGCACTGCTTCCTTGGCTTGTTCTCCTTGGATGCAACCCATTACCTCAGCATCATAGCATCACTGCACCATGACCTGTAGCCTTGTCAACCACCTACACTTCCAAGCATCAAATATCCATGGCATCAGTTCTCTCTCATTCAACTCCACGCACACAGCAACAACACCACCTGTAATATTTCTCCCGTGCCTCTGCTTCATTTCGGCTCCAAGAACTTCCTCTTCTCTTCTGTTGCTTCAATAGCAGCTAACCCCTCTCTCCATTACAGGTCAGCTCCAGCTCTGTCCATTTCCGCCACCAATTCACATCTAAGATGCACTGCAATACACAGCACACAAGTCATTCCACCAGAAACTTCAGTCCAAAACCACCAGTTGCATCTGCACTTTCATATTCTTCTCAGCACGAACTCAAATTTCTAACTCCTTGTAGCAGCACCAGTTCAAAACAGCAACACAGCATCACAAGCCAAGTGAAATCCCAAGCTCTTATAACACTATCATCCATATCACTGCCATAAAACAAACACCCACAAAGTTCGGGCCATCTCTCCATTGGCTCCATATCTTCCCAAACATCTCTACTCCAACAACAACTATGCATTGCATTAAGCCACATCAACATCACTCTTTTCACCTGACTGCAAGGTCTCAGTCACAAACCACTTCCCTATAAACCTAGCATACATCTAAGCATATACCTTATACAAACATCTAACGTCTTTTCCTTGTCAAGATAAGTATCAACAATGCTCTAGTGCCCATATCTGCAATTCAAATAGTCATACAAGCAATCTCTGTCAACTCCTTCAAATCTGAACCAACAGTACCATGATTCCTCTTTCAAGCCAACACTTCCTGCAATATCGCACAGATCCATCAGCTGCTTCTCAAAACACCAGAAACCCTTGTTCTCTTGCCATATCTGAGCAGAACCAACACAAATAGCTTCCATAAACCACCACAGATTACCAGCAGCTTCCCATTATCACCATAGTCCCAGTAACTCAACCATTTCCACCTTCAATTCACAACAGAAACAACTGTTCTTCCCAGATTTATCGATCGAACCAACAACACACATCACAGACTTAATATCTTCTTCAAATTCTTCCTATTCTCGAGCCTCCCCTCCATTTTGTTGCCATCTCAGAGTCATTTCTTCCATCTCTGTCAAAACCCATCAACTGAAAACATCACAGATCTCCTTCCTGAAATTGAATCTTGCTAAATCTGAATAATAATTGAACCCTAATTCTTCACTGTAATCTTCAATTGGCAGAAAAAATACCAACTTCCTCTTCAATCGATGATAACCCATTATTTACAATTTAACAGCATCTCGTCTCATGTTGCCATCACCATCTTCTCTTCTTGACCTGATTTCCATTTCATAACTCAAATCAAAAGCAAATTCAACCTGATCCCAAAACTCCATGTTCTTCATCTCTGAATTTTCTTTCTGTGAATTTTAATGAAACCGTTATCTCCTTCTTTCTTACAGCATCCATTTCTTTTCTCTTTTCTATCTTCTCTGAATTTGAGAAGACCATGATTGAGAAGTAATGGCCACTGAATTCTAGGGTTGTGTAGGAATGGGAGTGGATACACCCACTCTGGTGAAATAGATAAGGGGTTACCCAGAAATAACTCTAGGCACCCAGAAATAGGAAAAAGGGCCAACCAAATGACAATCCCTTATTCTCCACTTTGCTCCCAGCAGTGCTTGCATATGAAATGACGCTTTCGCCTTTCATGCTCCAAATGAACACCTTCTTCTTTGAATTCTTTCACCAACGATAGCCATCTTTTACTTCTCAAGTTCACTTCTTCTCTTAAATGTCTCCTCATCACTAAAGTTGTCATGCCTTTCAGACAGAATTTGCATCACTAAAGCCGACATACTTTTCAGACAGAGATGAAGAAATAAAAGCAAATAATGAGAAATAATTCGCCTCCAACACTTTTGCCCTGTTTCCTCTTCATTTGTTCCAAATGACTCCAAAGTACCTAAATACTCAAAAACAAACATAAGATACATATTTTACAAGAAAACTAAGCGAAGAAAGCATAAACAATAGATAAATATCAAGGTGTTTTAGACACCTATCAAATTCCCCCACACTTAGACTTTGCTAGTCCTCGAGCAAATCAAACAAAATAATTATAAAGTATACATACAACTCCGTCTCGTCGAGGCTACGGTCACTTTTAGCATAAATAACAAGCCTTTGAACCCCTAGGTGTCCCTAGTGGACGAGTTTTAGTCTCGTGAAGGTTTACAAGAGGTCTGCCTACAAAACCTATATTTCCAACTCCGTCTATTTGTGACAAATCAATGAACGAATCCAAAATGACTACAGGAGAAGGTACCATGCGCAAATTCAATTATATTTAAGTAAATAAAGTTTTTCTTAGAAATTCGAACAAACCACAATACTCGGAATCTGACTAACCACAATCACAATGAAAATATTAAGAAGATGGATATAGAGGTAGATGTTTGCGAATGTTAACAAGTGATCGGTGTTTCCCATATCTGTCTGAAGGTCACCGCCAAGATGAACCTAATTAAGCATCCTATTGGATTGAGCTACTGGTCTGAATTCTAGTGTCAACACACTGGCATTTACAAGGGAACCAGTGGTCAACAATCTTAATTCTACATCAACTTAACTGGCATATACAAGGGAACCAGGAGTCGACTTTATTCAACAATAATAAAAAAAAAAAATTCTTTTCTTTCTTTTTCAATTTTTTTTTTTTTGACAGTATGATTAGATCTTTTGGATCCAAGCACATGCTTCTTGTTAGTAGATTACATGATAGTCCCCTTCGATCCTGCATTCCACGCTTGTTTAGGCGACGGAGACAGGGAGAGCACGCTATCAAAGTGTCATTTTTATTCCGTTTGGTCTAATTGGTCGGTCTCTTTTTTCCTTTTTAGCAACTCAATCACTCTATTTCATCCTAGTAATAATAAAAATTCGATGTTTAGTGACCCACCAAATCACTTAGAGAACAATAGATAAATATGGAAAAATAAAATATAGAACGTGATATGGTGATATTCCGAGATATGGTAACAACTATCATTTTATTTCTAACACTTGAATAATTATTTCCTTTTAGATAATTGGTTCCTCAACTCCTGCAATCAAGATGGCTCCATCCACTTATAGTGTCATCCTAAAGGCACAAGTTTCTAGATTTCGGAGTTCAAAAAGCACAATTTTTTTCTTGGTTTTTCTATTTTTATTATTATTTTTTACTAAAGGCATAAAACAAATTATACAAACATATAAATGCTCTCCCACACTTAAACTTTACATTGTCCTTAATGTAAAATTGAGTCATTCAAAATAAAGCTCAAGGTGGGAAATTCCGCAAATGATATGCAAAAATAAGAAAATAAAGATAAAATGCTTAAAGAATAAAAAGATAAAGGTAAAGATACAAAACCGGTGGGTTGCCTCCCACTTAGCGCTTGGTTTAAAGTCATTAGCCCGACGTTCTCCTTGTTTGTTGAGGCTCCTCCATAGGGAGCACTTCCACAAGGTTAACTCCTTCCACGACATCCGAAGAGAAGTTCTCATAATATGGTCTCAACCGGTGCCTATTCACTTTAAGTTCATTTCTTGTAGCCAAACTACGAATTTCAACTGCACCATGAGAAAACATATTAGTCACAATAAAAGGGCCAATCCAACGTGACCTTAATTTACCCGGAAACAATTGCAAACGAGAATTAAACAAAAGTACTTTCTGCCCAATGCAAAATTGTTTCTTTGTAATCATATTATCATTAAATGCTTTTTTCTTTTCCTTGTAAATCCTTAAGCTTTCAAATGCATCATTGTGAATCTCTTCTAACTCTTGAAGTTGCAACTTCCTTTGCATTCCAGCACTATCCTACTCCATATTGCATTGCTTAATATCCCAAAACGCCTTATGCTCAATTTCAACGGGTAAGTGACAAGGTTTACCGTAAACAAGCCTAAATGGAGACATCCCAATAGGTGTCTTGTATGCGGTTCTATACGCCCACAAAGCATCATTGAGTCTCAAACTCCAATCTTTCCTTGTTGGATTCACTGTCTCTTCTAGAATGGATTTTACCTCTCGGTTGGAAACCTCGGCTTGTCCATTTGTTTGTGGATGGTATGGTGTTGCAATCCTATGCGACACATTGTACTTCCTTAACAAGGTTTGCAAGAACCTGTTTTTGAAGTGTGAACCTCCATCGCTAATTATAGCCTTTGGAATTCCAAACCTTGCAAAAATATTTACTTGCACAAAATCTGAAAGTGGGAATGTTATAAACACCCCTATTATCCATGTTTCTTCACTAATACCCTTATACATTATGTAAATACCCCTCACCTTCTAGAAGGGATCTATTTTATTTTATAATTCCGTAAATGCCCATTACGTTTTAAAGAAATAATCATCGAGTTATTTCGTTTTTCATTGAGATCAAAAATTTCTCACTCTACTTTCCTTCCTCCACTTTCACCCATCACCACCACCATCAATAACGTTTCTCTGCCGCCGTAACCAACCTTCAGATTCAAACAAGTTTGATAATATCATCATCTTCTTCTCGGTTTGTCACGGATTTTCAATATTAGATTATGTTTCAGGAGATCGAGAGATCTGATTTTATGTTTATTTTCTGGTAATTTCGAACTGAAAGACTTGAATTTTTAATTTATTGAAGCTTTGCAACTACTCGATTTGAAATGTTTCGATCTGTTATTATCTGATGTTTCTTATTAATCCGAGTTAGAGAATATGAAAAAAATTCGAAAACATTTCATCAAAGAATATAGGGTTTGTTAGGATGTTTCAATTTCCGAATGTAGGTTCTCCACCTCAATTTCAGATTTTCAAAGTTTACTACTGTATGATTCTCTACCTTTTAGAGTTTAGAGATTAATGGAATTCATGGTTTGTTTTTGTATGTAGCCCAACTTCTGAAGATTTAATCCCAATTTGTTTGGATATTGAGATTGATGATAATCGATTCAAAGATTCATTTACATGGAATCCAACTGGTAAATCTTCATTTTGGATTGAAATTTGTTTTTATTTAGTTTCCATCTTGTTAATCTTCTGAATTTGTTTTCAATAATGTTGAAAGAACCAGATTCTGAAGTGGTGATGTCTGCAAAGAGGACAGTGAAGGACCTGAAGCTCCCTCCGACATTCATTACACAGATTTCTCAGTCTATACAAGTGAGTATGTGTATAACTAGTAATGGTTGTGGGTTCTTCTGTAAGTTTTTGACATAATTCAAGGCAACAATGCAGTGAATCGGAAGAAATCATAGTGAAACTACAGTTACTTGTTTCTTGCTTAGGGGATGCTTTTTGTGACCGTCGGGAATCACTTTTAGTCACCCCAAAAGGGTATCTTTGTTGGCGGTTGACACAATATGCTCAAATGTTGATTTTCAGTTACTGTGATTTATCTCAATGGTTGTGAAATTGTTATGCAAATATAGTTAAATGGAAATTGTGTATGTGATTGTTGTATGGAAACAGATGATCTCTGGGCTTTTCTTTGTTATGAGTATGCATAGTTCCCACAACCATGGCATGTTTTTGATTCAACTGGTGGTTTTATGGGTAGTGATGTTGTTGTTAGAGTTGGTGGTGGTTGTTGGTATTATTGATTTTAGTAGTTGTATGATGGTGTTGGAGCGATGATGAGATTAGTGTAAGACGTGAGTGTCTTATACCACCTGTACAACAACTAAAAGAAACTATATCACCACCACTTAGAAAAAACTGTGTATGAGAGAATTTGAAGTTCTAATTTGTATTTGTTTCTTGTTGGCAAGCATGTGAACATGGTGGAGGAGGAGGAGGAGGTGGATATCAACCTTACTGACCTATTTTATGAAAGTAATTTTTTTTTCTAATTGTAAGTCTTGTCTGGTTTAATCTTATTATGGCTACGATATAAATTACATTTTGATTGGTCTCTGTCAGTCGGTTGCTGCGAGGGTAGCCGAAGAGATGGGTGAAACGCTTGGAGATGAAGTTGGATATACAATTCGTTTTGAAGATCTTACAAATCCAGTGAGACTTCATTTTTTTTCCTTTTTTTTTCCTCTTTTAGATACTTGTTGTTAACTACTCCGTTCTTATGATGAATTTTGTAATTAATAAGTTATACGGTGAACGGATCTTAGTAATGTTAGGAATTTTATTACTTTTGGTAGTTACTCCATCTGCACTTTCAGGGATGCAATGACTGCTTTGTTTATTATGAATGATAGTTGTAGTTGTATATGGCATAAGTGGAAGGCATGGAGCTGCAGGTTATGATTATGGATGAGTTATGAAGTGTGAGGTGATGGAAAAGCTTGACAACTAGTGCAATTGCAGTTTTTTATGTGCATGTTATATTGTGTTATGCATGAATCTGTGGTGTAATGGTAACACAACTGACTGTATGTCAGTAACTGTGTGTTCGACTCACACTAGGTTCACTTATTTTTGAGTAATTTTTTTTGTTGTTGGAGGAAACTTGGGCTAGTTGCTTTCGTTCTGAAGATAACTTTGGGCTAGTTGCCTCCATATTTGGAGACAACTTGGGGTAGTTGCTTTCATTTTGAAGGCAACTTTGGGCTAGTTGCCTCCATATTTAGAGAAAACTTGGGCTAGTTGCTTTCATATTGCAAGACAACTTGAGCTAGTTGCCTTGGATTCGGAGACAACTTGAGTTAGTTGCCTCTATTCTATTGGAACTTGTGCTAGTTGCCTTCATTTTCGAAACAACTTGATCTAGTTGCCTCATATTTGAAGACAACTTCAGCAAGTTGACTCCACATGGCGGTGGTGGTAATGACGGTGGTGGTTGTCGGCAGTGGTGGTGGTTTTCAGCGGTTGAGGAAAGTGGTGGTGGGCGGCGGTGGTGGTGGAGGAAAGTGGTGGTGGGCGGCGGCGGTGGTGGTGGTCTGCGGCGGTGGTGGTGGAGGAAAGTGGTGGTGGACGTCGGCAGTTGTGGAGGAAAGTGGTGGTGGACAGTGGCGGTGATGGACAGTGGTGGTTGGTGGAAGTGGTGGTGGTGGTGGTTGGTGGTGGTGGATGGAGGCGGCGGTGGACATTGATGGTTGTGGTTGGTGGTGGTGGGTAGTAGGGGTAGTTTTTTTTTTTTTTTTTTGAATAATGGTAAGCACTTTTTGTATATACACTATATAAAAGAGGGTATTTTAGTAATGTATTAAGCTTAGGGGTATTTGTAAAGTTCAAAAGGGTATATTTGCAAGGGCCCTCATAGTAGGGGTATATAGATAATGTTCCCAATCTGAAACAACTTTAGAATCATTAGTTGGGGTGGCTTTAACTTCTACCCATTTCGAGACATAATTAATAGCAAGCAAGATATAATAATTTCCACTAGAATTGAAAAAAGGTCCCATAAAATCAATTCCCCATACATCAAAAACCTCAATAAATTGAATAATTGTTTGTGGCATTTGATTTTGGGCACCAAGATTGCCTGTTCTTTGGCTCCTATCACATCTCGTACAAAATGCATGTGCATCCTTAAACAAAGTTGGCCAATAGAAACCACATTTAGAACCTTAAGATCGGTTCTCTTGCTCCCAAAGTTTCCTCCACAAGCATATGAGTGGCAAAAAGACAAGATGGAGTTAAATTCAGATTCGGGAACACACCTTCGTATTACTTGGTCACTATAATGTTTCCGTAAGTATGGATCATCCCATATGTATTAGTTTCCTAATTTCTTAAGTTTGTACCTCTCAGCACGAGACAAGTTCTTTGGGATTTGTTTAGACACTAAGTAATTAACAATATCAGCGTACCATGGTTCTCCAAAGGCAATTGAGAATAGTTGCTCATCCGGAAAACTTTCACACCATGGGATTGCTTCCTTGTCCACAGCAAACTGGCTCAACTGATCTGCAACGGTGTTCTCGATTCCTTTCTTTTCTTTGATTTTAATATCAAACTCTTGCAAGAGTAAAATCCATCGTATGAGCCTTGGTTTCGCTTCTTTCTTCATTGGCAAGTACCTAAGCGCTGCATGATTAGAAAAAATAACAACTTTTGTACCAATTAGATAAGTGCGAAACTTTTCCAAAGCAAAAACAATAGCTAACAACTCTTTTTCAGTGGTTGTGTAGTTTTGTTGGGTCTTATTTAACGTTCTAGAAGCATAATAAATAACATGAGGTATCTTCCCCACACGCTGCCCAAGCACCGCACCAACCGCATAGTCACTTGCATCACACATGAGCTCAAAAGGCTTGCTCCAATCCGGTGGTTTAATGATAGGGGATGAAATCAAAAGTTCCTTCAAACGATTGAATGCCGCCAAACACTTTTCATCAAAGTTAAAAACCACATCTTTTTGCAATAAGTTGCAAAGTGGTGATGTTATCTTGGAAAAGTCTTTGATGAATCTACGATAAAAACCTGCAAGACCAAGGAAAGAACATATCTCCCTCACCGTAGTAGGAGGGGTTAGAGCACGAATAAGGTCTATCTTAGATTTATCAACTTCCAAGCCTTTAAAAGATATAATATGGCTTAAAACTATGCCATGAGTTACCATGAAATGGCACTTCTCCCAATTCAGCACAAGGTTTGTTTCAACACATCGTTCAAGGATTAATGACAAATTGTTCAAGCAAAGGTCAAATGAATCACCAAAGACACTAATGTCGTCCATGAACACTTCGATTATGTTTTCAACATATTCTGAAAATATACTTACCATACACCTTTGAAAGGTAGCTGGAGCATTGCACAAGCCAAAAGGCATCCTTCTATAAGCAAAAGAACCGAAAGGACAAGTGAAAGTGGTCTTCTCTTGATCCTTCGGCACTATCACAATCTTATTATAACCTGAATAGCCATCAAGAAAGAAATAATAAGAGTGTCCAGCTAAACGTTCAAGCATTTGATCAATAAAAGTAATGGAAAGTGATATTTTCTAGTAGTGGCATTCAATTTCCTATAATCAATACAAGCCCTCCGACCGGTTTGCACACGAGTTGGGACAAGTTCATTCTCCACCACGGTTACATCTGATTTCTTTGGTACAACTTGTACCGGGATTACCCACTTGCTGTCGGATATGGGGTAGATAATACCCACTTCCAAAAGCTTGATTATCTCTTTTTTCACAACTTCCATCATGGGAGGGTTCAAACGACGCTGCGCTTCCCTTGTAGGCTTTGCATCGTCTTCTAAACGGATCTTGTGCATACATACGGCAGGGCTTATACCCTTGATATCAGCGATTTTCCATCATATGGCCGTCTTGTACTTCCTTAGCACCCTTAGAAGTTTTTTCTCCTGTAATTCACTAAGCTCGTTAGAAACAATCACATGTAACTCTTCATTGTTACCCAAGTACAAGTACTTTAAGTGACTTGGAAGAGGTTTCAATTCTAACTTTGGAGATTTAACAATGGAAAGTAAAAGTTTTTCATCATTGCAAGGTAAAGAAACATATGAAATATTCTTAAGTGCAGATTTTTACGGTAATGAGTCAAGAGAACCAATGGTTTCCTTAATCTCATCACCGTACTCCAAACTGTTGTCAATATGTGTAGTAAGCACGGTTTCTAAAGAATCAGCGCCATTCAACTCAAACATTTGTTGCGCCAATGTGTCCATCACATCAATAGAGAAACAAGAGTGGACATCACTAGGATATCTTATCGTCTCGAAAATGTTGAAACGTATTATTTCTCCATCAAACTCCATAGTCAGCGTTCCCTTGTCAACATCAATAATGGTTTTAGCCGTTTTCATGAAGGGACGCCCAATTAGCAACGGAAGAGACGAGTCCGGTGAACCTTCATCCATCTCTAAGACACAAAAATCTGCTGGAAATACAAGTTGATTAACCTGCACAAGAACATCCTCAACAATACCCATTGGGTAGACATTAGAGCGATCGGCTAATTGCAACACAATTCCAGCCTTTTTAAGAGGACCAAGATCAAGTGAGTTATACATATATGCAAGCATAACATTTACGGATGCACCTAAATCCAACATAGCTTTATTAAATGTAGTATTACCAATTGTGACGGGAATTTCAAAGCTACCCGGGTCCTTGCATTTCAGTAGGAGTTTGTGTTGTAAGATTTTCGAAGCATTCTCCCCCACACTTAGAACTTCATTACCTTTGAGACTTTGCTTATTGGTACACAAATCCTTCAACACCTTTGCATACTTTGGAACTTGATTTATAGCATCTATGAGTGGTATGTTCACATGGATCTTCTTGACAATGTCTAAAATATCATTTTCTAGTGCCTCCTTCTTGGAATTTGCAAATCTGCGAGGAAAAGGTAAAAGAGGAACATAAGTAGAAACCGGAGTTTTAGAGTTAGGAATAGGTACCTCAGAAGTTTGGGGAGAATCCTCATTCTTCTCCTCCAAAACAGGTTCCTTTGGTGTTTCCACCTTGCCCGAATCAGTAACTTCGGGTTGCACAAGTTGTGTACCACTTCTCAATGTAATAGCATTGATACCCTCCTTTGGGTTGATAGGTTGAGAAGGGAGTTTCCCACCAATTTGTGCCTTCACTTGGCTCAACTCAGTATCCATGGAACCTACTTGGGTTTGCAACTCCTTAACCGTGCTCTCCGTTCTTTGCATAAAATATTTCATAAACTCTTCCATACTTGACCCCTGATTTTGAGGTTGTTGTTGTTGTTAAAATTGTTGTCACGGCTGGAATTATTGTTGTTGAGGTTGAAATCCACTTGAATTGTTGAAATTAGATTGTTGAACCGCTCCTTGCTTGTTCGCATAGCTAAAATTGGGGTGATCTCTCCATCCCGGATTATAGGTGTTTGAATATGGATCATGCCGTCTTTGCTGATTTGGAAAGATCACATTATCTTGTTCATTGGCTTCTTCATATCCTTGATGAGAATTTAGTATCACCGCGGCTGCAACTTGTTGCATCATGGATTTCATATTACCCATTTGTTGACGAAGTTCCTCGACCTCGCTCACTTCATTGACTCTCCTAAGAAGCACATCTGAACCACGACTCAAAAATTATTGGGAGTTAACTGCCATGTTCTCAATTAATTCTCTAGCTTGTACCACCGTCTTTCTCACTAGTGCACCACCACCCGCAGCATCAATAAGATTCCTATCACTTGATTGGAGTCCTTCATAGAAGTATTGGATAATCATCGCGTCACTGAATTGGTGATGTGGGCAGCTTGCCACCAATCTCTTATATCGTTCCCAACAATCATATAAGGATTCTCCCACATTTTGCATCATTCCGCAAATCTCCTTGCGAATTTAAGTAGCCTTTGATGAAGGAAAATATCTCTCTAGAAAGAGTTTCTTCAGCCCATTCCAAGTTGTGACACTTCCGGGAGGCAAATAGTATAACCAATCCTTAGCACTATCCGCCAAAGAGAATCGAAAAACTTTCAACATTGCACCATCCGCTTCTATATCAGCTGGAAGCATGGCCGTTACAATGGTGTGGAAGTCCATAAGATGCTTGTTTGGGTCTTCATTCACCATGCCATGGAACTTTGGAAATTCCCTAAGCAACCCCGGCTTGATCTCAAAAATAGAGTTTATTTGAATACAACCCTGCTGTGTATCCATCTTGTGAGAAGCTAAGTCCTTGAGTGTACGATTTGCATCACCTATTGCTTCTTCTTTTTATTCAAAAGGTGGTTCTTGTTCAGCCGGAACCTCTTGTTCTACAACTTCTTCTTATATTTGCTGGAAAGGATCGTGTTCTACTTCCAAGTTTTCTTCTTCCGTTGTGCCTTGCCTTGGTTGGAGTATTGTGCCTTTTCGAGTAGCTATCCCGCACCTTGGATAATTCCAATCTTTAGAAGCCATGGATTAGGTACCTCAATTCTCGCAAACAAGTGAGAAACAAGACAAGAAATGAAAAGCAAATATGCAAGCAGAAATAATAAAAAGAAACTAAAAACTTAATAACTAGCCGAATGCCTCCTCGGCAGCAGCGCCAAAATTTGATCGCAGTCTTAAGCGTCAAAAATAATTCACTTTCTTACTCAACAAAATATAAATAAAGTTTAAACTAAAGAAGAGTTCGTATCCACAGAGAGGCGATTGTTGTTATCAAATTCTAGTTTCTTAGTAACCAAAAGGGGGGAATTCTGATTTTTGTAAAATAAAAGCAAAGTAAATAGTTGGAAGTAATCAATGAGAGTAAGATATTGGTCAAGGAATTCATCTTCAATCTTAAACATGTGCTTGCATATATGATTATAATTACAATTTAATCTCTTTTATTATCAAAATCCTAGAATATCAAGAGAGAAAGATAATCTAATAATTTCCTAAGTTCACCAACACACACATTAGAGCTGTGTATGTGAATTCTACCTAGAGAATAACCTAACGCCTTGCGCTACTTAAGTTCAATTCCTAGGAGCATTAAGTTTTGGAAATAGGCTAAACAATGCAATTGTCATACATTGCGCATGACAATTCGGACAAGGGTCAAACTCTACATATGATTATAAGAGTGTATCACTACAAACTATAATCATATCATGCTACTTGAATTCAGGGTTATCGCTCGTTGAAAAACCCTAGAATAGCTATGGGCAAGATGCAAGTTCAATTAATTGGCCACTTAACTAAACAAACATTTATATCCTATCACAATACATCAATCATGTGATTATTAAAAGCAGTAGAGATTTGAACGAAAACAAAGAGACAAAACTAATACATAACTCAAGCACAAGTTTTAGAAATAGGACTACATCCTTAACCAATAGTATAAGATTTAGCTAATCATAGATATGGTGTTCATCAACATAATAATAATGAATTATATAAGATGAAAGCAAAGCAAACCCTAGTAGCGTAAACAAAAGCGGCTCTCTCATGTGCTCCAAGAAAATACGTCTTCTCCCTCAAGTTGTAGAAACTTCTCTCTTTTATAGCTTTTCTCCATCTTCCAAAATTAGGTCTAGTCTTCAAAGTCCAATAACAAGATGTCCACCAAGCCCATATAAACCCATGTGTGAAAATAACCCAGTAAAAATCTCTGCCAAAAGTAGTCGCTGGAAAACTGGGTTCATCGCCACAAATTGGCCGGAATCCGGCACCGGAAAAGTATCACCGGTGACCGGTCAACTCAATTGTGTCAAATCACTCTAGTCAGATCTGAGTCATAGTCTAACTTAGCTGACTTGGCTCTATGCCCAAGCCATGAGATGTTGCATGGAAGATTTGTTGTTTCGCCAAGATTGAGCTTCAATACCTCACAGCCAAGATGTCCCTTTACTAATCCTTTACTGATATCCTATTCTTGCATCTCTTCACTGCTTCCTTGGCTTGTTCTCCTTGGCTGCAACCCATTACCTCAGCATCATAGCATCACTGCACCATGACCTGCAGCCTTGTAAACCACCTACACTTCCCAGCAGCAAATATCAATGGCATTAGTTCTCTCCCATTCAACTCCACACACACATCAACAACACCACCTGTAATATTTCTCCCGTGCCACTGCTTCATTTCGGCTCCAAGAACTTCCTCTTATATTTTGTTGCTTCAATAGCATCTAACTCCTCTCTCCATTACAGGTCAGCTCCAGCTCTGTCCATTTCCGCCACCAATTTACATCTAAGCCGCACTGCAATACACAGCACAAAAGTCATTCCACAAGAAAATTCAGTCCAAAACCACCAGTTGCGTCTGCACTTTCATATTCTTCTCAGCACGAACTCAAATTTCTAGCTCCTTAAATCAGCACCCGCTAAAAACAGCAACACAGCATCACAAGCCAAGTGAAATCCCAAGCTCTTACAGCACCATCATCCATATTAATGCCATAGAACAAACACCCACCAAGTTCAGGACATCTCTCCATTGGCTCCATATCTTCCCAAACATCTCTACTCCAACAGCAACTCTGCATTACATTAAGCCACATCAACATCACTCTTTTCACCTGACTGCAAGGTCTCAGTCACAAACCACTTCCCTATAAACCTAGCATACATCTAAGCATACACCTTATACAAACATCTAACCTCTCTTCCTTGTCAAGCTAAGTATCAACAATGCTCTAGTACCCATATCTGTAATTCAAATAGTCATACAAGCAAGCTCTGTCAACTCCTTCAAATCTGAACCAACAGTACCATGATTCCTCTTTCAAGCCAACACTTCCTGCAATGTCGCACTGATCCATCAGTTGCTTCTCAAAACACCATAAACCCTTGTTCTCTTGCCTTCTGAGCAGAACTAACACAAATAGCTTCCATAAACCACCACAGACTACCAGCAGCTACCCATTATTAACATAGTCCCAGTAACTCAACCATTTCCACCTTCAATTCACAACAGAAACAACTGTTCTTCCCAGATTTTTCGATCGAACCAACAACACACAGCAAAGACTTAATATCTTCTTCAGATTCTTCCTATTCTCGAGCCTATCCTCCATTTTGTTGCCATCCCAGAGTTATTTCTTCCATCTCTGTCAAAACCCATCAACAGAAATCATCACAGATCTCCTTCCTGAAATTGAATCTTGATAAATTTGAATAATCATTGAACCCTAATTCTTCACTGTAATCTTCAATTGGCAGAAACAATACCAACTTCCTTTTCAATCGACAATAACCCATCATTTACAATTTATCAGCATCTCGTCTCCTGTTGCCATTACCATCTTCTCTTCTTGACCTGATTTCCATTTCATAACTCAAATCAAAAGCAGATTCAACCTGATCCCAAAACTCCATGTTCTTCATCTCTGAATTTCCTTTCTGTGAATTTTAATGAAACCGCCATCTCCTTCTTTCTTACAGCAGCCATTTCTTTTCTCTTTTCTCTCTTCTCTGAATTTGAGAAGACCATGATTGAGAAGTAATGCCCACTGAATTCTAGGGTTGTGTAGGAATGGGAGTGGCTACACCCACTCTGGTGAAATAGATAAGGGGTTACCCAGAAATAACTCTAGGCATCCAGAAATAGGAAAAAGGGCCAACCAAATGACAATCCCTTATTTTCCACTTTGCTCCCAGCAGTGCTTGCATATGAAATGACGCTTTCGCCTTTTTTGCTCCAAATGAACACCTTCTTCTTTGAATTATTTCACCAACGATAGCCATCTTTTACTTTTCAAGTTCACTTTTTCTCTTCAATGTCTCCTCATCACTAAAGTTGTCATGCCTTTCAGACAGAATTTTCATCACTAAAGCCGACATACTTTTCAGACAGAGATGAAGAAATAAAAGCAAATAATGAGAAATAATTCGCCTCCAACACTTTTGCCATGTTTCCTCTTCTTTTGTTCCAAATGACTCCAAAGTACCTAAATACTCAAAAACAAACATAAGATACATATTTTACAAGAATAGTAAGCAAAGAAAGCATAAACAATAGATAAATATCAAGGTGTTTTAGACACTTATCAAATTCCCCCACACTTAGACTTTTCTAGTCCTCGAGCAAATCAAACAAAATAATTATAAAGCATACATACAACTCCGTCTCGTCGAGTCTACGGTCACTTTTAGCATAAATAACAAGCCTTTGAACCCCTAGGTGTCCCTAGTGGATGAGTTTTAGTCTCGTGAAGGTTTACAAGAGGTCTTCCTACATAACCTATATTTCCAACTCCGTCTATTTGTGACAAATCAATGAACGAATCCAAAATGACTACAATAGAAGGTACCTTGCGCAAATTCAATTCATATTTAAGTAAACAAAGTTTTTCTTAAAAAGTCGAACAAACCACAATACTCGGAATCTGACTAACCACAATCACAATGAAAATATTAAGAAGATGGATATAGAGGTATATGTTTGCGAATGTCAACAAGTGATCGGTGTTTCCCATATCTGTCTGAAGGTCACCGCCAAGATGAACCTAAGCATCCTATTGGATTGAGCTAATGGTCTGAATTCTAGTGTCAACACACTGGCATATTCAAGGGAACCAGTGGTCAACAATCTTAATTCTACATCAACTCAACTGGCATATACAAGGGAACCAGGAGTCGACTTTATTCAACAATAATAAATTATTTTTTATTTTATTTTTTTGTGACAGCATGATTAGATCTTTTGGATCCAAGCGCATGCTTCTTGTCAGCAAATTACATGATAGTTCCCTTGGATCCTGCATTCCACGCTTGTTTAGGCGACGGAGACAGGGATAGCACACACATATTGCTATCCAAGTGTCATTTTTATTCCGTTTAGTCTAATTGGTCAGTCTCTTTTTTCTTTTTTAGCAACTCAATCACTCTATTTCATCCTAGCAGTAAAAACAATTCGATATTTAGTGACCCACCAAATCACTTAGAGAACAATAGATAAATATGGAAAAATAAAAAAAATAGAACGTGATATGGTGATATTCCGAGATATGGTAACAACTATCATTTTATTTCTAACACTTGAATAATTATGTCCTTTTAGTTAATGGGTTCCTCAACTCCTGCAATCAAGATGGTTCCATCCACCTATAGTGTCATCCTAAAGGCACAAGTTTCTAGATTTCGGATTTCAAAAAGCACAATTTTTTTCTTGGTTTTTCTATTTTTCTGATTTTTTTATTATTTTATTTTTTACTAAAGGCATAAAACAAATTATACAAACATATAAATGCTCCCCCACACTTAAACTTTACATTGTCCTCAATGTAAAATTAAGTCATTCAAAATAAAGCTCAAGGTGGGAAATTCCGCAAATGATATACAAAAACAAGAAAATAAAGATAAAATGCTTAAAGAATAAAAAGATAAAGGTAAAGATACAAAACCGGTGGGTTGCCTCCCACTTAGCGCTTGGTTTAAAGTCGCCAGCCCGACGTTCTCCTTGTTTGCTAAGACTCCTCTAGAGGAAGCACTTCCACAAGTTTAACTCCTTCCACGACATCCGAAGAGAAGTTCTCATAATATGGTTTCAACCGGTGCCTATTCACTTTAAGTTCATTTCCTGTAACCAAACTACGAATTTCAACTGCACCTTGAGAAAACACATTAGTCACATTAAAAGGTCCAATCCAACGTGACCTTAATTTACCCGGAAACAATTGCAAACGAGAATTAAACAAAAGTACTTTCTGCCCAATGCAAAATTGTTTCTTTGTAATCATATTATCATGAAATGCTTTCGTCTTTTCCTTGTAAATCTTTGAGCTTTCAAACTCATCATTGCGAATCTCCTCTAACTCTTGAAGTTGCAACTTCCTTTGCTTTCCAGCACCATCCAACTCCATATTGTATTGCTTAATAGCCCAAAATTCCTTATGCTCAATTTCAACGGGTAAGTGACAAGGTTTACCGTAAACAAGCCTAAAGGAATACATCCCAATAGGTGTCTTATATGCGGTTCCATACGCCCACAAAGCATCATTGAGTCTCAAACTCCAATCTTTCCTTGTTGGATTCACCGTCTTTTCTTGAATGGATTTCACCTCTCGGTTGGAAACCTCGGCTTGTCCATTTGTTTGTGGATGGTATGGTGTTGCAATCCTATGCGACACATTGTGCTTCCTTAACAAGGTTTGCAAGAACCTATTTTTGAAGTGTGAACCTCCATCGCTAATTATAGCCTTTGGAATTCCAAACCTTGCAAAAATATTTGCTTGCACAAAATCTGAAACAACTTTAGAATCATTAGTTGGGGTGGCTTTAGCTTCCACCCATTTCGAGACATAATCAACATCAAGCAAGATATAATCATTTCCACTAGAATTGACAAAAGGGCCCATAAAATCAATTCCCCATACATCAAAAACCTCAGCAAATTGAATAATAGTTTTGGCATTTGATTTCGGGCACCTAGATTGCATGTTTTTTGGCACCTATCACATGTCGTACAAAATGCATGTGCATCCTTAACAAAGTTGGCCAATAGAAACCACATTCTAGTACCTTTAGAGCGGTTCTCTTGCTCCCAAAGTGTCCTCTACAAGCATATGAGTGGCAAAAAGACAAGATGAAGTTAAATTCAGATTCGGGAACACACCTTCGTATTACTTGGTCACTACAATGTTTCCATAAGTATGGATCATCCCATATGTATTGGTTTCCTAATTTCTTAAGTTTGTCCCTCTCAGCACGAGACAAGTTCTTTAGGATTTGTTTAGACACTAAGTAATTAACAATATCAGCGTACCATGGTTCTCCAAAGGAAATTGAGAATAGTTGCTCATCCGGGAAATTTTCACGCAATGGGATAGCTTCCTTGTCCACAGCAAGCCGACTCAAGTGATCTGCAACGGTGTTCTCAATTCCTTTCTTGTCTTTGATTTCAATATCAAACTTTTGCAAGAGTAAAATCCATCGTATGAGCCTTGGTTTCGCTTATTTCTTCATTAGCAAGTACTTAAGCGCTGCATTATCAGAAAAAACAACAATTTTTGTACCAATTAGATAAGAGCGAAACTTTTCCAAAGCAAAAACAATAGCTAACAACTCTTTTTCAGTGGTTGTGCAGTTTTGCTGGGCCTCATTTAACGTTCTAGAAGCATAATATATAGCAAGAGGTATCTTCCCCACACGCTGACCAAGCACCGCACCAACCGCATAGTCACTTGCATCACACATGAGCTCAAAAGGCTTGCTCCAATCCTGTGGTTTAATGATAGGGGCTGAAATCAAAAGTTCCTTCAAACGATTGAATGCCGCCAAACACTTTTCATTAAAGTTAAAAACCACATCCTTTTGAAATTAGTTGCAAAGTGGTGATGCTATCTTGGAAAAGTCTTTGATGAATCTACAATAAAAACCTGCATGACCAAGGAAAGAACGTATCTCCCTCACCGTAGTGGGAGGGGTTAGAGCACGAATAAGGTCTATCTTAGATTTATCAACTTCCAAGCCTTTAGAAGATATAATATGGCTTAAAACTATGCCATGAGTTACCATGAAATGGCACTTCTCCCAATTCAGCACAAGGTTTATTTCAACACATAGTTCAATGATTAATGATAAATTGTTCAAGCAAAGGTCAAATGAATCACCAAAGACACTAAAGTCTTCCATGAACACTTCGATTATGTTTTCAACATATTCTGAAAATATACTTACCATACACCTTTGAAAGGTAGCTGGAGCATTCCACAAGCCAAAAGCCATCCTTCTATAAGCAAAAGTACCGAAAGGACAAGTGAAAGTAGTTTTCTCTTGATCCTCCGGCGCTATCACAATCTAATTATTACCTGAATAACCATCAAGAAAGCAATTATAAGAGTGTCCAACTAAATGTTCAAGGATTTGATCAATAAAAGGTAATGGAAAGTGATCTTTTCTAGTAGTGGCATTCAATTTCCTATAATCAATACAAACGCTCCAACCGGTTTGCACATGAGTTGGGACAAGTTCATTCTTATCATTATCCACCACGGTTACACCTGATTTATTTGGATAAAACTTGTACCGGGCTTACCCACTTGCTGTCGGATATGGGGTAGATAACACCCACTTCAAAAAGCTTGAGTATCTCTTTTTTCACAACTTCCATCATTGGAGGGTTCAAACGACGATGTGCTTCCCTTGTAGTCTTTGCATCGTCTTCCAAACGGATCTTGTGCATACAAACGGCAGGGCTTATACCCTTGATATCAACGATCGTCCATCCTATGGCCGTCTTGTACTTCCTTAGCATCCTTAGAAGTTTTTGTTCCTGTAATTTACTAAGCTCGTTAGAAACAATCACAGGTAACTCTTCATTGTCACCCAAGTACAAGTACTTTAAGTGACTTGGAAGAGGTTTCAATTCTAACTTTGGAGATTTAACAATGGAAGGTAAAAGCTTTTCATCATTACAAGGTAAAGAAACATATAAAATATTCTTAAGTATAGATTTTTCCGGTAATGAGTCAAGAGAACCAATGGTTTCCTTAATCTCATCACCGTACTCCAAACCGTTATCAATATGTGTAGTGAGCATGATTTCCAAAGAATCAGCGCCATTCAACTCAAACATTTGTTGCGCCAATGTGTCCATCACATCAATAGAGAAACAAGAGTGGACATCACTAGGATATCTCATCGTCCCGAAAATGTTGAAACGTATTATTTCTCCATAAAACTCCATAGTCAGTGTTCCCTTGTCAACATCAATAATGGTTTTAGCCATTTTCATGAAGGGACGCCAAAGTAGCAACGGTAGAGACGAGTCCAGTGAACCTTCATCCATCTCTAAGACACAAAAATCTGCTGGAAATACAAGTTGATTAACCTGCACAAGAACATCCTCAACAATACCCATTGGGTATACATTAGAGCGATCGGCTAATTGCAACACAATTCCATCCTTTTTAAGAGGACCAAGATCAAGTGAGTTATACATAGATGCAGGCATAACATTTACAAATGCAACTAAATCCAACATAGCTTTATTAAATGTAGTATTACCAATTGTGATGGGAATGTCAAAGCTACCCGGGTCCTTGCATTTCAGTGGGAGTTTGTGTTGTAAGATTGCCGAAGCATTCTCCCCCACACTTAGAACTTCATTACCTTTGAGCCTTTGCTTATTGGTACACAAATCCTTCAACACATTTGCATACTTTGGAACTTGCTTTGTAGCATCTATGAGTGGTATGTTCACATGGATCTTCTTGAGAACGTCTAAAATCTCCTTTTCTAGTGCCTCCTTCTTGGAATTTGCAAATCTGCGAGGAAAAGGTAAAGGAGGAACATAAGTAGAAACCGGAGTTTTAGAGTTAGGAATAGGTACCTCAGAAGTTTGGGGAGAATCCTCATTCTTCTCCTCCAAAACAGGTTCCTTTGGTGTTTCCACCTTGCCCGAATTAGTAACTTCTGGTTGCACAAGTTGTGTACCACTTCTCAATGTAATAGCATTGATACCCTCCTTTGGGTTGATAGGTTGGGAAGGGAGTTTCCCACCAATTTGTGCCTTCACTTGGCTCAACTCAGTAGCCATGGAACCCACTTGGGTTTGCAAATCCTTAACCGTGCTCTCCGTTCTTTGCATAAAAGATTTCATCAACTCTTCCATACTTGACCCCTGATTTTGAGGTTGTTGTTGTTGTTTAAATTGTTGTCACGGCTGGAATTGTTGTTGTTGAGGTTGAAATCCACTTGAATTGTTGAACCGCTCCTTGCTTGTTCGCATAGCTAAAATCGGGGTGATCTCTCCATCCCGGATTGTAGGTGTTTGAATATGGAACATACCGTCTTTGCTGATTTGGAAAGATCACATTAGCTTGTTCATTGGCTTCTTCATATCCTTGATGAGAATTTGGTATCACCGCGGCTGCAACTTGTTACATCATGGCTGTCATGTTACCCATTTTTTGACGAAGTTCCTCGACCTCGCTCACTTCATTGACTCTCCTAAGAAGCACATCCGAACCACGACTCAAAAATTATTGGGAGTTTACTGCCATGTTCTCAATCAATTCTCTAGCTTGTGCCACCGTCTTGTTCACTAGCGCACCACCACCCGCAGCATCAATAAGATTCGTATCACTTGATTGGAGTCCTTCATATAAGTATTGGATAATCATCGCGTCACTGAATTGGTGGTGAGGGCATCTTGCCTCCAATCTCTTATATCGTTCCCAACAATCATATAAGGATTCTCCCACATTTTGCATCATTCCGCAAATCTCCTTGCAAATTTGAGTAGCCTTTGATGCAGGAAAATATCTCTCTAGAAAGAGTTTCTTCAGCCCATTCCAAGTTGTGACACTTCCGGGAGGCAAATAGTATAACCAATCCTTAGCACTATCCGCCAAAGAGAATCGAAAAACTTTCAACATTGCACCATCCGCTTATATATCAGCTGGAAGCATGGCCATGACAATGGTGTGGAAGTCCATAAGATGCTTGTTTGGGTCTTCATTCACCATGCCATGGAACTTTGGAAATTCCCTAAGCAACCCCGGCTTGATCTCAAAAGTAGAGTTTGTTTGAGTACAACCCTGTTGTGTATCCAGCTTATGAGAAGCTAAGTCCTTGAGTATACTATTTGCATCACCCATTGCTTCTTCTTCTTCTTCAAAAGGTGGTCCTTGTTCAACCGGAACCTCTTGTTCTATAACTTCTTCTTCTATTTGCTGGAAAGTATCGTGTTCTACTTCCAAGTTTTCTTCTTTCGTTGTGCCTTGCCTTGGTTGAAGTATTGTGCCTTTTTCGAGTAGTTATCCCGCACCTTAGATAATTCCAATCTTTAGAGGCCAGGGATTAGGTACCTGAAAACAATTCTCGCAAACAAGTGAGAAACAAGACATGAAACGAAAAGCAAATATGCAAGCAGAAATAATAAAAAGAAACTAAAAACTTAATAACTAGCCGAATGCCTCTCCGGCAACGGTGCCAAAAATTGATCGCAGTTGTAAGCGTCAAAAATAATTCACTTTCTTACTTAACAAAATATAAATGAAGTATAAAGTAAGGAAGAGTTCGTATCCACAGAGAGGCGATTGTTGTTATCAAATTCTAGTTTCTTAGTAACCAAAAGGGGGGATTTCTGATTTTTGTAAAATAAAAGTAAAATAAAAGCAAAGTAAATAGTTGGAAGTAATCAATGAGAGTAAAATATTGGTCAAGGAATTCATCTTCAATCTTAAACATGTGCTTGCATATATGATTAGAATTACAATTTAATCTCTTTTATTATCAAAAGCCTAGAATATCAAGAGGACAAGATAATCTAATAATTTCCTAAGTTCACCAACACACACATTAGAGCTGCGTATGTGAATTCTACCTAGAGAATAAGCTAACGCCTTGCGCTAATTAAGTTCAATTCCTATGAGCATTAAGTTTGGGAAATAGGCTAATCAATGCAATTGTCATACATTGCGCATGACAATTCGGACAAGGGTCAAACTCTACATATGATTATAAGAGTGTATCACTACAAACTATAATCATATCATGCTACTTGTATTCCGGGTTATCGCTCGATGAAAAACCCTAGAATATCTATGGACAATATGCAAGTTCAATTAATTGGCCACTTAACTAAACAAACATCTATATCCTATCATAATACATCAATCATGTGATTATTAAAAGCAGTAGAGATTTGAACGAAAACAAAAAGAGAAAACTAATACATAACTCAAGCACAAGTTTTAGAAATAGGACTACATCCTTAACCAATAGTATAAGATTTAACTACTCATAGATATGGAGTTCATCAACATAATAATAATGAATTAAAGTAGATGAAAGCAAAGCAAACCCTAGTAGCGTAAACAAAAGCGGCTCTCTCCTCTGCTCCAAGAAAATACGTCTTCTCCCTCAAGTTGTAGAAACTTCTCTCTTTTATAGCTTTTCTCCATCTTCCAAAATTAGGTCTAGTCTTCAAAGTCCAATAACAAGATGTCCACCAAGCCCATATAAACCCATGTTTGAAAATAACCCAGTAAAAATTTCTGCCAAAAGTAATCGCCGGAAATCTGGGTTCATCGCCGGAAATTGGCAGGAATTCGGCACCAGAAAAGTATCACCGGTGACCGGTCAACTCAATTGTGTCAAATCACTCTAGTCAGATCTGAGTCATAGTCTAACTCATCTGACTTGGCTCTAGGCCCAAGCCATGAGATGTTGTATGCCAGATTTAATGTTTCGCCAAGATTTCGCTTCAATACCTCACAACCAAGATGGTCCTTTACTAAGCCTTTACTGATATCCTATTCCTGCATCTCTACACTGCTTCCTTGGCTTGTTCTCCTTGGTTGCAACCCATTACCTCAGCATCATAGCATCACTGCACCATGACCTGTAGCCTTGTCAACTACCTACACTTCCCAGCAGCAAATATCCATGGCATCAGTTCTCTCCCATTCAACTCCACACACACAGCAGCAGCACCACCTGTAATATTTCTCCCGTGCTACTGCCTCATTTCGGCTCCAAGTACTTCCTGTTGTCTTATGTTGCTTCAATAACATCTAACCCCTATCTCCAATACAGGTCATCTCCAACTCTGTCCATTACCGCCACCAATTCACATCTAAGGTGCACTGCAATACACAGCACAAAATTCATTCCACCAGAAACTTTAGTCCAAAACCACCAGTTGCATCTGCACTTTCATATTCTTCTCAGCACGAACTCAAATTTCTAACTCCTTGAAGCAGCACCAGCTCAAAACAGCAACACAGCATCACAAGCCAAGTGAAATCCCAAGCTCTTACAGCACCATCATCCATATCACTGCCATAGAACCAACACCCACCAAGTTCAAGCCATCTCTCCATTGGCTCCATATCTTCCCAAACATCTCTACTCCAACAGCAACTCTGCATTGCATTAAGCCACATCAACATCACTCTTTTCACCTGACTGTAAGGTCCCAATCATAAACCACTTCCCTATAAACCTAGCATACATCTAAGCATACACCTTATACAAACATCTAACCTCTCTTCCCTGTCAAGCTAAGTATCAACAATGCTCCAGTGCCCATATCTGTAATTCAAATAGTCATACAAGCAAGCTCTGTCAACTCCTTCAAATTTGAACCAACAGTACCATGATTCCTCTTTCAAGCCAATACTTCCCGCAACATCACACAGATCCATCAGCTGCTTCTCAAAATACCAGAAACCCTTGTTCTCTTGCCATCTAAGCAGAACCAACACAAATAGCTTCCATAAACCACCACAGACTACCAGAAGCTTCCCATTATCACCATAGTCCCAGTAACTCAACCATTTACACCTTCAATTCACAACAGCAACAGCTGTTCTTCCCAGATTTATCGATCGAACCAACAACACACAGCACAGACTTAATATATTCTTCAGATTCTTCCTATTCTCGAGCCTCCCCTCCATTTTGTTGCCATCCCAGAGTCATTTCTTCCATCTCTGTCAAAACCCATCAACTGAAAACATCACAGATCTCCTTCCTGAAATTGAATCTTGTTAAATCTGAATAATCATTGAACCCTTATTCTTCACTGTAGTCTTCAATTGGCAGAAACAATACCAACTTCCTCTTCAATAGACGATAACCCATCATTTACAATTCATCAGCATCTCGTCTCCTGTTGCCAGCACCATCTTCTCTTCTTGACCTGATTTCCATTTCATAACTCAAATCAAAATCAGATTCAACCTGATCCCAAAACTCCATATTCTGCATCTCTGAATTTCCTTTCTATGAATTTTAATGAAACTGCCATCTCCTTCTTTCTTACAGCAGCCATTTCTTTTCTCTTTTCTCTCTTCTCTGAATTTGAGAAGACCATGATTGAGAAGTAATGCCCACTGAATTCTATGGTTGTATAGGAATGGGAGTGGCTACACCCACTCTGGTGAAATAGATAAGGGGTTACCCAGAAATAACTCTAGGCACCCAGAAATAGGAAAAGGGGCCAACCAAATGACAATCCCTTATTCTCCACTTTGCTCCCAGCAATGCTTGCATATGAAATAACGCTTTCGCCTTTCGTGCTCCAAATGAACACCTTCTTCTTTGAATTCTTTCACCAACGATAGCCATGTTTTACTTCTCAAGTTCACTTATTCTCTTCAATGTCTCCTCATCACTAAAGTTGTCATGCCTTTCAGATAGAATTTGCATCACTAAAGCCGACATACTTTTCAGACAGAGATGAAGAAATAAAAGAAAATAATGAGAAATAATTCGCCTCCAACACTTTTGCCCTGTTTCCTCTTCTTTTGTTTCGAATGACTCCAAAGTACCTAAATACTCAAAAACAAACATAAGATACATATTTTACAAGAAAACTAAGCAAAGAAAGCATAAACAATAGATAAATATCAAGGTTTTTTAGACACCTATCATCTACTCGGCCGGTGATCAAATTACGGTTGTTAGGTTCTTGTGCATGCAGAAATTGTGAAGTATAGATGGAAATGTTAGAAGTTGTGAGGAAGGTGTTGAATATCTGTTGTTTGTTATTTTGTTTTGCAATTTCGATAGTGTCTATAAATTTGGGTTGTAAGTAGTATTGTTGGTAATGGGTAGTAGCTATTTGGTTAGGAATGATGTTGAACAAGCTACTATTCTGTCTGAACTTCTCTTTACTCTTGGTTCTACATGTAATGTTGCTTTTGAATTTCTGTTTACTGTTTGCAAAGAAGTTGGGGTAGAATTTTTGTTTGGTTTTGATAGAATTGAAGAAATTTTTTTTGTTCTTCTCTGATTGTGAACTGGAATAGATAGTAAGAAAAGATGTAAATAAGATAGTTGATGATGAGAATTACTAGATGAATGTCAGATTCTTGAAGCGATTTAGAGACTATTAAGGAACTGAATCAAACCAAGGAAAGAGACTGAGCTGACCTCCGATTCGCTACTAATAAACTATAGAGGTTCTAAAATAAATTCTCTTTGTTTTTATTATCGGGTCGGTTGCATGTTATCTTTATAACATAGATGTGGATTTTCCTTTTGCTGCCATGGGTAAACAAAGACCAACTGTTTTGGAATTAATATAGTTCCAGTCCACAGTGTCAATTTAGAATAGTAAAAAATGAAGAAATTAAGTCAAGATACATGTACATACATAATCTATGAGTAGACTGACATGCTTTCATCCCACCTAAATGGGACTAAAAATGGCTTAAAATGACTTGTATAATTACATTGGCCGCAGGGGTTACTGACTCGACCATTCCAGCATACCACCCTCTTGAATCTTGCACATGAATTCCCATTGTTGTTGTATACATTTGGGTAAATCTGGCGCCACTTTCAAACTCAATTTAAGAAGCTTTCCTTCGTATTTTACTTATTCTTAAGTAAATGTCCCTCCATCAAGAGCAAGAACCATGACCCTTAACTATTACGGCATCAAAGTTTAAAATTCACATAGCCACCAACAACATTTCTCAAATGCCATAGACAAATTCAAAGTTGAGTAACCTATACCTGATGTCATCCAGTGGCCAAGCAGCCTTGGTAGCTTCACATCCATTTATCCCTTTAATACTTGGCTAACATAACATTCATGGCGATTTTGTTATAATTTGTGTCAATTGCATTCTTCATCCAAGCTGAATCAGTATCATTATCAAGCTTGCTATACTTTTTATAAATCTCTTGCACCTCCTTGTGAAAATCAGATTTGATATGCGTTTACAAAAAAATATATATATTAGAAATAATTGATTTGCAGGGGTTCATCTTAGAGAATAATAACTACTGAAAAGGTACTTTAAACACTAACTACTTTTTCGTGGAATTTCATAGCTTTCTCCCGCTCCTGGCAAAATCTTACCAATTCATTTAAAGGAGGGTCACCCTGGAGCAGAGTCTAAGAAGTCCGAGCATAAGCCAACGAAGAAATATGTAAAGGATGACGGCCAACGTGGTCTGGAACAACTCCTAAGCTTCGGAAATTTGTTACTCGTGTACCACTTCCACCTACACATCTTTTTATAAACATAGAATGCTACAACGTTGTATCTTGCAAAGTATCATTGTAAGTAGGCAACTCAAAATGGTCTTCAGTTATAGCCGACTGTGATGGAAATTCAGCCCGGTGGGAAGTGTTGCGTCCCAACTGGAGGATGCTAGGCTGTGGAGCTGAGTTAATTAAAACCCCAGATCTCGAAACTAAAGACGATCAAAAGAAAAATCCTGCACTAAAAAAATCACCTGCAACAATCAACATTTGAAGCAACCAAGGTTTCTGCAGTTGTGACTAAAGCATGCATGTAAACATTACCCAATCTATCAAAACAAAACCAACTATTACATTATAATCCTTTAACATCTATAATAAATTGCTTACTGGAATTTTAAAAAGCATATCATAGATGTAGAATTCGAAAATTCTTGGAGATATAAATGAGCGAAGTTGTAGCCAATTTTAACATTGAAAAGTAGCATAAGTAATGAAAAATATCTCAATGTTATTTGACAATCAATAGCAAATAATCTGTACAGTAACATTCTCATCTTGTGCCCAATTGAGACTTAAAGTCAGAAAAAAGAAAGATAATACTTGGTACTTTCATTAATTAAGCAAATTACAAATGTTGCAATCCTAATTACAGAACTGCTAACCTAGTGGATAAATCGCAGATAAGGAAAAGACGATGACAACAACAAAAATGGAAAAAGACGCAAAGCCCAAACACAAATTATAGAAAGGATAAACACTATGAAACCCATAAACACTAAAAAAAACTACTAATCAATGTTATTCATATGGATAATGACACATCCAGTTCTAAAGAGCCATGCCCTCCAGTCTTCACTTCAATACTGCTAACCATTGTGATTTATTTACCCGTCATGTTAGACTCTAACCTAGTCCTTTCGGATGGCATTTTATCTTTTGCATTGGGATCTCATTCATTTTTAGCAGTTGTGAGTACATGACTTTAGGGAGTGGCTGGTGGGGGTTGCGTAGGGTAAGGCAATCTGGTCGCCGTGAAGCTCGGATAGGTTTGCTTCTTCTTGTTAAACGCAATAAGCGTTATTTGGTAGTTAGTACATACTCATATTCAAGAGTTCTTCTAAAGCTACAACCAGCTTACATCTTCTCCCAGACTATGAAAATCGTTACTCCAGCCATCATTTTCAACACTAAAACCATCACCTTGGGTACGGTGTTTTTTACTCCACACTATGAAAATAGCATGGTCATTTACCTAGGGACTAATTTCAGTGCCTACCTTTTTTGAACTCAATTCGTACTTTCTTAACAGCTTATTTTTCACCATAATATGCAGAAAAAAATACAAAGTAGATAAACAATAACTTCGCATAAGTAGACAAACGGGTAAATAAATCATCTTCGCAATTATTAATAAGAGTATTAAACTTGCCCGTGAGGAGGTTATCACATCCATCCAATGTAAGCTTTTGATTTTCTGTTTTCAACAAAAAATAAAAATTAGAATCATGAGAAGTTTAGTAATAGCCGAAAAAACAGAATGAAGAAAGCAAAAAAAAAAAAAAAAAAACTATGGGCTATACAAATAGTGACGTTTATGTCCTCTTCATGATTAACCAAAACAAACTTTATGTTGTTTTGAATCTCGCTTTATGTATAAAAGTCAAAGAGAACTTCATACCAAAAGAAGTTAGCCATTAACAAATAATAAAAATGGCAGGTTACTTTCTATTAAGGATAGACGGTGCAGAAGACGTAATATACACCCCAAAATGAAATTGATTGTACACGAAAAATGTAGTTTGAAATTTTGAATCAATAATCTGAGCAGCCGCAGAAAGTAGTTCTGATTTTCATACTTGGCTCGAAACAATGTACATTTTAATTCAGACTACATTACAACAAAACTCATAAATATATTTTCGAAACGGTGTACATTTCTTCAAGTCATTTCATCGAACATATTACAACAAGACTCAAGTAATAGCAATAGGAATCAACTTCAGCTGGTGTATTAAGTTAGATGATATTTACTTGATAGGAAAATTCATACCATTCATCTTTAAGCAGGGAAACATGGAACTACGTATTTGTTGAAGGATTGATTCTGATTCAGAAAATATGGTTAAGCAAACAACAATCACATGCCATTTATATTTGACAAACACAACAATTAAATAATGGGTAGAATAATTTACCTGAGATGGATGCTAATCCTGAATATGCCTTATACCAACAAAAATCTGCAGCAACACATCAAAAATTACGAAAAACCAATTGAAACCAACTAAGTCAAATACAAATTTAAGAAAAGTTAACAAATTAAAAATATACATTGTCGAATTTACAGAATAGTGATCGAGCATTATTCATTAGATTATGGTGTACAAAGAAAATTTAAAACGTACAATCAGCTCCATTATTCGGACCAAGGATGTTGATCACATGTAAAATGAGAATGCATAAGCTATTCTTATAGGTGATATATATCAAGACAAACCTGGGATAAATTAAAAAAAAAAAAAAAAAAAATCCCCTCATCAAAATCCAAAAAACAGATTAAACATCCCCCGTCAACGACCTTTTAACAATGACCTAAATTTCGATCAAAAATAAGAAAAGAAACCTAATTAACAGAACTTAAGTCAGAGATGATTAAATCACAATTAGAGATGAGCAACAACTTATGAAATGGTGAAACCAAAGATACCAAAAAATACAGGGGTTATAAGTGAGAGGAACCCGATGCTTACCTGTAAGAGAAAGGAGAACTACTTTTTTCTTTCGGAAAAGAGGTTTCCCTCATTGCATTAATAAGAAACTTGTTACAGAAAACTGTTACATCTTCATTCCATGTTTGTATATTTAGGTAGTTAAGGATGTCCAGTAAGCTATCCCCATTCGAACAATATTTAATAATAAAATTGTTATAGAAAACTGAAATTTTTGCCGCCCACATTACATTACTTCTTAAAACAAGAGTAAAAGCTCGGACTTTAAGGTTTATGTCTAATTTAGCTATATTGTCATTTTCTGCACTCTTCTTATATCTAGACTCTTTTGCTTCAGTATACTTTCCTATCAGTACCCCAAGAGTAGGCTCAGAATCACTTCTGAAATTGATATAGTGCCATTGCATTCGATTGCCCATTGGAAAGCCGCGTCCGCTGCAATTCTCTCTAATTGTTCTCTGGTTGTGCAATCGACATGAAGTCCTCTAGCTTCATTGATGGTTCCTGTTTGATCACAAAGAGTTAGGAGAACTACAACACCACCAATAACCAATAACTCTTTTCGTGGAGAAGCTGTACTTGCCAGTTGCCGGTGGGAATGGAAGACTGCACTTGTAGAAATTTATATACTTAACATGTAATTGAGCGTTTCAGAAACCATTGCGAATATATCAATGAGGCATGGGTGGTAAATTCCTCTGAATGGTGGTTTTGATTCGTAACGGACAATAAATGAATAAATAGCTCTAGAAATTAAGCTTTCACCTGTCGAAATTTGTGCTTGAATTACTCACAAACGTTGGATTAGGGAGTAGAAGGTGGGTGCATTCCTGACCGAGATTTATCTCTTTCACTTTTTTACAGTTCTAAACGAATGCGAGTTGTCGATCAGTTAAAAAGCTAAATTCAGGGCCATCGGATTGAGCAAAAACGATTTTTTTTTTGTAAGATAGATTAACTTAGTCAATCACATAAGAAGGATAATCTCAAAATTATGATCATCGAATGGCAGTACTAATTGCACTTGAACTATCCGTGTATGTGCTAGAATATGCAAAGCAAATCACACCATATTTAAATAATCCTTAAAGATAGTACTTGATGCTACAGTTAATAGCACATGCTTCAAAAAAAAACTAGCATATATATGATTCAATCGGTTCAGTGTAAATCACAATATATGTTCCAACTTCCAACTAGTCTTAATTAATATGATGCCCTAGTCTCCTCGTAAACTATTTTTTATTATCTAACCAATATCACACACTAAATTTTCTCCTCCTCCATTTTCACTGAAGGTGGTGATAATCATGGAGATGGAGTAGAAAAGATAGTGGTCGGTGGCGGA
Organism: Papaver bracteatum; assembly: GCA_023529315.1. NCBI lineage: Eukaryota > Viridiplantae > Streptophyta > Magnoliopsida > Ranunculales > Papaveraceae > Papaver > Papaver bracteatum. Next base: position 251,050 of record JAJJWX010005230.1, on the reverse strand, counting down.
TATGATACTCAATTTATCACTTAGGGTTTTTCAGGTTAGTTTTAAGGTGATTTTATTATTGGGTGTAAACAAAAAGTCAAGAGATGGGATTTAGGATATATGAAATTTGAAATGGGTGGTACTTAGGATAATAGGGGATAGGAATTATGTGGGATAGGAAATAGGAAAAATGAGGATGGGAAATAGGGAAAACCTTTTTCAACCAGTCAAGAATGAAGTCTTGCAAAACAAAAACAAAAAAAAATAAAATTGTGTCTGTTCCTATGGTTTCGGATCAAATATTAGATGTCCTATTAAAGTTGGATGTCGTTTGGTATTTTTGGTTTCACTATCCCCATCGGAATGCAAACATTTACATCCTTACTTCGGTGGTATGACACTTTAAAAATGAAAGCTATTATTGGGGCGTCACCTTCCAATAGAGGGGATTCACTTGGATATTTAGTCACCAAAAATCTGGTTATGGGATACTTTTGATTAAATAGCAATCATAGGCGCAACCTCTTATGAGATGGTATCTTCTACCTTCGACACGGTTTCTTCTGCTTCTGCATTCACCATTGGTGTTTCAATCGCCTCAACAACATCAGCAGCAACCATCTCACGTCCTTGAAGTGCAGAGATGGTTGTCTCCTTATCAATGGTGCAAGGATTATTCGAATCATCGTTATTGGTCTCATTGTTCCCAACTTCAGCATTTGGCACCTAATAAAAATATTACATGCGATTAGAGCGATCCAAGCATGGGAACTCAACGCAATAATAAAATCCAGCATATAAGTGAACTAACATAATCTAAGTTCTCTACTATGCGTCCAAGACATGACCAAGTAGCATTAAAGTCATAAAACACGTTCTTCATAAGTCCATCAGGAAAGTTTTATACTACTCTGTATTAAACAATTATCTGGGAGAAATTTGCAAGGAATCTAATGTTTATCCATATACCATTCTATTCGTATGGATTTCATCTACAACCTATCAAAATTTCATAGCGATTGGATGAACGAGCATGGAGTTGTGGCCAAAACATTGGACCTCATACCAACTGAAAATTTTCTGGAGGTCTCCTGGAAGTTTACTGCTTTATCGATTCTGACCCCTAAAATGCTCAAAACTCAAAAAGATTCTCTTTCAAAGCTTGGAAATTTTCTGGGCTTAAGGATACATGGGTAGATCGCGAAAATATGATGTCGAATGAAGATTCTACAACATTTTTACTAAAAACCTGAGGCCTAGATTTTTTTTCTGATGACGTATTTCAGCAAAATTTCTCATATATTTGTTGGGATCCTCATTCATTCATCAACAAATCAACAATATTATACTTCTATGAAGATAATACAAAGTAGATACTTACTTGAAGTGTCTTCAACTCATTCTAGGGGTTAACAGGGTCGACATCAACATTGGGAGTGTCATTATCTTTATCCAGTCGCGATTCTTGAGGATTCTCTTTCCCACTACTATTCAAAGACGAATGAATAGAATGATTATGTTCGCATTCCGCAACAATTTCCTCCTGGAATCATCAATAATAATCATCATTATTCCATTCAAGGAAATTTCGAAATCACTTACACGAAAGGATACTTAGATGCTGGATTCCTGAATTGTTCGTACAGAGGAAAGATGAAGATCGTCAATAACCGATGGAGCAAAAATCTGAAACAAATTAGTAATACTTTTTTAAGATCCTGATTGTATGGACAAGAAAGTTGCAACGATAATAGAAGTGTTAACAACTTACCTAAGAAGCGGCAAGGGACTGCACTTTATTCGGTATCATTCTATGAGCTGTTTTGCTTCTTCCTTCTCCACCCTGGTGACTTTCTTGAATGTCTGATAAGTTTACATAGATTCGAGGCCTCACAGCACGTCCATCCTATACAAAACCAATGAATGATCAAAACACGTCTAGCTTATTCTCACCAATTGTGAAGAAAAAAAGACTACATGTGCACATTATGGAGATGTATTCCTCTTGTCAATACGAGAAAGGTACTTTAGTATCGATCGAGTATTAATAGAGTCAATGGAAGGAAAATCTTGCACTGGGAACTTAACATCCTTCACGAAAGAATTCAAACGCTCAAGTTACTGACGCCGGAAATCTATGTAACTCGGAGTCACGAAACTAGCACGATCATAACATGGGTATAAATACTCATTCCCCTCCACGCGAGTGCAGTCCAGATTAGCCTTCAGGTACTCAACTGATGGTTTGTTCATCCGGTGACCTAGGATACATTGGTCGACGCCCATCTGCTGAGCTGCCATGTCAATGTTATACTCCTCTACTCTGAATTCTCCATGCATTACTGATACTAGGTGGCTAGAAGTGCAACTTAATATAAAATATCTGTCTCCATCATTCAAATCAACACCAGTCTTCAATGTGACATTTTCTTCAGCAGTATTGAAGGTGATCAATTGTGAAAAAAGATCAGGGACCGACACCTAGGGGCGAAAGTTGAACTCAGATTCAATGTCCAAGATATTAGTGATGCATATCTTGTACTACGGATGCTTTGTAGACCACCTCATGATCATGGCATTTTCTTTCTCGAGAAAAGCATGGAGAGTGTCGACATTAGGACCTTGCAAAACACTATGTGGAATCGGAGCATACTTATCAAGATGCTCCCACATTAAAGATTGGAGGAACATAGTATTAGCATATGTCTCAATTTTCATGAAACCGTTAGAGACGTTGGAGTCAATAACCATAGAATCCAAATTGGCAAACAGTGAACCTAAAACACAGGCTACCAATTGGAATTTTCTTACCTTTAGCCATCCTAATAGCAAAGGGTATCACCAACGGATTCAACAAATGTCCAATGTCCTCAAGAACATCTCTGGAAATCCACAAATACAAGAAAGCGAAATGGATAGGGTACCATCCACAGGTTCTTCAGGAATTCTATCTCTCGGCCACCAGTATCTCAACCATTGAGCATAAAAAAATTTAGGAGACTCGTTGAACTTGTGCATCTTAGTTTCCAAGGTACGAGATATCAGCTTCTCCTCTGTCGAGAGTTCTCTAGGGAAATTTTAGGTGACTGGAAGATGCAACAAAGCAACTACATATTCTAAGGTAATTGTGAACTCTCCCCATCTGCATATGAAGGTGTGAGTAGGAATACACCAACGAGCAAGCAAATCCATGATACCTGGTATATCATGATTAATGATCAAATCACTAGAAACTTGAATGGATCTCGTCACCTGCGCACTATCTAGCAAGGCCCTCACGCGGCTATGGCATAGCATGTGCCTTGCCCATCCAGAAAAATGCATCAACGGCTTCCGAGAAAGTTTGAGTTCCACATGAGAGGCCGAATAATGCCTTTCTTCCAAACAGAACCGAATTATTGTTGAAGGAGACACCAACTTGTTCTGAGCAGTAGTTCTGGGATTTAAGAGCAACCGAAACAAAGAACCTAAAGGACACTTTTCAGACCTATACAAATATTCAAAGAACCTGTGTTCAGTGGTTGGAATGATCTTTGGTTTAGTAATTTCTTCCCTCCCCTGAGAAGTTCCAGAATTGTCGTCCCTGGAGCAATCATCATCTCTAAAAGATGCATCTGTGGAAACATCATCTCCAGAAGTGTCTTTGGAAACGTCACTTTCAACATTATTACGGAATCGAGTCATCTCTGCCAAATTGCTGCAAAATTCCACACAATTTTCATCTACACAATGGAATTAAAGCGATCAAACAATTATAATTCTCACAATCAGCGTCTGCAAAAATGGTAACCCTAAACTCTTACCTATTTACGATTTCACGAACTTAGTGATAACATTGTAAAACCTCAAACTTGCTCATTTTTTCAAACCTGCAAAGCCGAGCAAAAAACTTATTATTATTTAAAGTCAACACTGGCTTTTCATGAAACTATGAATAATTCACACAACCTTCCATGTGAATATTCGCTGATTTTTACGTGTACATACACTATGAAATCGCCAAACTTGCGCATACACTACGAATCCATCAACTCATGGAAACATTGATTGCTTTCAACAATTTCTCATAAATCAATATGTGATTTTAAATAAATAAAAATGTGTGAATAATTCACTATTTTGAAGGGAAAAAAATCGTGAGCTAATAACTCACGTAAATTACAAAAAAAACTTTTGCTCAGTCGAGCATTCGTCTACGAAACCAAGGTCTTTTCTATTTTTGTAAAAGTCCACATATTCCAAACAAAATTTTGAAAGTTTGCAAATAAAGTTTATCATGAACTCCGGGTCTTTTCAAAATTTTATTTAACCCTGAGGATTATTATTTACTACTTTTATTACGAACAATTCTACGTTCTTAAAAGTATTTGCAAAGTCCATGCTTTGAAAGCAAACTTGGGTTTTCATGAAACCTAATAAACAAAACTTTTACTACTGCAACTATACCATATCCATGCAAAATTTTATGCATCTCTTCCTTATTAAGGATTTTTGTTCGTTTCCTAAACTAACGAAAAAACGGGCATTCATACGTTTTCTAAAATTCTTAATAAATCCTACGCATGCTTACAACTAGGGTATTTTTGTTTTGTGAACAACTCATGAATCATAAAACACACAGCAAAAAAAAAGTTCGAACTTACATGTTGCCGACCGGAAACTGGTCGGCCGGTGATCGGTGGCAACAGGGCTGATTTTCCGGCGTGAAAATTTTTCCTCCCTACTGAACACGTGAAGGTGATGAAGAGATGAAGGTGCTCAATCGATCAAAACAATAAAAATATTAGGGTTATTTACCTTTTATATTAATTTTATTTCCAAAACCTAATAAAACACGGGTTTCCTTTTTTGGGTTCGGGCCCGTAAATCCTAAACTAACCGGAACTGGACCTTTGACCGACCGAATTAGCAGCATTTCACCTCTCCGCGTCCACAAAATAACACTCTATCACACTATTAGAGTCCTCACCCGAAAATTTGCTCGTACATGACACCATTGGAGCAAACCGAGGATTCTGAAACTTCCTTTGTAGACTGAGTTCAACTACGATCTCGTCGACTGAAAATCACCATCTAATGCTTACCGCGGAACATCACTGTCCCTCACTAAGCATGGGAATTAATATTGATGGTGGATTTTCAACAAAGGTCAAATCCGTAAAATCATGATACTGCATGTTTCTAATACGGCTTCAGGCATGCGACGATTCATATTTTACGAATCCATGATGAACATGTCTTTCGAAAAGCCTCCACTAGCTGAGCGTTCGATCCATGGCATTTCATTGTGACCTCCATGTAGAATAATAGAATTAGGCTGTCTTCCTACATAATTGTTTGTTGAGATGGCTTAACGCCTTCAGGACGTCGGTGATACTCACTGTTCCTTGACTACAGGAGAGTGACCCACCTCTACATAGAAGAATGATTGGGCAGTTCTCCGTCAGATTGAGAGCAACAACGCCTTCAAGACAGTGACACTCACTGACTATGTAGAGCGACGTGTATAGACTCGGGTGTTCTCCGTAGTGTCTGAGAGCACCCTCAGAACTAGACGTCTCCTGACTATGCACATAGATTAATTCTGCCGTGACATTCACCACTGAATTCCCAGAATAATCTATTATTGCTCCTATTCCATGGTCGAATCCACGTCCTGATCCCATGGAATGGCAATAACAATTGCTCATATTCCATGGTCGAATCCATGGCCTGATCCCATGGAATGGAAATAACAATTGCTCTGATTCCATTATCGAATCTACGACTTGATCTCGTGGAATGGAAACAACAATTTATCTCATTACTCTGATTTCATGATCGAATTCACTGCTAATCTCATGAAATGGTAATAGATAATTTTATTAATATGATTCTATGGTTGAATCCACGATCCCATGGAATGGTAATGCATATTTTATTATTCAGAGTTCATAGTCGAATCCACAGCTGATCCTATGAATTGATAATAAATAACTACTCATTTTATTGTCTCGTTTCATGAATCATTATACACTGAGTTTCATGAATTATCAATAAAGATTCAACCATCGGGCATCTGGACCATCCCTGAGTAAGCCCCATGAAAAATAGTGCAAGTGTATTTGACAATGATGCACGACTGAGCACCTGGATGCACGAACGAGCGTCCAAAAACATGAACAAATAGGGAATCCCACGCAAAACTGGAGAAAACAACAAAAAAGGTAAAATAATAAGAGGCGCCCATGGGGCCGGGCCCAACGGATGGCCGGCCGTGGCTGGTCCCATGCTTCTCCCATTATTTTCCTAATTTTTGTTATTTTCATGAACTCATGAAAACTCCTTGATTTTAGCAACTTTCCTTGTTTTTGCAGAACTCATGAATTCTCCATAACTTCATGGATTCATAAAAAACAAATAATATTATAAAATAAGGAAAGGTGCGTGGGACCGTGCAACATGACCGGACGGCCATGCCCAAGTTGTGGTCGTTCCTCCACCTTACAATCCTTAGCCTATTATAATAATCATTCCCCAATTTCATGAAACTCCTCCGTTTCAACAAAAACTCACGGATATTTCATAACATCACGGATCCATGAAATAATATTATAAAATAGGGAAAAGTGTGCGGGACCGGGCAACATGGCTTGCCGGCCATGCCCTAGCCGTGGTCGGTCCCACACCCTGCAATCCCTAGTCTTTTATAATTATTATTTTCCTCGAATTCATGGAACTCCTTGGTTTGAGCAAAAATCATGATTTCTTCATAATTTCTCAAATTTTGCTCAAATCATGAAAATTCAAGAGCCAACATGGTCACGTGACCGGCTAGCCTCTCACGGAAAATTTATATGTTAAAATACTCTTATTTTAATATTTACAAAATATTGATCAATTGAGCATACATACTCATTCCAACAAAATTAAGAATTTCAGTCAAGATGAAACTCTTCTGAAAATTCGCAATGTTGCTCGAACGCACATCATAAAATACTGAAACTCTCAGTACGGAGACATGGACACCATGGCAACAAGCACATGCTCTAATGAATGACCATGGTTATTCATAGGGCTTGCACAAAGCCGGTCCCACGTGTTTTCATAATTCTGACCTAATTTGCTGAATTGCTCATATTGGGCCCAAACTCTCTCCAACCATCTTGGGGATTGTTCAAACAGACAACATCTAGTCCCGTGACCACCAAAAGCCAGTCCCATGATCTCTTGGTCGGTCCCATCTTGCATACCTAGGTTTCATCACCTAATGTTGAACCCAGTAGTAATTCAATAAATGATGAAACCGGCATTTAATCATCATTCCTTCACCAACTCTCTAACTGAGAACCCTGGTACACGCTCACTTGAGCAATTGGGCATCACATGGACGTGCATGGTCTCATGTGGTCAGTCCTTCCTTTGCTCATGACCTATTTTCAGCAATTCGTCAAAAATTAGGGTTTTTGAACAAACGCTCAACAAATCATTATTCTGAGTAAGTTCAAACGCCAAATAAACTTATGTTGATCCACGCGGATTAATTATATAATATTCGGTAATCTAACAATATTTTAGTTGGGTCCCGTCACCCATAAATAATTCGTCGAATTGAGCAATACTTGCTCAGTTGATCAAATATTGATCCAGCTTTCAATATTTAGTAATTCATCAGTAAATTTTCGAATTGGGCAATACTTGCTCAATTGAACGTCAAATTCTTAATTTATCAGTAATTTGTCGAATTGAGAAATACTTGCTCAATTGCACGTCAAATTCTCAATATTCAGTAATTCGTCGAATTGAGAAATACTTGCTCAGTCACTCGAATATTGACCCAACTATCAATATTCAGTAACTTATCAGTATTTCGTCGAATTGAGCAATACTTGCTCAGTTGCTCGAATAATCCATATATATTCAGTAACTCATCAATATTCAACAACTCGTTGAATTTACAATATTTTCTCATACGAGCAACATTAATATTCGTGAATCGTTGAGCATTTTCCAAACATGCTCGATTCAACAAAACCTAAGCTCATTGCCTAATCAGTCAACAACTGACAAGCTAAATACACGTTTGTCAGAAATAAATTACGTTAAATTAGGGGATGACAATTAGGGGTTTTGGTCTGGCGGACAACAGCACGTGGATTCATCCACGACGAGAAATGTGCGTAAGTTGTGTCAATGGTTGAAGGAGTTAGCAAAGTAGTGGTTGCACGATCTGTCAAGTCTCCACACGACAGGGAACAAACTTTACCATGATCTTCCACTTGCCCACTCTTCCACTCATGAAACCGTCACACTTACATGGATCAAGGTGTTCACAACTCTGACAGTATAAGTAAGTCTCTGAATCCATGATTAAGGACAACGAATAATCACTAGCTATCAGCAACCGTCCATACAGAATTTCTCGAGTAACTACTCTCAAGAATTCATCAATCCATCAGAGCTTATTCGATCTCAACGGTTCATCAATTATTTACAGAAACCTTCAACACATCCATAATCCTTAATCATCACTGATCCCACACAATTCTCAGCTTCCCTATTATAGATCAACCCATCTCCCTCTTTGCGGCCGAATTGACCTTGGAACGGCCATTGACTTGGTTTAGGTCGGAGTCCTACAGATTGATCTCTCGTATCTAAGCACTCCCTTTGCAGTGCATCTGTGTGAGGTTGAACAGTTTGCCCGGTTCGAGGAGTCTCGACAACATGCTCGACTCTTCACTACCCTAAAAACCAGCGAACCGTTTTTCCCCATCTACAATTTCGATGACTTGTTTCTCCTTTTTCTTGTACATTTCGATGACTTGGTTCTAATTTTTCCATTTCACTAATTCTTCATTTGTTTCTACCTTGAACATCCTCCTCCATCTCATCCTCCGCTTCGTAAGATTTTTGCAACAAGTCAAAACCCGAAGGATCTATTTTATTTGACTCTTCCAACAATATCCTTTCCGTTTTCCTTACTACACTCCTCTCTTTTTTCGTAGAAGATCTTCCCTTTCTCTTCCCCTTAGGTGGTTCCTTCATATCGTACCTAGTTTGTGGGTATACTAAGTAACTCAAGTTACTCAACCGTATTTGCCTTTGCCCCCGTGTTAATGTATCATATTTCGCGGCTAGCGCTTTTCCAATATCGGTATCGGCAAATGTTCCTCCAAAATCTTGATCAACTATTGTTTCATGGAATGATATTTGTTGCCAGGGATCAACATCTTGTATCAGAATAACTTTGTCATTGTAATTGGCTATGACATGCCGACATGGGAGGCCCAAACTTGTCATGTTAGGACAAACACACTCTCTTCCGTCAAAGTTACCCAACTCAAAGTGTTGTACTTCTTTCATGATCATATCAATTGCACGATGCGACACTTTATAAGTAATTCCCTTAAGCCAATGATTGTCTTTCCATTTAATGTGTTTACTAGATCGGCTTTTTTCAAAATGCTCCTTAACTCTATCGAGATCACGGAGGAAATGGGTGTGCATGGCTTGGAATACCGTAACAAATCCACCATCACCACTATGAAGCTTCTTCTTAAACCGGTTGAGAGACTATTCCACCATACTTGTAGCTTGGTTGCCGAAGTGTCTATATTGGTTCGTGAATGCGGCTACGAACTTCTCTTTGTGCGGATCCAACCAATTGTCCATCAAATATTTCACCATAATTGGATAACTTCTCAAACTAGCCAATAACATATGAGATCGTTCTTCATAATCTTCCACGGTGAGAGAATATGCCATGGCATCCCAATCCGCATGGAAACTAGCCCATCTTAGTTCCGCCAACTTGTCATCCTTCTTAAATTTCTCTTTGGCTTCCTTTTGTTGATCAACCGGTAGTTTCTTTGTTCTCTCTATTTATCTTTTCTTTGTTGGAAGAATGATGGTCTTATATCTAGTTTCAATGATATTCCATAGGTGGAATGTGCAAAGAAGGTGATGAGCATCCGGTAAAACCCTCGTTATTGCATTCAACAATGCTTGTTCCTTGTCGGTGACAATCACCTTTGGAGTATATCCCTCCACATAGAATAACTTCACTTGTTTTAGTGCCCACACATAACTCTCTTCAAGCTTATTTTCCAAGAAGCAAAACACGACACTAAACGGAGAGTTGGTGGAAGTTTGTCCAACAATGTTCAACACCGGTATCTCATACTTGTTGGTCTTGTACGTGCAATCCATCAAAAGTACTTGATTGGAGCACCGCGCCAACTTTATAAAATCTGGATGAGCCAATATGATATTCTTTATTTGTTTATCCTCATCTTCATTATGGAAAACCGAGTAATTATACTTCTCTCCCAAATGCCTTAATTGTTGCATTTGATTTCTATTTTCCCATTGCTGATTTTTCAATTTTGTTTTGGCGTTGTAGATGGTTGGCAAAGTAGAAACATTCAATGGGTTTATGCGATTTATATGACCGAGTATATCAATGGGTTTCATACGGTTTTCGGTCATTGAACTTATAATCAATTTTTCTTTATAATTAAGCCGCGCCGCATAAGGATGGGATAGCAAAGCCTCCGGTATTAGGTGGTTATGACGACCGCATACAACTTTCTCCAAATACCACACCTTACTTTCCTTGTTGAACTTAAATTAAAGATTGAACATGCATTTAGTCTTCTTAGTGAAAGTAGTATTCTTCCTCTTCGTCTTTCCTTTATACTCGGTACCCTTTTTCACATGAATTTTACTTTCTCCACTACACTCGCAAACCATTTGAAAGTGGCGGTCATTTGTTGATCCATTACAAACTATAACACACATAATTAACTTGCCACGTTATCTAGCCCATTCCTTTGCCTGATCTTTAAATTCCCATGTCTACATGGTTGAAAAACTCCAAGTTAGTCAAAAAAAAAATAGTGATATGGTCCAAATGAATGAGCAACATATCTTTCCGTTAGTTTCAAAAAAAAAAAAAAAAAAAAAACTACCAAGTCAGTCAAATAGTGATGGGAATAATCTTCAGTTAGAATTTCGTTTGCATCAGGTTGAGAAGGCATTGGGCTAGGTGGAAGCATGATCTATCAACCAAAATGTCACAACATTAGTCCAAAAGAAGAAGGAAAACTACACTTACGGTTGGGTTCTAAAAGCCACATACCCAACCGTAAGTGGTATTCCCAGCCGTAATATCTGAATTTCCAACCGTCGAAACAAAATCTAAATCACATGAATATTTACGGTTGGTAAAGAAAAATTAAAATCTAGCCGTAAATTAAGTTACGGTTCGGAATTGTGTAAAACCCAACCGTAAAAAGTGCAATAAATACCCATGCACATATCAGGATATGGTTGGGGTTAGTAGTGCCATTTTCCCAACCGTAATAACTATTTTGTCCTATTGAAAACCAGTTACGGTTTGGAGTTCATTCAAACCTAACCGTAAATAGGGCTTACGGTTGGAGACGGGGCTCAAACCCAACCGTAATAATCCATGTAAGTCGAAAAATCTGATTTTTTTTTACGTACTTTAGCCAATTTTGTGTGAAATTGAACTCATGGGAGATAGTTTAGAGGCATACTTGTTGATTTTTAACCATTGGTTCTTCACTTTGTCGATTTCTTTCTTCAATTATTTGAGATTCATCATCACTTTGTGTTAAACCCTCTTTACCATCTAACAAATCATTCATCTCTTGGGCTCCAACATGAGGTATGTAAAACTTGTTTTCTCTATCATACAAAGATTCATCCACCTCGAATTGGTAACTGGTTTCATTCATTTTGGTTGAGTGAATCAAAATCTAGGTTTTGAAAGGAATCTCCAAAAAAATTCTTTTTTTTCTTCTCTATTTTTCTTCCCACAAAAACTGTCCCAAAATTCACCAAGTATATAACAAATTCATTAATTTAATCATTATCTAATTAAATTAAAATTAACTAAATAAGGATTATTTAGTCATTACAAAATTATTTGAGATAAGGGGTTTTTGATATTACTTATGAGTTACCCGTTTTTGTCTTATTAGGTGATGCCCCTCTATTAAAATGTGACGCCCAATAATAGCTTTCTTAAAAACATACTCGGAGTAAATGAATTTTAATATATAATGCTGAAATAGCAAAAAATAAAAGAAAAAGATCCAGAAATAGGCAAAAAGACTTCCAAGTGGTTACCCATTGTAGTTTAGTAGTAAGAGCGGCAGCAGTAGCAATAATAAACTAGCACCTGGTTCTAAAGTCTGTACAGTTGAACATATACTAGTTTTGGGGCTTTCGGCATGTGAATTATACATCAATCATTACATGGATCATATATAATCAATAATACAAGAAACACATTTGAATCCACAACTACTGCCAAATGAACTACACCTATTTCCCACCCACCTCCCTTCAAAAATATTTAATTATTATTGTGGAGTACTCTACACTATCTTCAGCCGCCAAAAACCTCAGAAACTGATTCTTTACCCTTAAGTTTAAGCTCCATAGAGCGCCCAATCGAGGATGGCCTGAATGCATGCATAAAGGATCTGGAAGGTGCCATTTGGGGATCTTCCTTTTTGGCTTTCCTCCTAGTATGTCCTCCAATGGCTGAAGAATTTCTCAAGGAGCCCGAGTGTGAGACCCTAGACGAGTTTGGTTCGAATATCGAAGAGGTAAATGAATTCTCAGGTGCAATGAATGTTACAGGGCCATTGCGCGATGAATCTAGTGGAAATACTCCTGTTGCATCGTGATGAGGAGGTGGAAACTTCTCGCTCTTGCTCTTTGTATTTGCTTCAGTCAGTAATTTCCTCCGCCGCTGTAAATTATGAAAAAAAAAGGTTGGGGAAATTGGGGAAGTAGTATAAAGATTGGTAAAAGAAAAGAAGCACACAGAGATGTCCATCATACAAAACAGAGTTAAATAGTCGAATGTAGTGGCATCGGGCTAATAGAGCAGTTGAGATTCAAGAAATTTCAAGTCTTAGCTATTCAATAACTTCACCCATCATACAAAACAGAGTTAAACGGTTGAATGTAGTGGCATCGGGCTAATAGAGCAGTTGAGATTCAAGAAATTTCAAGTCTTGGCTATTCAATAACTTCACCCATTCAGGAAAAAAAAAGGTTGGGGAAATTGGGGAAGTAGTATAAAGATTGGTAAAAGAAAAGAAGCACACAAAGATGTCCATCATACAAAACAGAGTTAAACAGTTGAATGTAGTGGCATCGGGCTAATAGAGCAGTTGAGATTCAAGAAATTTCAATTCTTAGCTATTCAATAACTTCACCCATTAAGGAAAAGCGAGCGCATTTGACATATGAAAACTGTATATTGAGGCGACAATTCTGAATCTAGACTAATGCAATGTGAAACAATAAAAGAGAAGCCAAACCAACTTACATCCAAGTTTATTTGTAGTTCAGCATTTGCCTCAGGAGCCGGAACCGCACGGTCACCTCGATCACGGCCTCGAGCTTTCTTTGAAGCATCACCAGCATTTCCTTTACCACTCAAGGCTCGTTGTCTGTGGAGAAACAGAAAAACAATCAGATTGCTGTCAAACCGCAGACATGCAGAAAACTCGAGAAGCAAAAACACAGATATAAACAAGCAAACCTTCTAGCTTCTTCGTCCCTCAATTTCACATCCATTTCTTTGCATGGAGGATACTTAGGTAAGCTTGATGGTTCACAGGCAAAAGGTTTTGAGGCAAAGAACTGCAATAGAAAAGGCCCAATTAATAACTCGCCAGTTTCTCCTAACAAAAATTTTCACTGTGCTTTATAATTACATTCCCTGGCATTTTGTTAACAATAAATATCAATACCATTGGGAACAACACCTCCTTCTGGATAAGTCGTAGTACACAGATTTTGGTTAAAAATAGCCAAAATGACTGTAGGGAAAGAATCTTGCAAGATGCAAGGATGAGCCACTTACTTCACTTTTCAGAGCAGATGAGGAAGTGCCTCGTTCATCTGGGTCAATTGAAAGAAGAGTTTCTATCAAAGGTAAGGAAGAAGGTGGAAAATCTTTAAAAGTTTCTGGTATGCATCGCTTGTAGGGTTGTTGTGGCTTGAAAATTGTTGCATGTGGCAACTTCGACTTCTTCCAGTATTCCTCTGACGGGGACCCACATAACTTAAAAATCTTGTGAAGCTGTTCCACCTGAAAGTGACAAGAATGTACTATATGTCAATCAAAGTAAATCAGCAAAATTACGGTTTCAAAAATGGACATTCAACAGTCATAAGCCCATGATGGTTGACGCCAATCAACTTCAAGGTCTATCATGTCATTCATATAGAAAAGAACCGTATAAATCTTGCAGCATAGTTTGATGAGAAAATAATTAAGGACGTGCAACTCCGACGGGTGGACCTTCAGAAAGCTCAGAGCGTGACAGTACAAAAGAAGAAACTACAAGCACCTCTGTCCTTCCTGGCATTATTGGTTTCCCGGCAAGCAACTCCCCTAAAATGCAGCCAGCACTCCAAAGATCAACACCAACATCATAATAGGTCGCTCCTAGAAGGAGCTCTGGTGGGCGATACCAAAGGGTGACAACACGACTAGTCATAGGCTGCCTATAATCTGGATTATAAAAAGAAGCCAACCCAAAATCAGCTATTTTCAGAATTCCTTCATTGTCGATAAGCAGATTTGAACCCTTGATATCCCGATGTAGGACACCTCTATTGTGACAGTGTTCAAGTCCAGACAGCAATTGCTTCATGTAGCACTTGACCTGCACGCAGGAGAGTTTGAATGAAGCAAGTCATCATATGCAGTAGTAACTGCGGTATTACGCATTAGTCAATCCAAAAGTTCTACTAAGGAACACCTTGTTGAAATTGTAAAATAGAAGAAGGTAACTACTTTCAAGAAAAGAAGAAAAAAAATGTTAGATTGTTTCTTTGAGCAGTTGTCTTAAAAGAGGTATATCCATATATGTGACTTAGTCTTTGATGCCTAATTTCAAGCTGAAAATGAAAACTATGTTCCAGTACTAATAATATCCTACTGGCATGATGGTTAACTAGTACTACACAGAACTATATCTCAAAATACATCTCTTGATGCTAGACTAACTAATCCACCAATGTGCAGAAACATAATATACCCTATGAATGCACAAGTTCCTCTGTGCAGCAACTGACCAGTAAAAACTCCAAATATAATCCATCAGATACATACTATCACTGTATTATTTGCACATTACATACACTGAACTGGGAGTTGACAGAGGTTGGACCCTGAGTAACTCAACAAGAATGGGTCTTTCTAGATTCTAGTTGCAAGTCCAAAACAAGTACACTAACCTTATAAACACAACAATCTGAAACAGTTGGTATAATTATCAATTAAAATAATCTACGGTTTTGAACGTTATTTCAAATGTCCAAGCTCAACAAATACCATATATATCTGCTTTAGGTGAAACAATTGCATCATGCAACATGAGTATACTATATTTATCCAAAACATCCCAGCATAAATGTTACAAATCCCACCTTTTGAGCTTTATCATTGCAAAACAAGACCACTTACCAAAAAAGGATGCATCCCATTTATTACAAGCAAAAGATATATTCACAACAGCATATCAATTACCTGTGGTTCAGTAAATTTGACCCCAGAACAAGCAGCAAGACCAGCAAGATCATGTTCCATGTATTCAAAAACCAAATACAAACTGGAAGACATCCTCGACGTAACTAATCCTTCTAATTTAATCACATTTGGGTGATCAAGTCTTCTTAAAACAAGTATTTCTCTAGCCATAAATTTCACACTCTCCGGTTCTAAATTATCGAATCGAACTTTCTTTAATGCAACAATCTTTCCAGTTATTAGATCTCTAGCTTTATACACATTACTATACGTCCCTTGCCCAATCTAAAAGAACAAAAAAACAACTGATCAAAATCACGAAAACACATTCAATATTAAAAATTAGGGTTTCATTTCATTTTATTCATTCAAATTTCAAATTGAATTATACCTTATCGAGCTTTTCAAAAGTATCGGCTCTACGAGGAATCCAACCTTGAATAGCATCACCGGCAACAGCTGATAACCAAGAAGGCCAACCATGTTGAACTTTCAATGTAGAATGATGATTTATTTTTGGTTGTTTTAATCTTTCGATGACGACCGTTTGATTATCTCCGATCTTTTTTCTTTCTGATCTATTTATACTATTATTACTGTTCTCTTTATTAACCCTAATCACATTACCACCACCATTAACAACTACATCTGAACTAGTATTAGTGTTCCTTCCTTCTTCTTCTACTACTAGTACTACTTCATTAGGCTTCTTACTACTGCCATTGTTGCTTTCTGATGATCTTTTACAAAGAACACAACCCATTTCCGAAAAGAGTACTACTTCATTCTACGACATTCCGGAGAAATCAACATGGAAATAAGAAAAACCCAGCTTTTCTCCCTTCCAGAAAGTGGTCTGCCGGAATTTGTTTGTAAAACCAGATTCTTGAGAAGGCTGTGGAGTAGTGACAGGGAGAGTGAAGAGAATACTGATTTTTCTTCTTTTTCCTTTTCGATCTATAATTAGAGGTGGAAGAATAACGAGAATGCCACAGGTGTAGAGTTGTTGGATTTTTTATTACTCCTGGAGTTGGGTTGGTAATTTATTACCAATTTAGGTGTATTAAGTGTTGTGGGTCCGGTAATACTGTACTATACCCATAAGTTATACTCATTTCTCCTTCAAAAAAAACTCATTTCTCCATCGTAAATCTTTGATCGGTATTGACCACAAGATACATAAAAAGTAGGTATAGCTTTGGATTTTGGATACAACGGTATCGACCACATTTAACTTGGTATCACTCGAGCTTTGACACGATTAGTTAGGATTTTTGTGGCAGAAGTCTTTCATGGGTATGGTTTTGCAGACACATGGTGCAATTGAATTTTAAATATCTTACATTCTGGGAAGATTTCAGTTTTAATAAGAAGGTTATTATTGGGGCGTCACATTCCATTAGAGGGGCGTCACCTAATAGGACAAAAACGGGTCATCCATAAGTAATTTCAAAAACCCCTTATCTCAAATAATTTTGTAATGACTAAACAACCCTTATTTAGTTAATTTTAATTTAATTTAATTAGATAATAATTAAATTAATGAATTTTGTTTACCATAGAGAAAACAAGTTTTACATCCCTCGTGTTGGAGACCAAGAGATGGATGAAGATGGTAGAGAGGGTTTAACACAAAGTGACGATGAATCTCAACCAATTGAAGAAATAAATCGACAAAGTAAAGAACCAATGGTTGAAAATCAACATGTATGCCTCCAAACTATCTCCCATGAGTTCAATTTCGCACAAAATTGGCTAATTAAAGTACATAAAAAAGTTCAGATTTTTCCACTTACTGCTCGTGTTACGGTTGGGTTGAAGCTTCGTTCCCAACCGTAATCTTTTTTTACGGTTAGGTTTTGATGAAATCCAACCGTAACTAGTTTTCAATAAAGGACGAAAGAGTTTTTTACGGTTGGGAATATGTCATGCCAAACCCAACCGTAAATAATTTTTGCATGGGTATTTATTATTCTTTACGGTTGCATTTTTTCATAATTCCAAAAGAGCTTGTGCAGCCTTCTATACTGAAAGCTTTAAACAACTCGAGAAACGAATTGAAGAGGTACAACCTATTGCAACTTCACCCTTATTCACAATCATGAGACTGATTTTCTTCATCTTACATTGTGACAGGTTATCAAGGCACAAGCTGCTGTTTAGAGATGCAATGCTACTGTCGACTTACATCAAGAGAATAAGATATTTTTCCCCGTAACTGCTAACAACAAAGTATTACATAAGCATTTTGAGAATGTCGCATGGGATATGTTGGGGATCGCCAACGTCAAAGACATGCAACCATTAATGGGATCAGAAGACTTTTCCTTTTACTCAGAGGTGATACTAGGATATTTCTCTTTCATAGGAATGAAAAATGAAAAACTAATATTTATGGCCACCCTCCTCATCAGTCTGAAATTGAAAAACTCAGAAATCTTATTGCTCGACAAAATAAACAAGATAAAAAGGAAAGAACGAATGAGGTTGAGTATAATACTATTCCAATTTGCTGCATTTTCATGCCAGCTGCAGCCAAAATCAATTCATGATCGTTTTTTGATTCTTCCGTTGTTGCCTTCGATCTATAGTACTTGACAATTGGTAGTTTCGCGAAGACGAGTGCATAGAGGAAAACACATACCAGCATAAAAGATGTGGTGATTGAGAGGAAGACCACCGCAACAGATAATTACATAAGAGATTCATAAGAAATCCACAACATACCAAGGAAAATTCAGATGTTACTACTAGTGTGCCACTTACTTGCTCCATTGCGAAGACCACTCTTGGTATTTTCAAAGGCTGCTTTTGTTATTAACCTCAAAGATGACATTAGAAGCCCCGATGCAGCCATCCCATTCAAGAAAATCTACAGTTGCTTCAAGATTAAAATACCACCAAACGTTGGAATGTGATTTCAGTGGGAGAGAAGAGAACATAGAGATTTTTATTTTTAATATTCAGGATAAATTACGTCTAGGTTATCCAAGAGAAAAATAGAATCGAACCTAGCCGTAAACAATTACGATTGGAAATTTCAGTCATCCAACCTAGACGTAATCAAACTTAAAGTTTTTAGAAAGATACATGAAACATTACGTCTAGGTTTTCCCTATAGAGAACTAAACCGTAGACAATTACGTCTGGAAAATGTAGTGCATAAACGTAGACGTAAACTAAAATCTGAAATTTCTTCAAACATACAGGAAGAATTACGTCTAGGTTGATCCTATAGAAAAACAAACCGTAAACCTGATAATTACGGCTAGGTTTAAAAAAGGAAAATTCAGTAAACTAACCTAGACGTAAGACTACATTTTACGGCATGATTAAAACTAAACCTAGACGTAAGACTACATTTTACGGTTTGATTCAAACAAAACCTAGATGTAAGACTACATGCAAATGATATTTTACGGTTGAATTCAACCCGAACCCAGACGTAAGTTCTTCATAATCAAATTTTACGTTTAGAAATTAAACCTGAACCTAGACGTAACACCAGCAGAAACGTAACTGAAGTTGAATTGAATTGAAATTGAAGCTACCGTGGAGGAGAGGAAGAGGAGCAGTTTTTTTTTCTTGAATTATAATAGAAAATATTAGGTTTTTAAGTTTTTATTTTAGTTCAAGGCTAATCTAGACATTTTGCTTTGGTGTTAGGATATCCCATAACCACTTTTTTGGACACTAAGAATCCAAGTGAAGCCCCTCTAATAGAATGTGACGCCCCAATGATAGCCTTCTTTAATAAATGGCATCCCGAAAGGTTTTATCAGCATTACAAGGGGCTTGTGTCAGGGTGATCCTTTGTCACCGCTGATTTTTGTCTTAATTGAAGATATCTTGAGTCGAAAGCTTTCCAAACTCTTTGCTACGAAGAGAATGAATTTTATGGTTAAAAATAAGGGAATCACACCTTCCCATTTACTTTTTGCAGACGACGTTTTAGTTTTCTGCAAAGGTAATTATGATGGTTTACAAGCCCTTGTAGAGCTTTTGGAGATGTACCATCTTGCTTACGGTCAATCTGTCAATATAAAAAAAAAACAAGTTTTATTATGGTGGTGGCTCATGATCGCGTGAGGCAGTTACTGCTAATTTTTTGAGTACGAAAAGGGCATATTTTTTGGACCGTTACTTGGAAATTCAATTGAAACCAGACATAGTTCGGAATATTCATAACATGTAGGTTGTAGAGAAAATTTGTGATAAGCTAGTTGGTTGGAAGGGTAAACTCTTGTCTTTTCAGGCCAGACTAGTGCTTGTTAGATCGGTTATTCGATCTTTGTAATTCACTCTATGTCGATTTATCGATGGTCTAGGAAGATGATTGAGCATAGTGAAAGGGTTATACGAAATTTCTTGTGGTATGAGGATTCAGAGAAGAGAAAATGGTTTACTATCGTTTGTGATAGCGTTTGTTGTCCTCGACGGGAAGGTGGTCTTGGAATTAGGCGCTTGGCTGTTGTGAACAAAGCATTGCTTGCAAAGCTTTGGTGGAGTATTCGGGACTCTGACGTGGTATGGGCAATATTTTTTTGAAATCGAAATATTTCAAGCTCAATGGTAATCTTATAGACTACAAACTGGGCTCGACTGTTTTCTCTGGGATTCGTTAGGTTTATAATTTGTGGAGTCTCAGACACGTTATATAATAGGGGATGGAAAGACAATGTCTATTTTCTTTGATAGTTGGTGTGGAAATTTTACTCTAGCTAGTCGAGTTGCTATCTCAAGCTTGTTGTCAAGTTTAGTTGTCAAAACTATAAGTCTTGATTTCTAGTCTACTTATATCTATGTCTCGGATTAGGATAGAATGTATAGTTGAGATTTAGACTTCACGGCGTTCATCGATTGAAGACGAAGAACTACTAAGGGGAGCTTGTGGAACTTCATCAACAAAAGGTATGTGGAGACTTGAACTCATCTATCACTCAGAAGTTTATTCTTTTATTTCTCCTATTGAGACAAATTCGTATAGCTATATAGACTTTACATTATACACATTTGATATTTCGAGCTGAGTATAACTCGCTTATATATTTCTCGAAATATATGTTGGAAAGTTTTTTGCTTTAACTACGTTCATCATTATTCTTGATGAAAGTTAAAAGATAATCATGTGAAAATCACCCGGTAACATGTTGCATGATTTGTGTGAGACATTCATTTGATGTAGGCTCGGAATATTTCGTATTGATCATTCGATCACTTGAAAATTACTTATAAGCTAATAGTTTGTGTGCGACATTCATTTGATATAGCCAAGCGTTGGTACGTCAAGTTTGGTTGTCATATTTTATTATATTAAAACTTAATTTAAGAGTAGTTTGATTATGTACTAGAGACAACTTCGTATAGGTTATGCTAGAAAGATTAGGATAATGAGACATACAAGTATTACTCGAAGACTTGAAGAATGTGAAGAAGTAACAAGCTACATTGACGACATCATCCTTCCTCTTGAGGTTAGTAATATTTTGACTTGAACTGTTTCATTCCCAACATATCTTTCAAGTCGTGCTATATTGAAAACATAATCTGCGAAGCTGTTAATGATTATACTCTAGTAGACATAGTATTAAGGAATTAGAATACTAAGTATAACGCTTATCTTTTGAACTTCGTATATAAGACATCAACATAATCGTATGAATGCTATTGTGATTATGTGTATGGGTATGGGTGAATATTTCGTCCTAGGAAACAATGTTTACATTCGTTTAAAGGAAGTACATTTATGAACTTGTTTTATGAATCAAAAGGGAAATCTCTAGGCTTATTGATATTATTATTCATTGCATATGTTTGGATTACCAATATGTGTGAGTTAGTAGAACCGATCATAACTTGTTATGTATCTTGGTAAAACTAGTCACAATACCTGACTTATATATTGGTATGACTTTTATTAGTATAACCGATCCTAAGTAATCACCTAAGATGGTATGATCGATATTTGTAATTGGTATGACCGATCCTAGTAATTGGTATGACCGATCACAAAAGAATGTGTAATCGATCCTTGTAATTAGTGTAACCGGTCCTGCTAATTGGTGTAACTGATCTTGGTAATTGGTGTGACCGATCACAAGTAATACCATGAGAATATGGCAACCGGTCCTGGTAATTGATGTAACCGATCTTGGTAACTGATGTCACAATAACTATATTAAGGTAAAACCGTTCCTTGTGTTTGGTAGAACCGTAAACCCATGATTAATATATTGATATTTGATCAATCACATAGTTCTTGGAAATCAGATGAACCAGTTCTAAACTTGTTTGGAAGTGTGGTATAATCGGTTCCAAGATTGTAAATATGAAAAAATATTCACAAAGAAATAAGATGTTAACATACTATGAACATGTGCATTGACTCTTTATCTTTTATTGTTCAAAGATATTCCTTAATAACTCAAGGAGATCCCGGACCGAAATAAGTTGAGAATCTTTTAATTAAGGTTGCTAATTTTATGGCCTTGTTTGGTAAAATTTATGATTATAGATATTATAAATTGATAAATGATTTTGATATAACCATTTAAAAAAAAAAAATTCCAAACACTAGTTTTAGATAATTGATTATCTTATAATGATGATCTCAAAAAGGAGAGGAAAGAATAATGATCGAGGATATTTTTTTAGTCATATGTTGTTTTTTTGTCTCTCTCTTGATAGTTTAGAGAAAATAAGAAGAAAAAATTCAATTTGAGTTCCTTAGAAAAAATAATTGATTATAATAAATTTTCAAAACAACTTTTTCCTATTTTTGGAAATAATGAATTTTTTCAATTCTGATTAAAACAAGCAATTATTATAATGGTTACCAAACGCATATAAAATCCACTATAATATGCATAATGGATTATGGGCTGATAATCCATTAAAATAATGGTTACCAAACAGCCCATATATGCTTTTAATTACCATCAATTAAAATGCATATCTTTGAAAAATAAAAATTGGTAATGTGCATTTACTAATTGGAGATTTTCTAGTAGGATTTCAGTTATTTTTGGACAGAGCATTTATAGGAATTATGAAAACCGACTTGGAAATATATTGCATATCTTGAGAATATTCGGTTTTGTAAATTCCTTGGTGTCCAAACTTCCTTGGTCTATAAATACCCAAGTTTGCATTTCGAGCAAAACTATCCTAAGAGCCAAGAAAACTACCTTGTTGTGTTGTTACTGGAGGAGCCGTCTATTCAGAGAGGAAAGTACCCCAATTAGGCGAAATCTCTTATGACCGCTCGTTTAAAGGCTTTTGTGGGATCAAAAATCTCTATGAGTACCGTTGGTGGGAAACTAGATAATTGCAGTATTATTAGTTTCCGATTTGATTTGATTGACTAATAGTTTTTAAACTTTGATTGCACCTAGTTTGTTTATTCTTGAGAATCTTCTCTTCTGATATAAGATTCACTCAAACTAGATCGAAGTGTCGACGAGATCTTTAGAACTGTTTGTAGATCTAAAGACATCTTGTGATAATCCATTATTAACAAACTCCGTTCTGTGCGTGATTGATCACAAGAGATTCAAGTTGTGGTGTGCAGGTGTTTATTGATGATTTAAGAATATTTGAAGACAAATAAGATTTCTTATCGGGTTTCATAATCTTTGGTGTGCACAAAACTTGATCGTCCAGTATCCAACTATAATCGGTTTATCTTTGATAGATTTGATTGATTAGGTGCGTAGATTGGCATCAGTATTTAGTATCTTGGTAGATCTTATTATTGATTGCAAAATATAATCTTTGCTACTTTGGTAGTTGTTGAATAGATAGATCTAACCAGACAAAGGAGTTTATTGGATTAAACAGAAGAGCCTTTGTCTAACTCATATCACTGAGATTGAATAGAGTTGTAATCGAACAGATTTGTTGTTCCTTTACTGTTTGGAATACGAACCAAAGGAGTTGTTCCAGTGCGTGCACTTATTGAATGTCGTAATCGCAAGGATACTGCACAAACTCTGTGAACTATAGGTTTAGTTGCTTGGTCTCAACTATACGAAGTTGGTGTGATTTTGTATAGCGGCTTAATTCTGAGAGTATTCAATTTTGGACTAGGTCCCGGGGTTTTTCTGCATTTGCGGTTTCCTCGTTAACAAAATCTTGATGTGTAATTTACTTTTGTTTTCCGCAATTATAATTGTTGTTATTATAATTTAAAGTAAATTACACAAACGTTAACTCCGTATTACTTGATA
The DNA here is from genome assembly GCA_023529315.1 of Papaver bracteatum. Taxonomy (NCBI): domain Eukaryota; kingdom Viridiplantae; phylum Streptophyta; class Magnoliopsida; order Ranunculales; family Papaveraceae; genus Papaver; species Papaver bracteatum. Next base: position 227,275 of record JAJJWX010005230.1, on the reverse strand, counting down.
GTGATCCTATAGAGTTTGGTTAAGTCCAAACTTATTATCAAGTAATCACACTTTGATTGTTGTATTGTCTCGATATCGTATCCATAGACGATCACACAAAGTGTGAATACCGATTCGTTGTATTGCCTCAACTCAGTCCATAGACAATCACTTTCGGTAAGAGGACTACTAGGTGGAAAAGTTTTAGATTGAGGTATATTTGGGTACCCTCATCTTTTTAATTGGTATCAAAGCAGGCAAACACGAAAATATCTAACAATCTATGTTTGGTGCGATCCAACCTATAAGAAATGGACTCGAGTTCACACGAATCGGCTTCAGTTAACGTACCGCCACGATTTGACGGAACAAACTATCTATGGTGGAAATATGCTATGAGGTCTTGTCTTCAATCACCAGAATTTAATACTTGGCTATTAGTCGTTGATGGTTATAATCGCCCGAAAATCGAAAATTTGGAAACTGAGTTTAAACGCTTAGTAGATTATACTAACGAAGAAAAGGCTTTTGAAAAGCAGAATTCAGATGGTTTGAATGCTATTATACATGTTGTAAATCGTGATCAACAACATCATATATCAACATGCCAAACTTCAAAGGAAGCTTGGGATAATCTTCACATCGTGTTCAAAGGAAATACATCATAGAAAGAAGCTAGACTTCAAACCCTTACGTCTGATTGGGAAAACCTTCGAATGGATGACAACGATACTTTTGAAGAGTTTCATATTAAACTCTCTGAGATAGTTGATGCTTCTTTCTCACTTGGAAAGACTATTTCTGAAAAATATATAATATGCAAAATTCCCAGATCGTTGCTATCTAGATACGAATCTAAGAAGCATGCCATCATAGAAGCAAATGATCTTTCAACTCTCTCACAAACCACTCTCATTGGAAAATTGAAAATATTTGATCATGAATCACAGTCTATTCAAGCTAAAGGAATCGCTTTTAAAGCTGCAAAATTTCCAAAAGCACCATTTGAAAAGGATATATTAGTGGATGATTCTGATGAATGGATTGCAGAAAATTCTGATGATGAAGTTGAACAATCATTATCATTAATCACCAGAAAATTTCTTGATATCTTGAAGAAAAGAAACAAGAGATTCATAAAAGATACTCATCGATCTTCTCGACCCCATGATCGAGTTCCGGTAAAGAGCAAGAAATATCAAGAAGAAGATGATGAATATCAACCTCAGTGCTTTAAGTGTAAAGGTTTTGGTCATATGGATAAAGACTGTCCTAATCTTAGAAAATACACTGTAATAAAGGCACTGGCTGTAACTCTAGATGAGACCTCTGATTCATATAATTCTGAAGAAGAGGAAACAACTAATATTGTATTAGTTGTCAATATTCCTTCCTCCTCCATTAGTGATTTAACCATTTTAATAATGGACATGTCTTCCGATATTAATAAATCTTTTAATGGAAAAGGGAAATATAAGACTAAGTGCAGAACTGTCTCAAAGAGCAAAATTTCTAAAAGTTGCATATGCAACATCATTCAATCTCAAGATACTTCGTCATTTAGGGGTAACAAGAAAAAGGTTTTTCATACAATATTAGATCAAGAACACACTGATTGTTCTAATTCCCTTAATGAGAAGAAAATCTCACACTAATACCACCTAATCGGTATTAAAATTACATCCTCACTTTGTATGTCGAATCTGTGTGTGAGGAAGTAAAAATTCAAGGCACTTATGTGTAGAATATGGGAATAAAAATCTAAAAATCTAAAAATATATTTAATATATTCGTATTTATAGGAATACTATATTTTCGGAAGTATGAGAAATATAAAAATATCCTTATCCTTCTTTGGTCATTCTCGAAAGAACAACAAGAGCGACCTTACTTTTACAAGAAAAGAAGGATTTCTTTGGACACCAAAAACCACAAAAATGATTTTGTATCCAAAAATCTCAATCAAACTAATCACAAGAGAACATATGATTAATTTAATAGGAATACACAACCAAAATAACCACAAAATAATCTATGATTAGTTTAGTTGGAAATGTTCACACAAGAAGAATTATGGAGCCACGCAGTATATACATAAAATATGGATCAGGGAAGATCAATACTGCGGCATAGACAAGGATTCATTCTATTTTCCATCACTATTTGCACAATGACATACAATAGACATAATCCTCATGAACACAAGATTTTAACCTATCTTCCATCAATGAATGACATAATATGCTTAACTTTTGTTTTTCAAAAGTTCATCGATCTTGTATCAATACTTGCATATCGACATATAAAAGAGATAACTTTTGACTTCGTATGGGACAATAATAGTTCACGGACGCAAACACAGATATCCGATAACATATTTCAATATATGAAACCATAAAGATTGATACTGCAATCATCATCTTCCAAATCAACTTTAGAATTTAAATAAAAAAAAAAACATTGCAAGATGAAAATGTTGGACATAGCTATGTGTACTCATAATAATGGCCTAGTTATCCTTCTTAAACAAAAACAAGAATAAGAATTCTTTTAAGAAGTTTCCTAGACAAAATATAAAAAAATTCTACTAAAAACCGATCACAAGCTAAGTCAAAGTTCACGTTCGGAAGATTCACGAGTTTTGAGATCTTTAAGCTTGTGATTTATAGTATCAACTGCATCTTCGGAGAATATATCCTCATTTATAAGCTCTTTAACATGTGACTTCATGATACCAAGGTCATTTGTAACATTTTTCAACTAAGATTTGATCACATCAAGATCCTTCATAGTATTAACAAGTTGTTGTTTTTCTTCCTCAAAGCATTTAAGAAAGTCATGAACCACTTTAGCAGAAATCATATCCTCATTCTCAACATCTTGGTATGAGTAAGCATATTAGCATGAGGCATTAGGTGCACCGACTTGTACAAGAGTTCTTTTCTTCTTCTCTTTTGATTCGAAACGAAAACCTTTCTCAAAAATTCCTTTTGCAAAATCACCATTGCGAGATGAAGAAGATGACATTCTTGATAACCCAAAAATAACCCAGAGTATGCGTACGTGACTTACGTAACTCAATAGGTCGGGTACTTAAAAGGTTTCTTAGGGAAGGAATTTTAGGGTTTCCTTAATTGACTCGTGCCAGTCATACGGGTAACATGTACGAGATCAATTTCGACCCAAAGGAGACAAGAGTCGTACACACACGACCTTGTTGAAATCTCTTGCAAAAAAGAGGAAATCATAATGACTCCAAAAATCTATGTCTCATAAGAGAAGCAATTTTAGAGTACATGAGTAGCACCTTGTTTAACCAAAAAATAAATAAAAATAAAACACAAATACTTGTACATACATTTTTTGCAAAAATACTCGTGCTAAAGATGATAAGAAACTAGCTTGAGAATCCGAAAACACCATTGTCAACAAGTATACCTGAGCATATCTCTCAACCAGGATTTTTGTGTAAGAGATTTCAACCTTGTGATCATATAGCATAAGTATGAGCTTTTAGCTCATCAAATGAGTATTGTTTTTGGTTAAACCCCTTTCTTTTGTACTTTGGAAGAAGATTTTTATGATGTGAAAAATTATCATAAATTTTACTATCATCATAATATGGCACATAGTAAGGATTCTTACCTGAAGGGTGATGTCTGGATGGAGTACATAGTTTGTTGATGATTTCCTTATATCCCTCAATAACCAATTTTAGGTTGTCATCCATCTGCTCATATCTGCACTCTTCACTTGATACATGATTCACATCAGGGATATTATTATCTCCATTTCTGATAGGAGAGAGAACAATTGTTCTTCTTGGACGATATTTTACAAAAGGTTTATTATGCTTTTGTGCATTTGAGGAACTCATTGAACTGACCTTCCTGGTAGGAATCACAGGCTGTATATTAAAACCAATTGGTTTAGACATACGAATGTCAGTTACACCTTTAAGAATTAAATCTAAGGTGTGTTGAAGTTGAACTAAAGATTTGTTTTTCAACTTGGGTTACATTTTTTTCATTATATGCCCTTTTGAATCACAAAAAAAAACACACTTTCTGAGTGATTAGAGATTTCATACCTAACATTATCGTTTGAAGATTTCTTTCTTCCAACTGATGTATGTATCTCCTGCACATTAGTTTGAGTGGGAAGAGAATCTGGAATTACTTCTGAAACTGAAGCTCTTTCAGTTTGAATAGAAGTGGATGGTATAACAGACTTTTTTGAACATCCATGAATGAAGTGTTTACTCAAGAGATGTGCAATATCTAAAGCATCCTTTTTAAGTTTTGCCTCAAGTAGGATACGAGCTAATCGAACTTCAGGATTTTCCTTATAAGAAGCCTTTTCACCAGAGCCACAGTCTTTTACTACACCAAAAAAAAAACATTGACATGTTTTTTTAACTGTTTGAATCTATCAGCATGAATTCTAACAAGATTTAGAATTAGTTTACTCTCTTTAGTTGTTTCCTCTTAAATAACAGAGTCAGATTCATCAGAACAACACATGTCAGTGTTAGTCTGTTTCGTTTGAACACTAGGTTCGTCAATAATAAAAATTGAGGGATCTTTCTCTTTGATAGACTTATTAGAAACAAAGTCTTTATTTCTGGTGACACGTTTATCAGAGATAGTACCTCTGTCCATAGAGCTAGATCGCTACAAACACATACTTTTGAGGTCTTAAACGTGTTTGCCTGCTCTGATACCAATTGAAAAAATGGGGGTATAACAACCTCACCCAATATTTCGATTAGCAATCTGTATGGACTAACTCTAATATACTTTTTGAAAAAGCGGGGGTCTAACAACCTCACCCAATATTTCGATTAGTAATCTGTATGGACTAACTCTAGTATAATTTTAAGAGAATCAACTAGACAGTCAGACTCAATCTTAATAAAAAGTATATCAAGGAGTTAATATCTCTATCTATCGATTTGATCTTTACTTAAGCAAATAGAAATATGCGAGTCTTTATCAAATACAAGAGAGATATAAACTTGGATGGTACCAAAGACTAATATCCAAGGATCAATCAATTTCCAATCAACAACCAAATATTGGATTTCACAATTGATCGATACAACACACAACCTGTGATATTTCAATTATATAACAAAATATCATGCGAAATAGAAATAACACGATACGATTTAAATTTTGTTAACGAGGAAACCGCAAATGCAGAAAAACCCTGGGACCTAGTCCAGATTAAACACCACACTGTATTAAGCCGCTAAAGACATTAGCCTACTACAAACTAACTTCAGTTTGGCAAGTAGTTGAACCCTAATCAATATCACACTGATTCAAGGTATAGTTGCATTCCATACGTCTCTGATCCCATCAGGATACTACGCACTTGATTCCCTTAGTTGATCTCACCCACAACCAAGATTTGCTACGACCCAAAGTCGAAAACTTTGATAAACAAATCTGTGTCACACAGAAAAGTCTACGATAATAGATAAATCTGTCTCCCACAGATAAACCTACAAGTTTTGTTCCGTCTTTTGATAAAATGAAGGTGAACAGGAACTAATCAATAATTCGGATTTATATTCCCGAAGAACATCCTAAAATTATTGATCACCTCATAATAATCTAAATCGAATGGTAGCGAAACTAGATATTGTGGAATCACAAACGATGAGACGAAGATGTTTGTGATTTATTTTTATCTTGCCCTATTGGAGATATAATCTCAAGCCAATTTTCAATTGAACTCGTACGATATAAAATAACAGGATCTGATCGCTCAACTACAAGAGAAGTAGTTTCATCTGGCTTCACAATCCCAATGAAGTCTTTAAGTCGTTAACCGACATGGTCTCGAGAAGAAACCTACGGTTAAAGTAGAATCGACTCTAGCAAACCAACTAGTACCATACCGGAGGTGTGGGAATTAGTTTTTCCAGTTGCTAGACGTCTCCTTTATATAGTTTTCAAATCAGGGTTTGCAATCTAAGTTACCTTGGTAACAAAGCATTCAATATTCACCGTTAGATGAAAAACCTGATTTATCCAAGCTAATAGGCGAATGATCATTATAAAGATCCAGAGCTGGAATAAGTTTGCCGTTGTTACAAGAAATTTCCAAAGGTTGCTCATCTTCAAAATAATTGTTGTCATCCTTAAGAATTTCAGAATTAATTTGGTTTTGAGGCCAAACTTATTCTTCATTCACTGTCTCGTTGAGTTGAGCAATTTGTATCTTTAAGTTGTCCACATTCATTTGAATTTCTTAGAGTTTCTCAAGTGTTTTCTGTTCCATGGTCTAGAGCCCCTGTTGTACCAGTTTAAGACACAATTCTGAAAAACTAAAAATTTTCTTATCAAGAGCATAACTATCCTCCCATCCCTGTAATTGTACACTTACATGCCCTTCATAAGGTTGTTGACATGTATGAGAATATCCATAAGGTTCCGTGGGATATTGATCATATCCAAAAGATTGGTTTTGATTATACCCATAGAATGGTTGGTAGTTTTCATATGAATGAGATTAAAAACCATATTGATTAACACTGTCATATATATGTATGATCTTGTGCTCCGTACATGTTATTTCCGTAAGGAAACATGACGACTCACAAGAGCAAAGGAGAAGAAAGAAAAAAATCTATAAAAAAAAAAAGCTACACAAATAAAAAATCAATTAACGACTGCTCCCCGGCAGCGGCGCCAAAATTTGTAGCGTGTCGTTAATGCAACAAATTAAAAAATACATTTATATAGCGGTAGTAAGAGATCGTTCCCACAGCGAGCTGTGTAATTGATAGGTTATTTGTATTAGCAAAATAAAGTAAATAACAAAGAGGGGTTTTGGTTTATAAGATGAATAGAAAGACAATAAGAAAATGGATGATTAAGGAATCCTTCGTCGTTACCAAGCGATAGATATACTTATCTATCTTTCGTTAGAATCATTCATCACTAACCGTATAATAACAGCTGGATCAGTGTTATCCCCAAAACTCCTTCAATCACTGGATACGGAAGTTCTCGACTACCAGATTATATCCAACAAACCACCAAGTGGTAGATCACTCAAGGTGTAATCCAATCGAATGCCTTAAGCTTTGTGAATTTAGGTTGATCCCATTAGTTAAACTCTTAGATCAAGGTTTACTTGCTGGTGTTGTCCTTACTCGCAATAGCTCCAAAGAATCCCTCTGTAAGGTCTCGCGATTTCTACTTGTGTAAAGAGTTAATCGATGATTACTTATCTCATAACTTTTACCTGCGATAGAACAATCAATAGACTAATCTAGTATGCATCCCAAATCAATCTAAGAATCACTCATAAACCCTAGATATGGTAAAGACAAACGATGATGATAAAAACCTCAAATAAACTTGTATTATTAATAAAGCTTCACGCTTAGAACATTGAATTCATCCTTAATCAACAAAGGATTTAGTTTCTCATGATCACACAATCACCCGGTTTCCCCCTAAAGGGGTAAACCCTAAAATATTAATAAATAAATAAAGTATAATATGAGATTTTTCGATTAAATGACCTAATACCTTTTTATAGGTTTTCATTGCTAGGCCATCAAGTATTTAGTTAGGTTCAAGAACCTGACCCAAAAATACGAAATAACGACTCCAAACGTGCCCTCAGGCCTTCCAAAGTGTAAATACATGTTTTCCTACTTGCTAATTACGCGTACCTCAAATTTCAGCAGAAATTTTCGGAACTTAGGTATGCGTACCCGTACGCATACCTTACTCTCTTCGGTATTCAATAAAAGCTTGTTTTGGCCATAACTTCTTCGTCCGAACTCGAAAGACCTCATTAATTTTGCATCCTTTTTTATCTTTCAATTATCTTTAAGAAGGTGATGAGAAATACTTAATTTTAATGAGTTAATCTTGGTCTTTGGGCCGTCTCTTGATTTTGAGCGTTTTGCTCCTTTTAGTCGCACTTCTTCAACTTCTTTTGGACTTGGGCACTTGGATACTTGGAATAATTCACTTCATAGATATTTTCATAATTTTGTAGTTCTTGTTTGGATGATTCGCTTAATTGAGTCAAATAAGAGAGAACAAGAATAATGATACGAAAATATGTTAGAATAATAGCTAAAACAAGTATGGAATGGACACTAAAATCATATGAATTATGCACTTATAAAATTCCCCCACACTTAGATTTTGCTAGTCCTCGAGAAAACTAAGTAAAACTAATCATAAATACAACAACTCCATGTCATTGAGAAAACGGTTACACTTAGCATGTATAACAAGCCTCTAAACCCCTAGGTGTCCCTAGTGGACGAGTTATAGTCTCGTGAGTGTTTACAAGAGGTATACCCACAAAACCTACTCTAATTTCTTGCCTTGGAAGAACCACTAAGGATATACACAAAGTACAAAGCCAAATAATTAGCTTGCACAAGTTCTTTAGCTGCAAACATCCCACATACATTCCAATCATCACATATAAGAAATTACTTACGTGTGACATTCAACCTGATTGCAAAAATATACTAAGATAGTCATCTTACTTGTTGCAACGTTTGTCACAACACTCGCATACTGAAATCACATGGATAGATAAGAAAATGGAAATAGAAAAGTGAAGTGTGCACATGTTGACTAAAGTGAAATATGTTACCCACAATACTTGTATGAATGTCGTCAAAGGATATATATTTATAATGCAATAGTTGAGAGAAGCACAAATTTAACTTGACCACAAGATTATATACTCTAAGATTCGATATTTTGTTCTAGCAGAACCCAAGACTCTCTTTAAAAGATATAACAACACGATTGATACATTCGATATTTTGTTCGCACAAAACACCGGTTTGATTTCCCTTTAGATGTAAATCAAGGTTTTGGAAATCTTGTTTAAAATTTCTTTAGGATTTTTACGAGATACATTAATCGAAGTTTTCTTTCTAGCTTCCGATTTTGACTAACAAGTGTTGGTATACGATCGAAAACTGAAATCTATCAAAACCTAGGGTTTATGATCAACAACTCTTGAATGGTTTTATATCAGAAGAGAAAACCTTATAATAGACAAGAGGTGTAAAACCTAGATTACAAGTTGTATAATTAATCACGAAGATTAGATTCAACTTGGCTTTGTGATCCCCAATAAAAGACTTTTATCTCACTCTTGTTCACGAAGAACAGAAGACATGGAAAACAACCTTATTAAGCTAACACCAATTTTCCAAAGGGGATGAAAACGTGTAGCACTCACGAACCCTTTATTTATAGTGAAAGGTAGCTTGAAAGGTAAGCATAGGTATTTTGCTTTCTCAAGACTCTCCTAATTTTTGGAGCCTTTCCTAAGTTACAACTCTTGCCAAAATAATTAATTAATTAATTAATTTAGCAAATTGTATTTATGTGAATAAATCACAAATTAAATCAGGAAGGAATCACAAACACTTTAATATGGTAATCAAAGATGTTTGGAGTAATAGCTAACTTGCCTAGATAAGGAAACATCACCAACTTGACTAAAAAAGACTTACATTCACGTAATTGGGCCCAAGTCCGTGAACTTTTACAAACAGTCCATGGATGGTTGCCTACTAACGAACTATAACAATTACATCAACACTTATAATTATTACTTTAATAACTCACTCATAACTTCATCGTTATAACTCAGAATTGAGAGACTGGCTCATTGAATTCATAAGCTCATTCACTATAACATGAGATCCTCTATAGGGATAAAGGTTATTGTCACAACAGTCATGAATCAAATAACCTCAAGTATATATACATAAATGTACATTTACTGTCATAGGAATTGTTCCATAGAGTGAGCATTTATCTCGATAGATTATAAAGGTAGAATTGAACAAGAATCCAAATGAAATCAATTACATATCTTTGTTGATGAAGTACTTGTTGATATCTTCTTGTAGTCTTCGATCTTCATCCTTTAAGGATAGCTTCAATTCAACTTCTTAGACCTAATCTAGTCCGAAACTATCTTTAGTATGCTAAATCAAGAGTGCATTTTGGCAACTAAAATTAACAACTAACTTGATATACCAACGCTAGTGGGTTCAATCGAGAAGTCCTCTAACAATAATAGTGGTTAGACATAAAGAATTGATTATCGTCATCAAAGCTATTTTCAAGATGGAAATGTCATCATGACTTTTGTCACGGGTAAAGATGAAAAGTAGTTAAAGTAAAAGATTACCAACACATATTTCGAGAAAAAGATAGGCGAGTAAACTCGGATCGAAATAACAAATGTGTATGTATAAAACTATCATACTTATACGACTGTTGTCTCAGAGTAGGAGATAGATATACTTTTGAGTGTTAGATAAGTTCAAGTCCCCACATACCTTTTTGGTCGGATGAAGTTACATTGGTTCCTCGAGTAGTTCTTCGTCTTGGTAAGATAATTGCCATGGAGTCTGGAGCTCAACTATACTTAACTATCCCAGACCGAGACTTAGTCATAAGTAAACTAGAAATCAAGACGTATAGTTTTGATCACTAATATTGACAAACATGCTTCAGATAGCAACGCATGCGAATTCGACCGAGCAATGCTCTAACACTTTTAAGAGAATCAACTAGACAGTAAGATTCAACCTTAATAAAAATTATATCAAGGTGTTAATATCTCTATCTCTCGATTTGATCTATACTCAAACAAATAGAAATCTGTGAGTCTTTATCAAATACAAGAGATATAAACTTGGATGGTACCAAAGACCAATATCCAAAGATCAATTAATTTCCAATCAACAACCAAAGGTTGGATTTCACAATTGATCGACACAACGCACAACCTGTGATATTTTAATTATATAACAAAATATAATGCGGGAATAGAAATAACACATACACCATAAGTTTTGTTAACGAGGAAACCGCAAATGCAGAAAACCCCCGGGACCTAGTCTAGATTGAACACCACATTGTATTAAGCCGCTACAGACACTAGCCTACTACAAACTAACTTAGGTCTGGACTTTAGTTGAAACCTAATCAATATCACACTAATTCAAGATACAGTCGATCCTTACGTCTCTGATCCCAGAAGGGTACTATGCACTTGATTCCCTTAGCTTATCTCACCCATAACCAAGAATTACTACGACCCAAAGTCGAAGACTTTAATAAAAAAAATTGTATCACACAAAAAAAGTCTAAGATAATAGATAAATCTTTCTCCCACAGATAAACCTATAGGTTTTTTTCCGTCTTTTGATATAAATCAAGGTGAACAGGAACTAATCGATAACCCGGAGTTATATTCTCGAAAAACAACCTAGAGTTATCAATCACCTCACAATAATCTTAATCGTATGATATCGAAACAAGATATTGCGGAATCACAAACGATGAGACGAAGATGTTTGTGATTTCTTTTTATCTTGCCCTATCGGAGATATAATCTCAAGCCAATTATTCAATTGAACTCGTACAATAGAAAATGGCAAGATCAGATCTCTCAACTACAAGATAATTAGTTTCGCCTAGCTTTACAATCCCAATTAAGTCTTTAAATCGTTAACCTACAGGGTCTCGAGAAGAAACCTAAGGTTAAAGGAGAATTGACTCTAGCAAAACCAACTAGTATCACACAGGAGGTGTGGGGATTAGTTTTTCCATTTACTAAATTTCCCCTTATATAGTTTTCAAATCAGGGTTTGCAATCTAAGTTACCTTGGTAACAAAGCATTCAATATTCACCATTACATGCAAAACCTAATTCAACCAAGATAATTTCTTTCAACCGTTAGATCAAAACTTAGCTTGTCACACACAAATGATATGTATTTTATTTAGGTTTGAGTAACCGTACCTAAACGTGTATACTTAGTTGGTTCACAAATAGTTAACCAATGGTTAGCCATATGAGCACTTTCATATTAACCATAGTCATCTTTCTCATAACTAGTTCAAAGGACTCAAAAGAACTAGTTGAAGAGTTATTCAATTGCTTAGATCTTTATACATATACACAGTTGAAATAAAATCGGATTGATTCGTTTGAATCAATTCATGAATAATATATCCACGGTTTTCAAAGATTTCATTCCTTATAATTTATTGTTTTAAGTTCATGAACTACCGATTTGAGAAAAAACCAGCTTGGGTACGCGTACAGATATGCGTACCTTAGTTACCAGATTTTGAGTTGGTTTTAGTTCCCAAACTCAGTAGAACTTTTAATGTAGAAAAGTTTCACCAGTACGCGTACGGGTACACGTACCTAAGGTGACTGGTTTATGAGTTCGTAAACTCCAAACTCGACAGAAATTTCCGGGAGGAAAGTTCCGCCACTACGCATACGAGTACGCGTACCCAACATGTCTCCTTCACTAATACCGCATGCATACATATGTGCGAACTTGGTTTCCGGTATATGGATTTATACATTAATGTGCAAACACACTATATATGCTTATATCCATTGGTGGTAATCTCAACTCTACATTTCAATCATTAAAACATTCTTTTATAATGTTATAACAATCGTTATTCACGACTATCGTCATCAAAGCTATTTTCAAGATTGAAACGTCATTATGACTTTCGTCATGGGTAAAAATGAAAATAGTTAAAGCGAAAGTTTACCAACACATATTTCGAGAAAAAGATAGGCGTGTAAACTCGGATCGAAATAGCAAATATGTATGTATGAAAACTATCATACTTATACGACATTTGTCTCAAGAGTAGGAGATAGAGTAGACTTTTGAGTGATAGATGAGTTAAAATCTCCACATACCTTTTATTCCGATGAAGTTCCACTGGTTCCTTGAGTAGTTTTTCGTCTTTGTAAGATAATCGTCATGGAGTCTGGAGCTCAACTATACTTAACTTTCCTAGACCGAGACTAAGCTATAAGTAGACTACAAATCAAGACATTAGTTTTGATCACTAACATTGACAAACATGCTTGAGATAGAAACGAATGCGAGTTCGACCGAGAAATGCTCTAACATTATCTACTTAAAGAAATTCACAAGGTGAAGACTGAAAGTAATAATTTGCCTTCCTCTACCTCTGATATAAAGGAATAAGTTTCAAACAAAATAGACATCAGTTTTTGATTTCTTTCAATTATCGAGTAAGGTCTGTTGCTGAATAAAACTATCTATTATCTATGAATAAAATTATTATTTAATAATTTTTCTTGTGATAGTTTTTTCGATTACATAGCTTGTGCTTGAATGCTTTATATTATTGCTATGTGTTATGATATGTTTGATTTTGGCTTTCTTAACCTTAATATTTGATTTCATATGATGTGTGTACCCTTATGGTTTGTATGGCTTTTTGATTTAACGGGATTAAGTTCTAGCCCATGTTGGTAGGCTTTATCAAAGGATCATAAGGTGTTCCGATTGAAACTTGTATGTGAAAAATTCACAATATGTTGAATCGATTTTGGTTTAGCATAAAAGCATATGTGTTTCGGGGTTTTCAACTTTTGCTATGCATTAATTAAAAACGATTTTGTTGGTATTTTGTTCTTACGAGAGGATGACAACACAATGGGGGAAAGTTCTAACTTGAACTTGGGTTTAATGATATTCCTCCCCAGAAAGATACGAAGGATAAGAAGATGCGGAATTTGAGGTCACGAATTTGTTAGTTAATCGTTTTCCTGTTTACGAAAAGCTTGAGTTTATTGCATATATATTTTGCTTTTGCTTAACAAAATTCGGTAAAATTGATGTTGATTCCATTATGTGTGTATGGATGTATGTGTGTGTGTGTGATTCAATTATTTTCGGTTAAGAAAAACTGGTTTGATATCTTTCTTTATTGTTTGGTATCAATTGTTTTGGACTTAACGAAATTTCGGTGCTTTAATGTCTATATTTGCTTCCGGTTTAAGAAAAATAATTGTGCAAGTTGATTTATTTGGTTTGTATGTATTGTTTATGTCTTAACAAAATACGGGATCATTATTTTAGTCCAATAAGAGAAACTAAGTTAATTCTGATCTTAGTTAGACTTATCAAAAGTAAAGGATTCAGTTATTCAAGTCTAATCGAATGCCTTGACAAGAAATATTAGTTAACTAACCTAGTATTTGTCTTGTCTAAAATGTAAGGTCTAAGTTATTTTCTGAATAATTAGTGCCTGATGAGAAAAATAAAGTTAATTCTGATCTTTATTTTGGTCTTATCAAAATAAGCGATTGTATTTGTGCAATCGGTTTAGCAAGGAAACTAAGTTTCTTAGTCAATTTGTTAAACTATTAGGGAAAATTGCTTCGGGCAATTGTTTCCCTGATAACATTACTTGTAGTTTCGGTTTCGGTATTGGTTATCTTTAAAGTGGTATGTTAAACCTTTGTACTTAACTCTTATAGGTTGTACAATTCTTTTAGATTGTTAGATCCTTTCGGTTTTGGTATTTGCTCGTACCTTTGTCATTTTGTGACAAAAATAGGGAGAAATATATGGAGTAAACAAGTGATTTGTAATCAATAGGAAAAGGACAATTGTGCTTAAACGTTATATCTAACGAAATATTAAAGCATTGACTATGGGGGAGAAACATATCATATGTTGATTGTAGTTATTTGGACTACAAATGGGAAATAACAAATATGTGCGGATTGAAAATCTACATATCTTACCTTTAGGGGGAGTATTAGCTTTGTTATATAAATGTCATCAACTACATTTATGGATTGAATATATGCAGGGTATCGTGTCGTTGAAAGTTGGAATCAAGCGTATGTATAATTAATTTTTGTAATTTATTTATCCATACGATTGTAAGAGTTTTGTCACTAAAATTGATAAAGGGGGAGATTGTTAGAGCATAGCTCGGTTGAACCCACCAAGCGTTGGTACGTCAAGTTTGGTTGTCATATTTTATTATATTAAAACTTAATTTAAGAGTAGTTTGATTATGTACTAGAGACAACTTCATATAGGTTAGGCTAGAAAGATTAGGATAATGAGACATACAAGTATTACTCGAAGACTTGAAGAATGTGAAGAAATAACAAGCTACATTGACGACATCATCCTTCCTCTTGAGGTTAGTAATATTTTGACTTGAACTGTTTCATTCCCAACATATCTTTCAAGTCGTGCTATATTGAAAACATAACTGCGAAGCTGCTAATGATTATACTCTAGTAGACATAGTATTAAGGAATTAGAATACGAAGTATAACGCTTATCTTTTGAACTTCGTATATAAGACATCGACATAATCGTATGAATGCTATTGTGATTATGTGTATGGGTATGGGTGAAGACTTCATCCTAGGAAACAATGTTTACCTTCGTTTAAAGGAAGTACATTTATGAACTTGTTTTATGAATCGAAAGGGAAATCGCTAGGCTTATTGATATTGTTATTCATTGAATATGTTTGGATTACCAATATGTGTGAGTTAGTAGAACCGATCATAACTTGTTATGTATCTTGGTTAAACTAGTCACAATGCCTGACTTATATATTGGTATGACTTTTATTAGTATAATCGATCCTAAGTAATCACCTAAGATGGTATGATCGATATTTATAATTGGTATGACCCATCCTAGTAATTGGTATGACCGATCACAAAAGAATGTGTAATCGATCCTTGTAATTAGTGTAACCGGTCCTGATAATTGGTGTAACTGATCTTGGTAACTGGTGTGACCGATCACAAGTAATACCATGAGAATATGGCAACCGGTCCTGGTAATTGATGTAACCGATCTTGGTAACTGATGTAACCGGTCACAGTAACTATATTAAGGTAAAACCGTTCCTTGTGTTTGGTAGGACCGTAAGCCCATGATTAATATATTGATATTTGATCAATCACATAGTTCTTGGAAATTAGATGAACCAGTTCTAAACTTGTTTGTAAGTGTGGTATAATCGGTTCCAAGATTGTAAATATGAAAAAAGATTCACAAAGAAATAAGATGTCGACATACTATGAACATGTGCATTGACTCTTTATCTTTTATTGTTCAAAGATATTCCTTAATAACTCAAGGAGATCCCGGACCGAAATAAGTTGAGAATCTTTTAATTAAGGTTGCTAATTTTATGGCCTTGTTTGGTAAAATTTATGATTATAGATATTATAAATTGATAAATGATTTTGATATAACCATTTTAAAAATATTTTTTTCCAAACACTAGTTTTAGATAATTGATTATCTTAGAATGATGATCTCAAAAAGGAGAGGAAAGAATAATGATCTAGGATATTTTTTAGTCATATGTTGTTTTTTTGTCTCTCTTGATAGTTTAGAGAAAATAAGAAGAAAAGATTCAATTTGAGTTCCTTAGAAAAAATAATTGATTATAATAAATTTTCAAAATAACTTTTTCCTATTTTTGGAAATAATGAATTTTTTAAATTCTGATTAAAATAAGCAATTATTATAATGGTTACCAAACGCATATAAAATCCATTATAATCTGCATAATGGATTATGGGCTGATAATCCATTAAAATAATGGTTACCAGACAACCCATATATGCTTTTAATTACCAGCAATTAAAATGCATATCTCTGAAAAATAAAAATTGGTAATGTGCATTTATTAATTGGAGATTTTCTAGTAGGATTTCAGTTATTTTTGGACAGAGCATTTATAGGAATTATGAAAACCGATTTGGAAATATATTGCATATCTTGAGAATATTCGGTTTTGTAAATTCCTTGGTGTCCAAACTTACTTGGTCTATAAATACCCAAGTTTGCATTTGAGCAAAACTATCCTAAGAGCCAACAAAACTACCTTGTTGTGTTGTTACTGGAGGAGCCGTCTATTCAGAGAGGAAAGTACCCAAATTATGCGAAATCTCTTATGACCGCTCGTTTAAAGACTTTTGTGGGATCAAAAATCTCTATGAGTACCGTTGGTGGGAAAATAGATAATTGCAGTATTATTAGTTTTCGATTTGATTTGATTGACTAACGGTTGTTAAACTTTGATTGCACCTAGTTTGTTTATTCTTGAGAATCTTCTCTTCTGATATAAGATTCACTCAAACTAGATCGAAGTGTCGACGAGATCTTTAGAACTGTTTGTAGATCTAAAGACATCTTGTGATAATCCATTATTAACAAACTCCGTTCTGTGCGTGATTGATCACAAGAGATTCAAGTTGTGGTGTGCAGGTGTTTATTGATGATTTAAGAAGATTTGAAGACAAATAAGATTTCTTATTGGGTTTCATAATATTTGGTGTGCACAAAACTTGATCGGCTAGTATCCAACTATAATCGGTTTATCTTTGATAGATTTGATTGATTAGTTGCATAGATTGGCATCAGTATTTAGTATCTTGGTAGATCCTATTATTGATTGCAAAATATAATCTCTGCTACTTTGGTAGTTGTTGAATAGATAGATCTAACCAGACAAAGGAGTTTATTGGATTAAACAGAAGAGACTTTGTCTAACTCATATCACTGATATTGAGTAGAGTTGTAATCGAACAGATTTGTTGTTCCTTTACTGTTTGGAATACGAACCAAAGGAGCTGTTCCAGTGCGTGCACTTATTGAATGTTGGAAGCGCAAGGATACTGAACAAACTATGTGAACTATAGGTTTAGTTGCTTGGTCTCAACTATACGAAGTTGGTGTGATTTTGTATAGTGGCTTAATTCTGAGAGTATTCAATTTTGGACTAGGTCCCGGGGTTTTTCTGCATTTGCGGTTTCCTCATTAACAAAATCTTGATGTGTCATTTACTTTTGTTTTCCACAATAATAATTGTTGTTATTATAATTTAAAGTAAATTACACAAACGTTAACTCCGTATTACTTGATAGTGATCCTATAGAGTTTGGTTAAGTCTGAACCTATTATCAAGTAATCACACTTTGATTGTTGTATTGTCTCGATCTCGTATCCATAGACGATCACACAAAGTGTGAATACCGATTCGTTGTATTGCCTCAACTCAGTCCATAGACAATCACTTTCGGTAAGAGAACTACTAGGTGGAAAAGTTTTAGATTGAGGTATATTTGGGTACCCTCATCTTTTCAATTGGTATCAGAGCAGGCAAACACGAAAAGATCTAACAATCTATGTTTGGTGCGATCCAACCTAAAAGAAATGGACTCGAGTTCACACGAATCGGTTTCAGTTAACGTACCGCCAAAATTTGACGGAACAAACTATCTATGGTGGAAATATGCTATGAGGTATTTTCTTCAATCACCAGACTTTAATACTTGGCTATTAGTCGTTGATGGTTATAATCACCCGAAAATCGAAAATTTGGAAACTGAGTTTAAACACTTAGTAGATTATACTAACGAAGAAAAGGCTTTTGAAAAGCAGAATTCAGATGGTTTGAATTCTATTATACATGTTGTAAGTTGTGATCAACAACATCATATATCAACATGCCAAACTTCAAAGGAAGCTTGGGATTATCTTCACATCGTGTTCAAAGGAAATACATCATTGAAAGAAGCTAGACTTCAAACCCTTACATATGATTGGGAAAACCTTCGAATGGATGACAACGATACTTTTGAAGAGTTTCATATTAAACTCTCTGAGATAGTTTATGCTTCTTTCCCACTTGGAAAGACTATTTCTGAAAAAGATATAATATGAAAAATTCTCAGATCGTTGCTATCTAGATACGAATCTAAGAAGCATGCCATCATAGAAGCAAATGATCTTTCAAATCTCTCACGAACCACTCTAGTTGGAAAATTGAAAATATTTGATCATGAATAACAGTCTATTCAAGCTAAAGGAATCGCTTTTAAAGCTGCAAAATTTCCAAAAGCACCATTTGAAAAGGATATATTAGTGGATGATTCTGATGAATGGATTGCAGAAAATTCTGATGATGAAGTTGACCAATCATTATCATTAATCACCAGACAATTTCTAGATATCTTGAAGAAAAGAAACAAGAGATTCATAAAAGATACTCATCGATCTTCTCGACCCCATGATCGAGTTCCGGTAAAGAGCAAGAAAGATCAAGAAGAAGATGATGAATATCAACCTCAGTGCTTTAAGTGTAAAGGTTTTGGTCATATGGATAAAGACTGTCCTAATCTTAGAAAATACACTGTAAGAAAGTCACTGGTTGTAACTCTAGATGAGACCTCTGATTCATATAATTCTGAAGAAGAGGAAACAACTAATATTGTATTAGTTGTCAATATTCCTTCCTCCTCCATTAGTGATTTAACCATTTTAATAATGGACATGTCTTCCGATATTAATAAATCTTTTAATGGAAAAGGGAAATATAAGACTAAGTGCAGAACTGTCTCAAAGAGCAAAATTGCTAAAAGTTGCATATGCAACATCAGTCAATCTCAAGATACTTCGTCATTTCGGGGTAACAAGAAAAAGGTTTTTCATACAATATTAGATCAAGAACACATTGATTGTTCTAATTCCCTTAATGAGAAGAAAATCTCACACTAATAACACCTAATCGGTATTAAAATTACATCCTCACTTTGTATGTCGAATCTGTGTGTGAGGAAGTAAAATTTCAAGGCACTTATGTGTAGAATATGGGAATAAAAATCTAAAAATCTATTTAATATATTCGTAGTTATAGGAATACTATATTTTCGGAAGTATGAGAAATATAAAAAGATCCTTATCCTTCTTTGGTGATTCTCGAAAGAACAACAAGAGCGACCTTACATTTACGAGAAAAGAAGGATTTCTTTGGACACCAAAAACCACAAAAATGATTTTGTATCCAAAAATATCAATCAAACTAATCACAAGAGAACCCATGATTAATTTAATAGGAATACACAACCAAAATAACCACAAAATAATCTATGATTAGTTTAGTTGGAAATGCTCACACAAGAAGAATTATGGAGCCACGCAGTATATACATAAAATATGGATCAGGGAAGATCAATACTGCGGCATAGACAAGGATTCATTCTATTTTCCATCACTATTTGCACAATGACATACAATAGACATAATCCTCGTGAACACAAGATTTTAACCTATCTTCCATCAATGAATGACATAATATGCTTAACTTTTGTTTTTCAAAAGTTCATCGATCTTGTATAAATACTTGCATATCGACATATAAAAGAGATAACTTTTGACTTTGTATGGGACAATAATAGTTCACGGACGCAAACACAGATTAACCATAACATATTGCAATATATGAAACCATAAAGATTGATAGTGCAATCATCATCTTCCAAATCAACTTTAGAATTTAAATAAATAAAAAAAAAAACATTGCAAGATGAAAATGTTGGACATAGCTATGTGTACTCATAATAATGGCCTAGTTATCCTTCTTAAACAAAAACAAGAATAAAAATTCTCTTAAGATGTTTCCTAGACAAAATAAAAAAAATCTACTAAAAACCGATCACAAGCTAAGTCAAAGTTCACGTTCGGAAGCTTCACGAGTTTCGAGATCTTTAAGCTTGTGATTTATAGTATCAACTGCGTCTTCGAAGAAGATATCCTCATTGAGAGGCTCTTTAACATGAGACCAATGTCATTTGTAACCTTTTTCAACTAAGATTTGATCACATCAAGATCCTTCATAGTATTAACAAGTTGCAGTTTTGCTTCCTCAAAGTATTTAAGAAAGTCATGAACCACTTTAGCAGAAATCATATCCTCATTCTCAACATCTTGGTATGAGTAAGCATAGTAGCATGAGGCATTAGGTGCACCATCTTGTACAAGAGTTCTTTTCTTCTTCTCTTTTGATTCGAAACCAAAACCTTTCTCAAGATTTCCTTTTGCAAAATCACCATTCTTGATGACATGCGAGATGAAGAAGATGACATTCTTGATAACCCAAAAATAACCCAGAGTATGCGTACGTGACTTACGTAACTCAATAGGTCGGGTACTTAAAAGGTTTCTTAGGGAAGGAATTTTAGGGTTTCCTTAATTGACTCGTGCCAGTCATACGGGTAACATGTACGAGATCAATTTCGACCCAAAGGAGACAAGAGTCGTACGCACACGACCTTGTTGAAATCTCTTACAAAAAAGAGGAAATCATAATGACTCCAAAAATCTATGTCTCATAAGAGAAGCAATTTTAGAGTACATGAGTAGCACCTTGTTTAACCAAAAAATAAATAAAAATAAAACACAAATACTTGTACATACATTTTTTGCAAAAATACTCATGCTAAAGACGATAAGAAACTAGCTTGAGAATCCGAAAACACCATTGTCAACAAGTATACCCGAGCATATCTCTCAACCAGGATTTTTGTGTGAGAGATTTCAACCTTGTGATCATATAGCACAAGTATGAGTTTTTATCTCATCAAATGAGTATTGTTTTTGGTTAAACCCATTTCTTTTGTACTTTGGAAGAAGATTGTTATGATGTGAAAAATTATTGTAAATTTTACTATCATCATAATATGGCACATAGTAAGGATTCTTACCTGAATGGTGACGTCTGGATGGAGTACATAGTTTGTTGATGATTTCCTTATATCCCTCAATAACCAATTTTAGGTTGTCATCCATCTGCTCATATCTGCACTCTTCACTTGATACATGATTCACATCAGGGTTATTATTATCTCCATTTCTAATAGGAGAGAGAACAATTGTTCTTCTTGGACGATATTTTCCAAAAGGTTTATTATTCTTTTGTGCATTTGAGGAACTCATTGAACTGACCTTCCTGGTAGGAATCATAGGCTGTATACTAAAACCAATTGGTTTAGACATACGAATGTCAGTTACACCTTTAAGAATTAAATCTAAGGTGTGTTGAAGTTGAACTAAAGATTTGTTTTTCAACTTGGGTTACATTTTTTTCATTATATGCCCTTTTGAATCATAAAAAAGACACACTTTCTGAGTGATTAGAGATTTCATACCTAACATTATCGTTTGAATATTTCTTTCTTCCAACTGATGTATGTATCCACTGCACATTATTTTGAGTGGGAAGAGAATCTGGAATTACTTCTGAAACTGGAGCTCTTTCAGTTTGAATAGAAGTGGATAGTATAACAGACTTTTTTGAACATCCTTGAATGAAGAGTTTACTCAAGAGATGTTCAATATCTAAAGCATCCTTTTTAAGTTTTGCCTCAAGTAGGATACGAGATAATCGAACTTCAAGATTTTCCTTATAAGAAGCCTTTTCACCGGAGCCACATTCTTTTACTACACCAAAAAAAAAACATTGACATGTTTTTTTAACTGTTTGAATCTATCAGCATGAATTCTAACAAGATTTAGAATTAGTTTACTCTCTTTAGCTGTTTCCTCTTAAATAACAGAGTCAGATTCATCAGAACAACACATGTCAGTGTTAGTCTGTTTCGTTTGAACACTAGGTTCGTCAATAATAGAGATTGAGGGATCTTTCTCTTTGATAGACTTATTAGAAACAAAGTCTTTATTTCTGGTGACACGTTTATCAGAGATAGTAACTCTGTCCATAGAGCCAGATTGCTACAAACACATACTTTTGAGGTCTTAAACGTGTTTGCCTGCTCTGATACCAATTGAAAAAACGGGGGTATAAAAACCTCACCCAATATATCGATTAGCAATCTGTATGGACTAACTCTAATATACTTTTTGAAAAAGCGGGGGTTTAACAACCTCACCCAATATTTCGATTAGTAATCTGTATGGACTAACTCTAGTATACTTTTAAGAGAATCAACTAGACAATCAGACTCAATCTTAATAAAAAGTATATCAAGGAGTTAATATCTCTATCTCTCGATTTGATCTTTACTTAAGCAAATAGAAATCTGCGAGTCTTTATCAAATACAAGAGAGATATAAACTTGGATGGTACCAAAGACTAATATCCAAGGATCAATCAATTTCCAATCAACAACCAAATATTGGATTTCACAATTGATCTATACAACGCACAACCTGTGATATTTCAATTATATAACAAAATATCATGCGAAATAGAAATAACACATACACCAGAAATTTTGTTAACGAGGAAACCGCAAATGCAGAAAAACCCTGGGACCTAGTCCAGATTAAACACCACACTGTATTAAGCCGCTAAAGACATTAGCCTACTACAAACTAACTTCGGTTTGGCCTATAGTTGAACCCTAATCAATATCACACTGATTCAAGGTATAGTTGCACTCCATACGTCTCTGATCCTAGCAGGATACTGCGCACTTGAATATCTTAGTTGATCTCACCCACAACCAAGAGTTGCTACGACCCAAAGTCGAAAACTTTAATAATTAAATCTGTGTCGCACATAAAAGTCTACGATAATAGATAAATCTGTCTCCCACAGATAAACCTACAAGTTTTGTTCTGTCTTTTGATAAAATCAAGGTGAACAGGAACTAATCAATAATCCGGACTTATATTCCCGAAGAACATCCTAAAATTATTGATCACCTCATAATAATCTAAATCGTATGGTAGCGAAACTAAATATTGTGGAATCACAAACGATGAGACGAAGATGTTTGTGATTTATTTTTATCTTTCCCTATTGGAGATATAATCTCAAGCCAATTTTCAATTGAACTCGTACGATATAAAATGGCAAGATCAGATCGCTCAACTACAATAGAAGTAGTTTCATCTGGCTTCACAATCCCAATGAAGTCTTTAAGTCGTTAACCGATATGGTCTCGAGAAGAAACCTACGGTTAAAGTAGAATCGACTCTAGCAAACCAACTAGTACCATACCGGAGGTGTGGGGATTAGTTTTTCCAGTTGCTAGATGTATCCTTTGTATAGTTTTCAAATCAGGGTTTGCAATCTAAGTTACCTTGGTAACAAAGCATTCAATATTCACCGTTAGATGAAAAACATGATTTATCCAAGCTAATATATTTCAACCGTTATATCAAAACATAGCTTGTCACACACACATGAAATGTGTTTCATTTAGGTTTGAGTAATTATACCTAAACGTGTACATTCGGTTGGTTCACAAATAGTTAACCAATGGTTAGCAATATGAGTACTCATATTAGCCGTATTCATCTTTCTCATAAATAGTTCAAATGACTTATAAGAACTAGTTCAAGAGTTGTTCAAATGCTTAGGACTTTATACATAGACACAATTGAAACAAAATCGGTTTGATTCATTTGAATCAATTCATGAACAATATAGCCACAGTTTGCAAAGATTGCATTCCTTATAATTTATTGTTTTAAGTTCATGAACTACAGATTTGAGAAATAACCAGCTTGAGTACGCGTACGAGTATGCATACCTTAGCTGCCGGATTATGAGTTGGTTTTAGTTTCCAAACTCTGCAGATTTTTTTGGGTAGAAAAGTTCCGCAAGTACGCGTACCTAAGGTGACTGGTTTGTAAGTTCGTAAATTCCAAACTCAACAGAAATTAACGGACGTGAACTTCTGCC
Source organism: Papaver bracteatum (assembly GCA_023529315.1). Lineage (NCBI taxonomy): Eukaryota > Viridiplantae > Streptophyta > Magnoliopsida > Ranunculales > Papaveraceae > Papaver > Papaver bracteatum. The sequence continues at coordinate 202,937 of JAJJWX010005230.1, read as the reverse complement.
AGTACGCGTACGGGTCTACTTCTGTATGAGTCTTCGTCGAGGGAATTATCGGGTCTACTTCTTGCAAGTCAACTGTCCTGAAAAAATTATAATCTAGATGTTCATTGTATCGTTGATATGTATTTGAGTATGTCACACCGTTCATAACAATGGTTCGGTCATACCAAGGCTCCTCCTTTTGAATAGTAGAATGATCATTATAAAGATCCAGAGCTGGAATAAGTTTACCGTTGTTACAAGAAATTTCCAAAGGTTGCTCATCTTAAAAATAATAGTTGCCATCCTTAAGAATTTCAGAATTAATTTGGTTTTGAGGCCAAACTTATTCTTCATTCACTGTCTCGTTGAGTTGAGCAATTTGTATCTTTAAGTTGTCCACAATCATTTGAATTTCTTAGAGTTTCTCAAGTGTTTTCTGTTCCATGGTCTAGAGCCCATGTTGTACCAGTTTAAGACACGATTCTGCAAAACTAAAAATTTTCTTATCGAGAGCATAACTATCCTCCCATCCTTGTGATTGTTCACTTACATGCCCGTCATAAGGTTGTTGACATGTATGAGAATATCCATAAGGTTATGTGGGATATTGATCATAGCCAAAAGATTGGTTTTGATTAAACCCATAGGATGGTTGGTAGTTTTCATATGAATGAGATTGAAAACCATATTGATTACCACTGTCATATATATGTATGATCTTGTGCTCCGTACATGTTATTTTTGTAAGGAAACATGACGACTCACAAGATCAAATGAAAAGAAAGAAAAAATGCTAAACAGAAAAAAAGCTAAACAAATAACAAAATAAATTAACGACTGCTCCCCGGCAGCGGCGCCAAAATTTGTAGCGTGTCGTTAATGCAACAAATTAAAAAATACATTTATATAGCGGTAGTAAGAGATCATTCCCACATCGAGCTTTGTAATTGATAGGTTATTTGTATTAGCAAAATAAAGTAAATAACAAAGGGGGGTTTTGGTTTATAATATGAATAGAAAGACAATGAGAAAATGGATGATTAAGGAATCCTTCGTCGTTACCAAGCGATACCTATACTTATTTATCTTTCGTTAAAATCATCCATCACTAACCTTAGAATAACAGCTGGATCAGTGTTATCCCCCAAACTCCTTCAATCACTGGATACGGAAGTTCTCGACTACCATATTTTATCCAACAAACCACCAAGTGGTAGATCACTCAAGGTGTAATCCAATCGAATGCCTTAAGCTTTGTGAATTTAGGTTGATCCCATTAGTTAAACTCTTAGATCAAGGTTTACTTGCTGGTGTTGTCTTTACTCGCAATATCTCCACAAAATCCCTCTGTAAGGTCTCGCGATTTCTACTTGTGTGGAGAGTTAATCGACGATTACTTATCTCATAACTTCTACTTGCGATAGAACAATCAATAGACTAATTTAGTATGCATCCCAAATGAATCTACGAATCACTCATAAACCCTAGATATGGTAAAGACAAACGATGATGATAAAAACCTCAAATAAACTTGTATTATTAATAAAGCTTCACGCTTAGAACATTGAATTCATCCTTAATCAACAAAGGATTTAGTTTCTCATGATCACACAATCACCCGGTTTCCCCCTAAAGGGGGAAACCCTAAAATATTAATAAATAAATAAAGTATAATATGAGATTTTTCGATTATATGACCTAATACCTTTTTATAGGTTTACATTGCTTGGTCATCAAGTATTTAGTTCGGTTCAAGAACCTGACCCGAAAATACGAAATAATGACTCCAAACGTGCCCTCAGGCCTTCCAAAGTGTAAATACACGTTTTCCTACTTGCTAAGTATGCGCGTACTTCAAATTTCAGCAGAAAGTTTCGGAACTTAGGTATGCGTACCCATACGTGTACCTTACTGTCTTCGGTATTCAATAAAAGCTTGTTTTGGCCACAACTTCTTCGTCCGAACTCAGAATGACCTCATTCATTTTGCATTCTTTTTATCTTTCAATTATCTTTAAGTAGGTGATGATAAATACTTAATTTGAATGAGTTAATCTTGGTTTTTGGGCCGTCTCTTGATTTTGAGCGTTTTGCTCCTTTTCGTCGCACTTCTTCAACTTCTTTTGGACTTGGGCACTTGGATACTTGGAATACTTCACTTCATAGATATTTTCAGCATTTTGTAGTTCTTTTTTGGATGATTAGCTTAATTGAGTCAAATAAGAGAGAACAAGAATAATAATACGAAAATATGTAAAAATAATAGCTAAAACAAGTATGGAATGGACACTAAAATCATATGAATTATGCACTTATCAAATTCCCCCACACTTAGCTTTTGCTAGTCCTTGAGCAAACTAAGTAAAACTAATCATAAATACAACAACTCCATGTCATTGAGAAAACGGTTACACTGAGCATGTATAACAAGCCTTTAAACCCCTAGGTGTCCCTAGTGGACGAGTTATAGTCTCGTGAGGGTTTACAAGAGGTATACCCACAAAACCTACTCTAATTTCTTGCCTGGGAAGAACCACTAAGGATAGACACAAAGTAGAAATCCAAATAATTAGCTTGCACAAGTTCTTTAGCTGCAAACATCCCACATACATTCCAATCATCACATATAAGCAATTACTTACGTGTGACATTCAACCTGATTGCAAAAATATAATAAGATAGACATCTTACTTGTTGCAACGTTTGTCACAACACTCGCATACTGAAATCACATGGATAGATAAGAAAATAGAAATAGAAAAGTGAAGTGTGCACATGTTGACTAAAGTGAAAGATGTTACCCACAATACTTGTATGAATGTCGCCAAAGGATATATATTTATAACGCAATAGTTGAGAGAATCACCCATTTAACTTGACCACAAGATTAGATACTCTAAGATTCGATATTTTGTTCACGAAGAACAAAAGACATGGAAAACAACCTTATTAAGCTAACACCAATTTTCCAAAGGGGATGAAAACGTGTAGCACTCACGAACCCTTTATTTATAGTGAAAGGTTGCTTGAAAGGTAAGCATAGGTATTTTTCTTTTTCAAGACTCTCCTAATTTTTGGAGACTTTCCTAAGTTACAACTCTTGCCAAAATAATTAAATAAATAATTAATTTAGCAAATTGTATTTATGTGAATAAATCACAAATTAAATCAGGAAGGAATCACAAACACTTTAATATGGTAATCAAAGATGTTTGGAGTAATAGCTAATTTGCCTAGATAAGGAAACATCACCAACTTGACTAATAAAGACTTCTAGTCACGTAATTGGGCCCAAGTCCGTGAACCGTTACAAACAGTCCATGGATTGTTTCCTACTAACGAACTATAATAATTACATCAACACTTATAATTGTTACTTTAATAACTCACTCATAACTTCATCGTTATAACTCAGAATTGAGTGACTCTTGGCTCATTGAATTCGTAAGCTCATTCACTATAACATGAGATCCTCTATAGGGATAAAGGTTATTGTCACAATAGTCATGAATCAAATAACCTCAAGTATATATACATAAATGTACATTTACCGTCATAGGAATTGTTCCATAGAGTGAGCATTTATCTCGATAGATTAGAAAGGTAGAATTGAACAAGAATCCAAATGAAATCAATTAAATATCTTTGTTGATGAAGTACTTGTTGATATATTCTTGTAGTCTTCGATCTTCATCCTTTAAGGATAGCTTCAATTCAACTTCTTAGACCTAATCTAGTCCGAAACTATCTTTAGTATGCTAAATCAAGAGTGCATTTTGGCAACTAAAATTAACAACTAACTTGATATACCAACGCTAGTGGGTTCAACCGAGAAGTGCTCTAACAATAATAGTCGTTAGACATAAAGAATCGATTATTGTCATCAAAGCTATTTTCAAGATTGAAATGTCATCATGACTTTTGTCACGGGTAAATATGAAAAGTAGTTAAAGCAAAAGATTACCAACACATATTTCGATAAAATGATAGGTGAGTAAACTCGGCTCGAAATAACAAATGTGTATGTATAAAACTATCATACTTATACGACTGTTGTCTCAGAGTAGGAGATAGATAGACTTTTGAGTGTTAGATAAGTTCAAGTCCCCACATACCTTTTTGGTAGGATGAAGTTCCACTGGTTACTTGAGTAGTTCTTCATCTTGGTAAGATAATTTCCATGGAGTCTGGAGCTCAACTATACTTAACTATCCCAGACCGAGACTTAGTCATAAGTAAACTAGAAATCAAGACGTATAGTTTTGATCACTAATATTGGCAAACATGCTTCAGATAGCAACGCATGCGAGTTCGACCTAGCAATGCTCTAACACTTTTAAGAGAATCAACTAGACAGTTAGACTCAACCTTAATAAAAAATATATCAAGGAGTTAATATCTCTATCTCTCGATTTGATCTATACTCAAACAAATATAAATCTGTGAGTCTTTATCAAATACAAGAGATATAAACTTGGATGGTACCAAAGACCAATATCCAAAGATCAATTAATTTCCAATCAACAACCAAAGGTTGGATTTCACAATTGATCGACACAACGCATAACTTGTGATATTTTAATTATATAACAAAATATAATGCGGGAATAGAAATAACACATACACCATAAGTTTTGTTAACGAGGAAACCGCAAATACAGAAAACCCCCGGGACCTAGTCCAAATTGAACACCACACTGTATTAAGCCGCTACAGACACTAGCCTATTACAAACTAACTTCGGTCTGGACTTTAGTAGAACCATATCACACTAATTCAAGGTACAGTCGCTCCTTACGTCTCTGATTCCAGCAGGGTACTATGCACTTGATTCCCTTAGCTAATCTCACCCATAACCAAGAGTTGCTACGACCCAAAGTCGAAGACTTTAATAAACAAATTTGTATCACACAAAAAAAGTCTAAGATAATAGATAAATCTTTCTCCCACAGATAAACCTATAAGTTTTTTCCGTCTTTTGATATAAATCAAGGTGAACAGGAAATAATAGATAACCCGGAGTTATATTCTCGAAAAACAACCTAGAGTTATCAATCACCTCACAATAATATTAATCGTATGATAGCGAAATAAGATATTGCGGAATCACAAACGATGAGACGAAGATGTTTGTGATTTCTTTTTATCTTGCCCTATCGGAGATATAATCTCAAGCTAATTATTCAATTGAACTCATACAATAGAAAATGGCAAGATCAGATCGCTCAACTACAAGATAAGTAGTTTCGCCTGGCTTCACAATCCCAATGAAGTCTTTAAGTCGTTAACCTACAGGGTCTCGAGAAGAAACCTAAGGTTAAAGGAGAATCGACTCTAGCAAAACCAACTAGTATCACACAGGAGGTGTGGGGATTAGTTTTTCCATTTAGTTTTCAAATCAGGGTTTGCAATCTAAGTTACCTTGGTAACAAAGCATTCAATATTCACCATTAGATGAAAAACCTAATTCAACCAAGATAATATCTTTCAACCGTTAGATCAAAACTTAGCTTGTCACACACAGATGATATTTATTTTATTTAGGTTTGAGTAACCATACCTAAACGTGTACACTTAGTTGGTTCACAAATAGTTAACCAATGGTTATCCATATGAGCACTTTCATATTATCCGTATTTATCTTTCTCATAAATAGTTCAAAGGACTCAAAAGAACTAGTTGAAGAGTTATTCAATTGCTTAGATCTTTATACATAGACACAATTGAAATAAAATCGGTTTGATTCGTTTGAATCAATTCATGAACAATATAGCCACGGTTTGCAAATATTGCATTCCTTATAATTTATTGTTTTAAGTTCATGAACTACCGATTTGAGAAATAACCAGCTTGGGTACGCGTAAAGATATGCGTACCTTAGTTACCAGATTTTGGGTTGGTTTTAGTTCCCAAACTCAGCAGAACTTTTAGTGTAGAAAAGTATAGCCAGTATGCGTACGGGTACACGTACCTAAGGTGACTGGTTTATGAGTTCGTAAACTCCAAACTCAACAGAATTTTCCGGGAGGAAAGTTCCGCCACTACGGGTACGCATACCCAACCTGTCTCCTTCACTAATATCGCATGCACACATATGTGCGCACTTGGTTTCCGGTACATGGATTTATACATTAATGTGCGAACACACTATATATGCTTATATCCATTGGTGGTAATCTCAACTCTACATTTCAATCATTGAAACATTCTTCTATAATGTTATAACAATCGTTATTCACGACTATCATCATCAAAGCTATTTTCAAGATTGAAACGTCATTATGACTTTCATCATGGGTAAAGATGAAAATAGTTAAAGCGAAAGTTTACCAACACATATTTCGAGAAAAAGATAGGCGAGTAAACTCGGCTCGAAATAACAAATATGTATGTATGAAAACTATCATACTTATACGACTTTTGTCTCAAGAGTAGGAGATAAAGTAGTTTGATTATGTACTAGAGACAACTTCGTATAGGTTAGGATAGAAAGATTAGGATAATGAGACATACAAGTATTACTCGAAGACTTGAAGAATGTGAAGAAGTAACAAGCTACATTGACGACATCATCCTTCCTCTTGAGGTTAGTAATATTTTGATTTGAACTGTTTCATTCCCAACATATCTTTCAAGTCGTGCTATATTGAAAACATAACTGCGAAGCTTTGAATGATTATACTCCAGTAGACATAGTTTTAAGGAATTAGTGTACGAAGTATAACGCTTATCTTTTGAACTTCGTATATAAGACATCGACATAATCGTATGAATGTTATTGTGATTATATGTATGGGTATGGGTTAATATTTCGTCCAAGGAAACAATGTTTACATTCGTTTAAAGGAAGTACATTCATGAACTTGTTTTATGAATCGAAAGGGAAATCACTAAGCTTATTGCTATTGTTATTCATTGCATATGTTTGGATTACCAATATGTGTGAATTAGTAGAACCGATCATAACTTGTTATGTATATTGGTAAAACTAGTCGCAATGCCTGACTTATGTATCGGTATGACTTTTATTTGTGTAACCAATCCTAAGTAATCACCTAAGATGGTATGATCGATATTTGTAATTGGTATGACCGATCCTAGTAATTGGTGTGACCGATCATAAAAGAGTATGTAATCGATCCTTGTAATTGGTATAACCGGTCCTGGTAACTGCTATGACCGATCACAAGTAATACCATGGGAATATGGTAGCCGGTCCTGGTAATTGATGTAACCGATCCTGGCAACTGATGTAACCGGTCCCAATAACCATATTAAGGTAGAATTGATCCTTGTGTTTGGTAGAACCATAAACCCATGATTAGTATATTGATATTCAATCACATAGTTCTTGGAAATCAGATGAAACAGTTCTAAACTTGTTTGGAAGTGTGGTATAATCGGTTCCAAAATTGTAAATATGAAAAAGGATTTACAAAAAAATAAGATGTCGACATACTTTGAACATGTTCAATAACTCTTATCTTTTATTGTTCAAAAGTATTCCTTAATAAATCAAGGAGATCCTGGACCAAAATAAGTTGAGAATCTTTTAATTAAGGTTGTTAATTTTATATGCTTTTAATTACTAGCAATTAAAATGCATATCTCTGGAAAATAAAAATTAGTACTGTGCATTTACTAATTGGAGATTTTCTAGTAGGATTTCGGTTATTTTTGGACAGAGCATTTCTAGGAATTATGAAAACCGATTTGGAAATATATTGCATATCTTGAGAATATTCGGTTTTGGAAATTCCTTGGTGCCCAAACTTCCTTGGTCTATAAATACCCAAGTTTTTATTTTGATCAAATTATCCTAAGAGCCAGCAAAACTACCTTGTTGTGTTGTTACTGGTGGAGCCATCTATTCAGAGAGTAAAGTACCCTAGTTAGGCGAAATCTCTTACGACCGCTCATTTAAAGAGTTCAGTGGGATCAAAAAGCTCTACGAGTACCGTTGGTGGGAAACTAGATAATTGAAATATTATTAGTTTTCGATTTGATTTGATTTGATTGACTAACAATTGTTGAACTTTGATTTCACCTAATTTGTTTATTCTTGAGAATCTTCTCTTCTGATATAAGATTCACTCAAACTAGATCGAAGTGTCAATGGGATCTTTGAAACTGTTTGTAGATCTAAAGACATCATGTTATAATCCATTATTAATAGACTCCGTTCTGTGCGTGATCGATCACAAGAGATTCAAGTTGTGGTGTGCAGGTGTTTATTGAAGATTTAAGAAAAATTGAAGACAAAGAAGATTTCTTATTGGGTTTCATAATCTTTGGTGTGCACAAAACTTAATCAGCTGGGATCCAACTATAACCGGTTTATCTTTGATTTAGATTTGATTGATTAGTTGCGTAGATCGGCATAAGTATTTAGTATCTTGGTAGATCCTATTATTGATTGCAAAATATAATCTCTGCTACTTTGGTAGTTGTTGAATAGATTGATCTAAACCATAAAAAGGTGTTTATTAGATTAAACAGAAGAGCCTTTGTCTAACTCATATCACTGAGATAGAATAGGATTGTTACCGAACATATTTGTTATTCCTTTACTGTTTGGAATACGAACCAAAGGAATTGTTCTAGTGCGTGCACTTATTGAATGTCGGAAGCGCATGGATACTGAAGAAACTAGGTGAACAATAGGTTTAGTTACTTGGTCTCAACTATACGAAGTTGGTGTGATTTTGTATAGCGGCTGAATTCTGAGAGTATTCAATTCTGGACTAGGTCCCGAAGTTTTTCTGCATTTGCGGTTTCCTCGTAAACAAAATCTTGTTGTGTCATTTACTTTTTTTTTTCGCAATTATAATTGTTGTTATTATAATTTAAAGTAAATTACACAATAACTCTGTATTACTTGATAGTGATCCTATAGAGTTTGGTTAAGTCCGAACCTATTATCAAGTAATCACACTTTGATTCTTGTATTGTCTCGATCTCGTATCCATAGACGATCACACAAAGTGTGAATACCGATTCATTGTTGTTTATGGGTAAAAACTATTTCTGCTGGTTTTGGTAATCTTGGGTGTTTGGATGAGAAATTAATCTAAACCCTAAACAAATGCACTGTACGAGAGTGCTTTTGATTCGAGAGATCAATCTATATAATTCTGGCATAAACCAAGAAATGGCAGTTCCAGACTTGCTTCGGTCACAAAGTGAAGGAGATGGGGTTGATCTTAGGGAGGGAAGCGACGAAGGTGTTGAGATTGTGAAGGTGTTGGCTATTTATGACTTGTATCAGAATATCGAACTGGCTTGCAATAATGTAAGCAATCATCTCTGGTATTTTTCTGAATGATAATACTTGGTTTTTCTTGCCTTATATGTGTTGTTTGGAAAATAGGCAAAGGACCTATTTATACAAGTCATAGAGCGCAAACCCTTATCTCGTAGGAAGTGGAGGAAGTTGAGTGATGGAGTAGTGGGGTCGTGTGGGTGATTGCACAATCACGCCTTAGCCCACTTCTCCCATCATCGCTAACCGTCCATGCTTTCCTGACACGTTCTTATGATGGTGCGTTGCACACTGCACGCTGTAAATCGCCAGAACAATACCCCAGTAAGTATCCCCTAGTTTGTGACATGCTTGATGTCTCGATTGTGTGGATCGTGGGACCCACAGACGGTAGCATACAATGCTAGGTTAAATAACTAAGTTATTTGGGAAATCGATATTTATGAAATATCGTGTGTATTCTATGCATGTAATGCATCGAATATATTCAGCATATATGAAACATCGTTGTTTTGAGGCTTAACGGAGTAAGTCACGGATAATCATCTTAAAATAGCATCACGTCCGACCATCTTCGAGTGATCGTTTGGAGACTGCATGGTCGAGCCATGCTTTGGCCGATCACTCTGTGTAGAAGAGTGGCGGACGGTGATCATGGGGATGCTTCATTAGTCGCTAAACTCCTAGCCAGGGCTGACCAACCAAGCTGGTAGAGTTGGACGGACGAGATGATCTTGTGACGCTCATCTGCGACCGTTGATAGAGTTTAGGGTTTTGAAGAGGTGTGCAAGCATCACTCTCCATCTTGGTCGAAACCAAGCATAGGATGTGTTTTAGGCAGGACCGACCGGGCATGCGTGTAGACGGCTTGCCGGTGTACACGTCTGTACCTTACTGTCCCATGAAGGTGCGATCTAGGCCACTCAATTTGACCTGCAAAGAGGAGCGGTTGAGATCGATTTGCAACAGAAATCCCATGCCACAAAAGAGTTGGAAACCGCGCGACATGCCTACTTTGGGCGCGCGTTTCGAGATGTCCGGCCAGGTTGGCCTTGGTCGATCGGTCATGCGTGTAGATGGGCCCACAGTGATCATGTTGACATGGGCACACACTTCTCCGGTTTCACTTGATCAACAAAGTTCGCAAACTTCGGTTCAAGCATTAAGGACTTATACATATATGTGTTACCACAACAATGCTTATATCCTCCAATGGTTATATAGTCTAAACTCTCATTTCAATTATTGAAACATTCTCACATGGCGTTATATAGTTGTTATTCACAAACTATTTTTCGTCAGAGCAATTTACAAAATGATTGTAACATAACATGACTTTCGTCACTAGGTAAAGACGAACTTGGTTAAAGCGAAAGCTTTACCAACACATATTTCGAGAAATAGATAAGCGATATATACTCAGCTCGAAATATCATATGTTTATATTCTTAGTCTATATAGTAATACGACTTTTGTCTCAAGATAAGAGATAGAATAGGTAGACTTTCGAGTGATAGATAAGTTCAAGTCTCCACATACCCTTTATTCGATGAAGATCCACTGGTTCCTTGAGTATTCCTTCGTCTTGTATGATGATCGCCATAGAGTTCTTGAGCTCAACTACACTTTATATCCTAGTCCGAGATTTTAGCTATAGTAGACTAGAAATCAATGACTTTATAGTTTTGATCACTAATATTGACAAACATGCTTGAGATAGCAACGCATGCGAGTTCGACCGAGCAATGCTCTAACAATCTCCCCCTTTGTCAATTTTAGTGGAAAAACTATTAATACATATGGAATACAAAATATATAAAATAAACTTTGTAGCTCCTATTCCACATGTTGTCTAATCTTCAATACTACTCGAAATTTTCGTCACTTCCAAGTAATCCAATGATCCCAAAGGTTGTAAGTTTAGCACCATTGTTGTTGAAAATCCATAGCTATAACAATGAGAAAAGCAATGGTTCTCAATCATTGTTATACAATGTCATAATATCATTGCACAGCGTCAAAGTCCAATTGCATCACAACTTTAACAACAATACTATGGTGATACTTCACTCCCCCTTAGTCAATACTACATCTCACATGGAAACCACTCCCCCTTACATAATGATCCGAAAACCATATGTATCTGTAGTGTAAACTACATATTAATTCTCCCCCTTTTTGTCAATAAAATTGGCAAAGGTACAAGAACGGGATCCTAATGAAATTTCCGTAAGAGACATTTCATGACCAAAGGTAAATGTATATCATCTTGTTTAGATGAAATCATAAAGCCGAAGCTAAATGCATTCATCAAGGAGTTTATAAAGACACAAGATAACCCCTATAATATTCCACAGCCGCACTCCCCACAAAGATTTGGAAATTAAGCACAAGTTCAAAAGAACTCTCCCCCATAAAATGTAATTCCCAAGAGAACAACAAGAGCGGCCTTATTAATTTCAAAAAGAAAATAAGGATTTATTTAGACTCAACAAATCACATACAAGTATGAATTTGGAATCCAAAAAGAAATATTCAATCATATTAACCAAGGAGAACCAAGATTAATTTGACTAAATATGATCGACACAAGTAAACTTATGGAAACTTAAATCCATTAGATTAATCACAAGAAGACTCGCAAATAATCTAATTGTCATACTCAACCAAACTAATTACAAAATTAATCAATTTAATTGGCCACACTCGACATAAGAAATCTATGGAGCAATGACTAAGTTAATCACGAATAACCAACCCAGTTAAAGATATGCTCAAACATAAGAAAACTTATGGAGTGCTAACTAAATAATCACACAAGATGATTAATTTAGTTCAATCATGTTCAACATAAAGTACCTTATGGAACAACAACTAAGCTAATCACAAAGCAATCAACTTTTTTTGTTTTAGTGCTCAACATAAGACACTTCATGGAACAACACGGTATTTACACAAAAATTGTGGATCGGAGAATCGACCTTATACTATTGAATAAGCAAGGATTCATTATATGTTTCCATCACTATTTGCACAATGACACATAATAGACATAATCCTTGAATCACAAAAGATTTTAACCTATCTTACATCAATAATTGACAATATAGGCTTAACTTTCGTGTTTTGTCAAAAGTCTATTCATTTTTTATCAATATTTTCATATCAATTCACAAACGACTTTACTCTTGACAAAATATGGGACAATCAAGTTCACGGACATAAACACACAAATCCCATAACAATATTGCTATATATAAAATCAAAAAGATTAATACTGCAAAAATCATCTTCCAAACAAGTTTTAGAATTTAAACCAATAAATCTAAAAACAAGAAGATGAAAACTTTGGATATAGCTGTGTATAATCACAATAATGGCTATTCCAAAACAGTAGTTATTCTTCTAAATAAACAAGAAAAATAGAAGATTTACTAGGCAATAAATAAACTACTCATCATCTTCATCAGAAACACTCCAAGATGCTTGAATAGTGTTCACCTCTTCCTTGAGCTCGGGAAACTTAGTTGCAACCAATGACAATTGTTCTTGAACGCACTTCACCCTTGAATTGACCTTACACTCTCCCTTATGAATTTTTTAAAGTATACTCAAGGTGGTAGGATCACAATCGTTAAGTGAAGCATCTCTTTGTCTTTTGCATACATTCTCCCTTATGCGCCTGAATGTACAGGGACGAACCGGTTTGGGTACCCCAAGAGAGTTTCCAATTGAATCAAAACCAAAAACATGGCAGATTTGATTAATCAAACAAGGATAGCCTAACATATTGATTGGAGAAGTCATTGAAATCATTTGATAAATAATGAATCCACAAATATTAAGACTTTAAACACCTGATTCAAGGAAATAGACTAATTCTGCAAACTCATGACTCCACCAAGAATTCTCAATTGTGGAGAGACAAAGATTGGGAATACCAAGTTTTCCAAATGCCATCAGTGCAATACTAAGTTCATTAGTAGGGAACATCCCTTGATTCCAATATACCTTCTTGCCACAGAGCCCAATAGAGATATCATCACATGATGGACGTTCATCACTCGGTCTAGGGAGACGCATGTTTCCTAACGGAATGTTGGTAATCTTCGAAATTAACTCTCTATCAACAAGAAACATTTTTCTATTTACCATGTGTAGGAGCGGAATATCACAGCAAATGATAACTTACGAAATTATGGAGACAAAATACATCTTGCGAGCAAAGAATATTTTGCGAGCAAAAGAAATCACGAAAGAGGTTTTGCGAGCAAAGGAAGTCACGAAGGTTCGTAAAATAATTCTTCAATCCGAAATGGCGGGACAACACAACTGTCATATTTTGTAAGATCATATAAATAGCCATTTAGGCATGAGAAGAGGGGAGATACACATTTTGAGGGAGGGGATGATTTTAGGAGGAGAGAGAAAAATGTTAGGAGAGATTTATTTTCTTTATCATCTTCTTCCCCAAAATTCTAGAGCTCCAAATATCCATTAATGGAGTCTCAATTGTAAAATCATGTAATCACATACAATCACTAGTGAAGCACCGTGGATGTAGATCACATTGATCGAACCACGTAAAAATCTTTGTGTCTCTTTATAATTTTAGTACCTTAATTCTTAGTTTCATATCAAATTAATTAGGTTTAGGAATCATTTTAATGGATTCTAATGAGGGTGTAGTTGTGAGATAAACGACAACTACATAATTGGCGCTAGAAACAGGGACAACAAAGAGGTTTAGGAGGAATATACACCTTCAGGAGATAAGTAGTAGTGATTTACAAGATGTTGACGCAGGAACAGATACAGACGCTAAACGGAAGCAGATTCAAAAAATGAACCATTTACAACCAAATCAAACAAAGTGGCAACAATATTAATCTCAAAAGGATGAATAATCTCTTATTTCTTGAACTTTACTCTTTAAAATTTCTAGAATGTCTTTGCGAAACTCATATCCCATTCTTTGCGAAACTCATATCCCATTCTTTGTCAAAAACAGATTTTCTCTTGAAAACGTGACTCAAAACAAGATTTGGTTTAAGATTTACAATCAACAGTTCTTGGTATACAAACCTGTGATTTGGTTAATCTCAAAAATAATGAGTACCAAAATTTTCCAATTGATTAGGAAATTTAGTTTTTCTACGAACAGAACATATGACTTTAGTTGATTTCATATACAGTTATCGTTATTAGTCTATTTAACAGTGTCGTGAATTTTTATCACCAGAAAAATGGTTTGGATACAGTAATACAGGAAGAGAAAGCGTCAGAAAAAAGCATCATTGTAGCATCAGAGAGTACGCACGGAGCTGTAGATTCTACAAGTGAAAGAATATAAATTCCTGCGTAACGTATTTTTCTTGCGAAGTTTATTGATAGGAGAAGACCAGCACTATGACGTGATAGTTCAAACCCACATGTGTAGAAATCACATCAACTAGAGAAGGGTTCGCAGTTCAATTTAGTCTTAATGTCAACAAATGAAATTTACATGAAAAGCCAAACTATACAGAGGAGCGGAGGAGATGATCGTTAGTTCTTGTATGAGATAAAATGATAGACCTTCGTATCAGCTGATGGTAGTGGTGGTTAGAAGGGAGCTGAGTGCATCTCAATGGAGATGCATCAAAAGGGTCATTAAATTGAGAACTAAGATATTATTTGTAGTAAATTGAGTGCCACCTATATATGAGCTGCGATATTGAAATAGATTTGATACCAAATATTCTTTGCTCGCAAGAAAACGCTAATATTTACGAAAGAGCATATATTTACGAGTAAACCAACTCATTTCCAGTGAGCTAATGAGTTTTGAAGACCAAAAAATGGAAATGAAATCTCAGCAAAGTTTCAACCAACATCGTTAACCTCACTGTTGCAGAAAAGGATTTGAAGTTTCAAATCTCCAAAGGGCATGGACTTGCGAGCAACCCAACGGCATAGTAAATAAACTGCGAGCAACAGAAACCAAGAGGGCCAAAGCTGCACTAATTTTAACACGAAATGTTCTCAGCTAAACAACTCAAAGCATTCTCAACTGTCAAGGATGCATTTTATATGAAGAAATAAAATCAAAATATGGACGATATTATGTACCATGCAAGAATAGAATGAACTAATGGTGGATTAAGATGAAGAAGATCATAATAATGTATTTTCACGAATGACACAAGGGAACACAACCAGCATGAAGGTGAAAGACAAATAGTTATATGGATTCATTTGCTTTGTCGGCGATCTTCGCAGACCAATTAATCAACTTCGAAAAAACATATCAGTTCACGTCAGTCCAGTTCGCAACAACTAAGTCCCAAGAAATCAACTCAATTTATATCAACTCAATCCAGTTCACGTCAGCTATGAGAACAGAGATACAAGAGAAGGTCACTGCAGCTAAGAAAAATCTTGACTCGATCAAGAAAAATGTAGAGATCTGGCTAGATAATGTGAAGAAAGAAATTGAGGAGGATGAGATAATGGTGGGGTTAATGAATTTGATCAACGGCAAGGAAGCAATGATGTTCAACCGTGGTCAATGCTGCAAAGGTTGGTGTTGTCTTCTCACTCGTCATAAAATTGGCAGAGAAGCACACAAGAAGATTTTTGTTATTCAACTGTTCTTGAATGATGGAAAGAACTTTGGTGACGTTTCATATCCTTGAAGACATAACCAAGTTCACTAGCACAGAAAATAATATAGCTTTTGCATCAAGAGATTTCATTATGAACGAGATCATGACAGCACTAAGGGATGAAGATACTTATTCAGTTGGGATATACTTCACCCTCATATACTTCTACTTACGAAAACCCACGAAGTAGCCAACAATGTCTGTTAGCTACTTGCGAAACTGTAACAATTATTACTTCGCAATGTTGAAGTAGCCCAATTAGTTGAAGTATCCCAGTTCGTTGAAGTAGCTTAATTCGTCAGGCCAAGTTCGTTGAAGTAGCCCAATTCGTTGAAGTAACAATTATTTCCAGTGAACTTATCTTCTGCGAGCCAACAATGTTGAGGCAGCCCAATTCGTCAGGCACAGCCTACTAATACAATTATTACTTCGCAACAATAAGTTCTATTCGCAAAAGCCCACGAATAGTAACAAGTCGATAACATTTATGACCAAGCTCTTCCATACAACTCAACAACAATAGATTTTATCTCGCATATCGACATCAACTATAAGACGAGCTAAGTACACAATACTTTTGATATTTCCTTTCCGAACATTCGCATCACAAACAAATACTTCTAACATTTACTTTGTGAACATTCGCAGCATAGACAAAAACTTCTTATACATGATTACTTCGCAAAAGAAGCTTAGCACAGCTGGTATGGCGCAACATTATACAAGAGGCAGATCAGGGGTTAACCTCACAAGACTTTATTTCTTATTTCTTATAAATCTTCAACCAACTCATATACTTCGCAAGAGACAACAACAAGCCGAAAGAGATAAGTACCATTTCCTTGAATATTTTATTTACGGAAGACAAAAGATTTTTAAATTTATTTACTAAAACCGATATACTCGCAAAATTTCTACAATTTTTAAGATTTCAAAACATTTCAAAGATTTTTTAGATTGGTGAAAAGCGATACAATCGCAAGATTCTAAAATTACTTCATCGCAAAAATTAAAATATCTCAAAAAATTTCAAAGACTTCAAAATTGCAAAAAATAGAGAAAATTCAATTCCTATATTTCTATAGAATAATTTTGATTTAAAGATGTGATATGGATACTTCTCATACTTCTTATACTAAACATTTCATGAAAACATTCAACATTTTATATACATGAAAAATTTACGATGAATTTTTAAAAGGCGAAAAAATACCGCCATTTACGAGAAACTTGCAAATAAAAGACCGCAATCTGTGATCAGCCTCCAAAAAAGAAAGAGAGCCGCAGAAAATTTTATACAAGCAAACCTTTGTGGCGTACAACCTAGTTCGCGAAGCTATATTTCGTAAGAGGCAAAGTCCTAAAGTACGTCATTTAAGGGGGTACCTAAATGTGGCTAAGGGTAACCGGAACACCACCAAGGGCCCTTAGTACATGGTAAAAAATTTGGGGTACAACCCAATAATGGGGTACCTATCCGGGTTAGACACCTTGGATTCTCACCTAATCTAACGACATTACGCAATATAAAATGCGGTGTAAGAAGATTTAGGTTGGGCGACTAAGGCATACTGTCTTTCCCAAGAAGTGCAGAAAACGATCAAGGCGCCGAGGTACACGGTTGAGTCAAGAGTGTCGGGTGAGGTTGAACCACATCTGCCATTTTTGACAAGTCTTGGCAAATGATGCACTTGGCCCAAAGATACCCCATAGGGTGCAACCTCGTAACTATAAGCCCTATAGGCAAAAAGGATAAGAGGTTGCGATCAAAAGCTGGTTGTTGGCAGAACCGGATGGGAAGAGCTAACCTTGTATGGTCTATGTACGCTTCCTTGAAGGGGAAATCAGGGGGAAGATAAAGGGCAGCACCCTCCATTAGGGAGCTGATACGTGCTATAAGACGCAAATGTCACGAGGCTTCTTGTTTGCGAAAACATAAAGGCTTGTCATATTTGTGCAACAAATGAAGTTCTGCGAGCCTTCTAAAAAAAAAAAAAAAAAGATAAGAAAGAAAGAAAGAAAAGAATAAAGAACTCGCAGAATAAAAAAGTTAAGATGAGATCAATGGGTCACTACATGAAAGTGTAGAGACGTCCTGCGATTTCATCGCAAGACGGAAATGTCATGGGGCTTTATGTTCGCAAGAATATTTAGGCCTGTCATATTGTCGCAACAATTCCTGAAGAGGCTAAAATACTGTACAATGAAGATAAGATGAGATCAATGGGTTTTTGCATGAAAGTGTAAAGACGTCCTGCGATTTCATCGCAAGACGATAATGTCACGAGGATGTATGTTCGAAAGAATGTTCAGACTTGTCATATTATCGCAAAAATTATCACAAAAGAGGTGGCAAAATAAGACCTTTACTTAGGAAGGCATGATAAGACCACAACAATTCATGAAATTAATTCTATCAAGATCATTGAAGAATTTTGAAGAGAATATATATCAAGAAGACAATCCCATTGAAGAAACAAAGAAGACAATCCCATTGAAGAATTTTCACGAAGAAGAAGCGATTTCATTTGCGATCAAAGACGAATTTATAAGAAAATACACAAATAAACTTACGAAGATAATTATACGAATAGATACAATTCAAAGATATATCAATTTTACCGCAGCAAAATGAGCTAAGTAACACAAACATTAGCTATGCATTATAATAGATAAGTATTCACATCATACAAGCATCATATTTGCATCATACAAGCATCATACTCGCATCATTCAAGCATCATACAAGCATCATACTCGCATCATTCAAGCATCATATTTGCATCATAAATGCATTGCATAAACATTTCATGGCATAAGAATCGCATACGCATTTCATAACATAATCATTACATAAATATTATATTCGCACAAGTATTGTACAAAATTTTACAGGAAAATACCACGAAACTTCGCAGAAAAGTTCATAATTCGCAGGACTATTCATAGTTCGTAACACTATATTCGCAACAGTACATTCGCAACACTATGTTCGCAACATTAAGTTCGCAGCACTATACACATCACTATTCGCAACAGTAAGTTTGCAGCACTATTCATAAGTTCAGAAATTCGCAGAAAATCCCAAAAATTCACAGAAAAATTCAGAAATTTGCAGAAAAATTCAAAAGTTAGCAGGGTTACCACTTGAGGCAAAGGAAAGATAAGAATAGAGATGAAATTTAATTATTCAACATTTTCTTAAGGATTCTCCTTCATAGATAAAGAACAGAGGCAACTATGGATACCCAAGAAAATATTTGATGTTCTTTATCTTCTCAGCAAGAATCCTCACCAAAAGTGGAATAATAATTTCACATGAACAGAGGCAATATTTATCACTCTCATCAAGGATATTTTATACTTCATATATAATTCGAGGATTAAATACTTCTTAAGGATACTTCATACTTCTTATATATTCCGAGGATTAAGTACTTCTTATACTTCTCCAAGGATATTTTATATTTCTTATACTTCATACTTCTTCAAGATACTTCGCATACTTCATACTTCGCAAGATGATACTTCTAACTACTTCTTAAAGCTTCAGAACTTCGCAAAAGAATAGAGGCAAGTATATACTTTTTGAGTTTGATATTCTTTAGCTCGTTCCTTCATCAACAAAGATCAAAGACTACTCCAACAACCACAGCAAGTGATTTTTTTCTTAAAGATCGCTCTTCAAGCAATATTCAAGAAAAAAGAGGCAAGATGTAGGAGCGGAATATCACATCAAATGATAACTTACGAAATTATGGAGACAAAATACATCTTGCGAGCAAAGAATATTTTGCGAGCAAAAGAAATCACGAAAGAGGTTTTGCGAGCAAAGGAAGTCACGAAGGTTCGTAAAATAATTCTTCAATCCGAAATGGCGGGACAACACAACTGTCATATTTTGTAAGATCATATAAATAGCCATTTAGGCATGAGAAGAGGGGAGAGACACATTTTGAGGGAGGGGATGATTTTAGGAGGAGAGAGAAAAATGTTAGGAGAGATTTATTTTCTTTATCATCTTCTTCCCCAAAATTCTAGAGCTCCAAATATCCATTAATGGAGTCTCAATTGTATAATCATGTAATCACATACAATCACTAGTGAAGCACCGTGGATGTAGATCACATTGATCGAACCACGTAAAAATCTTTGTGTCTCTTTATAATTTTAGTACCTTAATTCTTAGTTTCATATCAAATTAATTAGGTTTAGGAATCATTTTAATGGATTCTAATGAGGGTGTAGTTGTGAGATAAACGGAAACTACACCATGGATTTGAATTCCATCTTATTAAGATCAACATCATTAATGTTGGCATAGAAAATTCTTGTGAGGGAGTCAAATCCTTGACCAAGACCATCAAAGATATTTCCAAGATAGAACTTTTTGAAGCAAGATAAATCTTCATCATGTCCACTAGAGATATCCAATTTCTTTTCTAAAATAAAACCTTTAGATGAAATCTTATCAAAAATTCTAGCACATGAATCATCCACAAACCTAATCCTAAGAGAATTTTGGTCACAAAGAAGATCCATACTAGAGGTATTTGGATTTTTGAAATTTCTTTTTGAGACCTTAGAATTCATCATGAGGTCTAAGAAAATTAAGGGATACTTTGAGTGAACCTTAAACACACTTTCTCTTAGTTTCTCCAAAGAGTCTTCAATGAAGGCTACACACAAAACCCTAGAAGTTCACGTACGCGGACGAGTGAGAGAAAGAAGAGAGTATGTGAACTTCCTCTTAATAAGACCAAAAATGGTCTTGGACCCGTTTGCGAACTTCAACCCACAAAGAACAAGGGGTTTTGTTAGATATTTGCACATCAAGGATTATGCATTCCGTAACAAGGTGGATCCACTAGAAATCTTTATTTGAAATTTCAAGACAACCTGTACACGATTCAACCATTTCTTGCCCCATTTCAAGATATATACATATGGGGTAGTGTCAGTCTTGTTACCAAGAGGCACAATGTGCAGAGAGATTCTCATGAAATATTTCCGGTTGACTAGTGTGAACATTCCCTGTAATGTAATCACCATAATGATGATAATCAGGGAAGTCTGAACTTCCTATCCTTTGTTTGATATGCCTAGAAGGAGGATTCTTCCGCTTTCCATGTTGTACAATATTATTTAATGGTTTAATATGTACAGAACCCTTTTCGGAGTGATTCTTAGACTTAACAGAATTAAGTTTTTCTAAGGATCTAAAAATGTTTTCGAATGCTCTGAATAGATCTTTATCAGCTAATCCATTATGATAGTATTCCTCATAGAGATCGGTAGTTAATCTAGTGAGGTTCCATATCCTTGAGCGCCATGAACGTTTCCTCAATCTCTCCTCCTTTTTATTTTTTCCTTTAGATTGACACATGTCATCTAAAACTTCTTTCTCATATGAAATGAGATTATCATAAGAGACCAGAGGTTTTGACCATAATAGATCTTGATCAATCTTTAAGAAATTCTGGCGTGCATTACAGATGCCAAGAGCAAATTTTCCAAAGAAATTTCCCATGGGACAATTTTTAAAGAACGAATAAACACAAACTTATCAAGTTTAAAGTGTTTGCCTGCTCTGATACCAATTGAAAAAACGGGGGTCTAACAACCAAACCCAATATTTCGATTAGCAATCTGTATGGAAAACTCCAAGTTACTTTCTAGGGAATCAACTAGACAGTCAGACTCAATTAATAGAAAATATCTCAAGGAGTTTATTATCTCTATCTCTCAATTTGATATTTACTCAAGCAAATATAATATGCGAGTCTTAATCAAAGAGAGATAACTTGGATGGTACCAAAGACCAATATCCAAGTGTAAATTAATTTAAATCAACAACCAATAAGGTCGGATATTCTAATTGATTGAACAACGCACAACCTGTATTATTTCAATTATATAACAAAATATAATGCGGAAAAGAAATAACACAGACACCATAATTTTGTTAACGAGGAAATCGCAAATGCAGAAAAACCCTGGGACTTAGTCCAGATTAAATATACAGTGTATTAAGCCGCTACAGATACTAGCCTACTCCAAGCTAACTTCGATCAGGACTGTAGTTGAACCCAAACCAATCTCACACTGATCCAAGTTACAATTATGTTCCTACGCCTCTGATCCCAGAAGGATACTACGCACTTGATTCCCTTAGATGATCTCACCCACAACCAAGAGTTGCTACAACCCAAAGTCGAAGACTTTAATAAACAAATCTGTCTCACACAGAAAAGTCTACAAGGATAGATAAATTCGTCTCCCACGAATAAACCTATGAGTTTTATTCCGTCTTTTGATAAATCAAGGTGAACAGGAACCAATCGATAAAAGAAGACTTATATTCCCGAAGAACAGCCCAGCTTTATCAATCACCTCACAATAAACTTAATCGACTCAGCGAAGAAGATTATTGAGGAATCACAAATGATGAGACGAAGTGTTTGTGACTACTTTTATATCTTGCCTATCGGAGATAGAAATCTTCAGCCAATTATTACAATTGTACTCGTATGATAGAAGATGCAAGATCAAATCACACAACTACGATAAAAGTAGTATCGGTCTGGCTTCACAATCCCAATGAAGTTTTTAAGTCGTTAACCTGGTTTTAGAAGAAGAAAATCAAAGATTAAAGGAAAATCGACTCTAGCTTAGCAAACTAGTATCATACAGAACGTGTGGGGATTAAGTTTCCCAGTTGCTAGAGTTCTCTCTTATATAGTCTTTCAAATCAGGGTTTGCAATCAATGTTAGCTTAGTAACAAAGCATTCTATATTCACTGTTAGATGAAAACCTG
This sequence comes from Papaver bracteatum, assembly GCA_023529315.1. Lineage (NCBI taxonomy): Eukaryota > Viridiplantae > Streptophyta > Magnoliopsida > Ranunculales > Papaveraceae > Papaver > Papaver bracteatum. Next base: position 180,232 of record JAJJWX010005230.1, on the reverse strand, counting down.
ATTAGATACAAGCTAATATTTATCAACCATTAGATCGAAAACATCGCTTGTTATACACACATGTACTACACGTTTGTTGGCTTGTGAAAACCGTACCCAAACTTGAACATTAGTTGGTTCAACACTAGTTAACCAAATAGTTAGCCAAATGATAACTTTCATATCAACCATATTCTCCTTTACTATAACTAGTCCAAAAGACTCGAATGAACTAGTTAGAGAGTTTTTCAATTGCTTAGATCTTTATGTACTACATAAGACACAATTGAAGCAAAAACGATATGATTCACTCGAATTGATTCATGAACTATAAAGCCACGGTTTGCAATAGCATTCCTTAGTTTATTAAGATAAGTTCACAAACATTGTTTTTAGACATAACCTACTCAAGTTCGCAGACTGGGTTCGCGGACTTAAGTTCCCGGATGGAGTTCACAAACTCCATCATAAATTCTCAGTCGAGAACTTCCGCCAGTTCGCGGACTGGGTTCGCAACCTGGGTTCGTGGACCGAAGCTCACGCACTTCTCCGGTTTCACTTGATCAACAAAGTTCGCAAACTTCGGTTCAAGCATTAAGGACTTATACATATATAGGTTACCACAACAATGCTTATATCCTCCATTGGTTATATTGTCTAAACTCTCATTTCAATCATTGAAACATTCTCAGAGGGCGTTATATAGTTGTTATTCACAAACTATTTTTCATCAGAGCAATTTCCAAAATGATTGAAACATAACATGACTTTCGTTACTAGGTAAAGATGAACTTGGATAAATCGAAAGCTTTACCAACACATATTTCGATAAATAGATAAGCGATATATACTCATCTCGAAATATCATATGTGTATATTCTTAGTCTATATAGTAATACGACATTTGTCTCAAGATAAGAGATAAAATAGGTAGACTTTCGAGTGATAGATAAGTTCAAGTCTCCACATACCTTTTAGTCGATGAAGATCCAGTGGTTCCTAGAGTAGTCCTTCGTCTTGTATGATGATTGCCATGGAGTTCTTGAGCTCAACTACACTTTCTATCTTAGTCTAAGACTTTAGCTATAGTAGACTAGAAATCAAAGACTTTATAGTTTTGATCACTAATATTGACAAACATGCTTGAGATAGCAACGCATGAAAGTTCGACCGAGCAATGGCCTAACATATGGCAACTGTAACGGATAATTATATAAGTCCATTTCATACCCAAAATTGACAAGAGTGGCCACGATACTTATTATTAGAACATGGCTCGGTTGAACCCACCAAGTGTTGATATGTCAAGTTTGGTTGTCATATTTTAGTGAATCAAAACTCATGTTAAGAGTCGCTTGATTATGTACTAGGGTCAACTTCGTATAGGTTAGCTTGAAAATATTAGGATTTGAGACTTTACAAGTATTGCGAGGACTTGAAGATGTGAAGAAGCAAGGAGCTACAATGACGATATCATCCTTCCACTTGAGGTTAGTGATATTTGACTTGAACTGTTTCATTCCCTGACGTATCTTTCAAGTCGTTCATATTGAAGAAAAAAACTGCGAAGCATATTTGAACTCTAGATAGACATAGTATTAAGGAATACAATACGAGGTTTATTGCTTAACCATTAAACTTTGTAAATAAGACATCGCCATAATCATTTGAATTCTATTGTGATTATGTATGGGTATGAGGTGAGGATTTTATCCTAGGGAACAATGTTTACATGTGTTCTAAGGAAGTAAGTTCATAAACTTGTTTGTGAATCCAAAAGGAAATCACCAGGTATTATTGGTTTTGTTATTAATTGCATATCTTATGAACAACCAATATGTGTGATTGAGTATAACCGTTCACAACTTGTTATGTTCTTGGTATATCTATTCACAAAGGCCTGAATTATGTATTGGTATGACTTTTATTAGTGAAACCGATCTTAAGTAATCACCTGAGATAGTATGATCGGGTTTGTGATTTTATGTCTGACCAAATATGGGAAAGGGGATCCGATCATAGTAAGAGGTGAAGTACATCACAAAGGAGAACCGATCCTTGTATGAGGTGCAGCAAGGTTTATAGCAGAAAGGGGAATCGATCCTATGAACATGTGCAACACGTTTTTAGGCAAATAGGAGCCGATCCTATGGACATGTGCAACACATATAAGCTAGATACCATATATATTTGGGGAACCGATCCTAGTACCTAGTCAACCGAATTTTGGAAAGCTAGTGTGACTATGCACAATACTTACATGGAGGTATAACCGAAACTTGTTTTGGTAGAACCGTTAAACCCATGATTGTGATTGAATGTTATTTGATCAATCGTATAGTTCTTGAAAGTCAGATGAACCAATTATAAACTTGTTTGGAAGTGTGGCAAATCGGTTTCAAGGTTGTAAGTGTGAAAGAGAACTTACAAAGTTAAGATGTCGACATACTTTGAACACGTGTTATGAATGTTTATTTCCTTAATTGTTCAAAGTTGGTTCTTAATGGCTAAGGGAAGAGAATCCCAGGATCGAAACATAAATAGGTTAATAATTTTTTAATTAAGGTAATTAACTTCATTTTGTAGGAAAATAAGAATTAGTAATGTGCATTTACTAATTAGAGATTTTCCGAGAGATTTCGATCATTATTTTTGGACAGAGCATTTCCAGGAATTATGAAAACCGAATTTGTGCTTTTATGAATATCTTGAAAATATTTTCGGTTTTGGAAATTCCTTGGTGTACAAACTTCCTTGTCTATAAATACTTGAAGTTTGCCTTTCTAGCAAACTAATCTTTCGTAACAACAAACTTCCTCTTTTGTTGTTGTTATTGGTGTAGCCGCCTATTCGGAGAGGAGAGTAACCTAATTAGGGGAAATCTCTTACAGCCGCTCAGTTTAAAGTCTTCTTTGGGATTGAGAAGCTCTAGCGTGTACCGTTTCGGTTATTCAAGTCTAGACGAAAGCCTAAACAAGGAAATTCTAGTTAACTAACCTAGTATTTGGCTTGTTTGAAATCTAAAGGTCTAAGATATATGGATAATTAGATCCTGATGATAAAAATGGAGTTTATCTTTGTTTTGGTCTTATCGAATGAAGTGGTTGTATTTATACAATCGGTTTAGCAAATGAACTAAGTTGCTTAGTTGATTTTTGGTTTTATAAACTAGTTGGGAAAATTAATTCGGGCAATTATTTCCATGATAACATATCAAAACGTAATTACTTGTAGTTTCGGTTTTGATATTGGTTATCAAAAATGGTATGTGGAACCCTCGTGCTTGACTCAACAGGTTGCAAGTCTATTTTGAGATTTGTAAGATCCTTTTCGTGTTGTCCTTTATTTGTTCGCTTCTTTTCATTTTTGTGACAAAGAGGGGGAGAAATATATGGAGTAAACAAGTGATGTTGGTATCAATTTATGGTTGATTGGTGTCACTAGGGAAGAGGACAATGGTGCTTGAACGTTTATCTAACGAATGAGGAAAAGCATAGACTAAGGGGGGTAACATATCATATGATTGGGATAACAAAGACGTGCGGATTGAAAATATTCCTAGCTCACCTCTAGGGGGAGTATAAGCTTTGTTATTATAATGTCAACAACGACATTTTAAGGATTGAATTAATGCAGGTTATGTGCTGTTGGATTCGGGAATCAAGCGTATGTGTAATGAATTATTGTAATTTGTTTATCCATATGATTGTAAGAATTTTGTCACTAAAATTGACAAAGGGGGATATTGTTAGAGCATTGCTCAGTTGAACCCACCAAGCGTTGGTATGTCAAGTTTGGTTGTCATATTTTAGTGAAGCAAAACTCATTTAAGAGTCGCTTGATTTAAATGTACTAAAGTCAACTTCGTATAGGTTAGCTTGAAAGTATTATGGTGAGACATTACAAGTATTGCGAAGACTTGAATAAGTGAAGAAGTATGGAGCTACAACGACAACATCATCCTTCCACTTGAGGTTAGTGATATTTGACTTGAACTGTTTCATTCCCTAACGTATATTTCAAGTCGTGCATATTGAAAACATAAAAATGCGAAGCATGAATACTCTAGATAGACATAATATTAAGGAATACAATATGAAGTTCCTTGCTTAACCATTAAACTTTGTATATAAGACATCGACGTAATCGTATGAATGCTATTGTGATTATGTATAGGTATGAGGTGAGGATTTCATCCTAGGAACAATGTTTACTTGTGTTCTAAGGAAGTAAGTTCATGATATGTGTTGTGAACCGAAAAATAAATCTTCAGGCGTTATTGGGGCTGCTCTACATTGCATATCTTATGAACGACCAATATGTGTGATTAGTATAACCTCTCATGACTTGTTTGTGTTCTTGGTAAAACTATTCACATGAGGCCTGACTTATGTATTGGTATGAATTTTATTAGTGAAACCGATCTTAAGTAATCACCTGGGGTATGATCGGGTTGTGAGTGTCTGAACTTATTACTGGGAAGAGGGGAACCGATCCTAGTAAGAGGTGCGGTGCATCACAAGGGGAACCGATCCTTGTATGAGGTGCAGAAAGGTTTATGGAAGAAAGGGAAACCTATCCTATGAACATGTGCAACATGTTTTTGGGAAGGGGGAACCGATCCTATGGACATGTGCAATGCATACAAGTTAGATACCAAATATATGTGGGGAACCGATCCTAGTACCTAGTCAGCATATCTTTGTAAGCTAGTGTAACTATGCACAGTACTCACATGGAGGTAGAACCAAAACTTGTTTTGATAGAACCGTAAACCCATGAGTTGTGATTGAGTGGAACTTGATCAATCACATAGTTCTTGAAAGTCAGATGAACCAATTCTAAACTTGTTTGGAAGTGTGGTAAATCGGTTTTAATTGAGCAAGCATGGAAAAGACTTGCAAGAGTAAGATGTCATCACACTTTGAACACGGTGCATTAATGCTTATTCTATATTGTTCAAAGATATTCCTTAACGGCTAATAAGGAAGTAAATTCCAAGATCGAATTTAAATAAGTTAAGAATCTTTTTAATTAAGTGTTTTTAATTATATATGGAAAATAAGAATTAGTAATGTGCATTTGCTAATTAAAGATTTTCCAAGGAGATTTCGATCATATTTTTGGAAAGTGCATTCACAAGAATTATGAAACCGAATTTGGGTTAATATGGAAAAATATCTTGAGTATATTTTCGGTTTCGGAAATTCCTTGGTGTCCAAACTTCCTTGTCTATAAATACTTTGAGTTTGCATTTCTATCAAACTAATCATGCGTAACATTAAACTTACTCTTTTGTCTTTGTTACTGGTGAATCCTTCTATCAGAGAGGAGAGTAATCTAATTAGGTGAAATCTCTTACGGCCGCTCAATTTAAAGTCTTCTTTGGGATTGAGAAGCTCTAGCGCGACCCATTGGTGGTAAACTAGATATTGCGGTTTATCTTTAGTTTTCGTATCGATTTGATTGACTAACGGTGGTTGAACTTTGATTGCACCTAGTTTGTTTATGCTTGAGAATCTTCTCTTTTGATATAAGATTCAGTTATACTAGTTCAGAGTTTTGGACAGAGATCTTTAGACTGTTGTTAGTTCTAAAGACGATTTTGTGATAATCCATTGTTAACAGACTCCGTTCTGTGCGTGATTGATCACAAGATATTCAAGTGATTGTGTGAAGGTGTTTATTGAAGATCTAAGAAGATTTGAAGACAAAGAAGATATTAAAGATTTCTGATTTGTGGGTTCATAATCTTTGGTGTACACAATACTTGTTTTGGTAAAAGAGGATCCAATTAATAATCGGTTTATCCTTGTGATAGATTGGATTGATTAATTGAGTAGATCTGCATCAATAAGATTCTTTGTGATTAAAGGTATTGATTGCAAAATCTTAAACGATTACTTCGGTAATTGAACATAAGATAGATCTAAGGACCTGGAGAAGGAGTTTATGTTAAGATAAACGGAAGAGACTTTGTCCGACTTATATCACTTGGTTGAAGAGAGTTGATACCAAACATATTTGTTTTTCCTTTATTGTTTGGAATACGAACCAAAGGAATTATTCTAAGTACGTGACTTATTTATAAGTTGGAGGCATGGGAATACAGACGGAACTAGGTGAACTATAGGTTTAGTTGCTTGGTCTCAACTATACGAAGTTAGGTGTAATTTTTTGTAGCGGCTTAATCCTGAGAGTATTCAATTCTGGACAAGGTCCCGGGGTTTTTCTGCATTAACTAAATCTTGTTGTGTCATTTACTTTATATTTCCGCATTATAATTGTTTTATTATAATTAAAGTAAATCACACAAACGTTAATTCCTATTTACTTCATAGGAATTAACATACTTCGTTGTTGTATGTTAATTCCTATTTACTTGAATCCTATTGTGTTTGGTTAAGTCCGAACTTTTTTATCAAGTAACATACTTCGTTGTTGTATTGTCTTGATCTCGTATCCATAGATGATCACAGGAAGTGTGAACAGATTAGTTGCATTGTCTCAACTCACTCCATAGACAATCACTTTCAGAGAAAGGACTTATAGGTAGGAAAAGTTTTAGATTGAGGTGTATTTGGGTACCCTCGCCTTTCACTTATTTTAATAACTTTTTTATAATATTTTTTTCCCAGATTCTCATGAAAAGTCGTCACTGTTGTAAATTTGAACAAGAACGACTTAAATGAGTCGTCATGGTCGATAAATTTATATCATGACAACTTATTTTATTTTTATCATACTCTATAAATTTGAACAGTGACGACATTTTCATGATCAATATCTGTTTTAAAATCCAAAAAAGTCGTCATATAGTTAAAGTTTAGAGTGATGACAACAGTAATGAGAAATTGTACAAGCCCCTTTAATTCAAAACCAGAAAGAGGCGTCCTGGTTGAAATTTAAGACCATGACACCTTTAACAATTTCTAAAAAAAATTACCCAGAATTATGGACGCGTTTCATCGACCACTACGATAGTGGAATTGCTTTATGAATTAAAAAAATAATCTAAAAATGTTAAAGAAGAAATTATCAAAAAAAAGAAGTTAAAAAGCTAAAGAAAAAAGTAAAAATAATAAATGAACAATAAAAATAATAAAATAAAATGAAAAATGTTAGCATAAGAAATTATAAGAAGAGGGAGGATCCATGGACAATCTTATATATACACTATCCATACAAGATTGAATGAATTATTTTTTAGAGTCCAAATGACGATGAGTTTGAACTCAATATTTTGATGATATCCTCTTATTAAACTCTAGATTCCTACTAAAAATAAGCATCATCCGATATAACAAACCTCACCATCTACCGGTTTTAATTTCGACCGTTAATTTTTAACAGGTTGATTTCAAAGTGGTAGATGGTGGTGTTATACGTCTCGGATTGTGCTCATTTTTGGTAGGAATCTATAGTTTAACAAGAAGAACACATCTTCAAATATTAAAATTAAATTCACTGTCATTTGGACTCTAAAAAAAATTGGTTCAATAAGAGGAACAAAAATGTCGGTAGATGGTAAGGTTTGTTATATCGGATGGTACTCATTTTTGGTAGGAATCTAGAGTTTAAGAAAATAAATAGAATAATACATGTCAGAAGCAAAGCTCTGCGAATCAGGCGACGCTGAGTTAACTCACCATGAATTATTTTTTTGCTCTTAATGTTCTCCTTCATATATTCTCTGTGTTTCAACCAATTCCACAAGTATCATTAAAGTATGTAGCAGTATTGCAACCAATTGAATGCAAAATCAATTCAAACAATATGTCTCATTATTATCTTCTCTATCATATATATGATTTAAATGGTATCATCGTCAATCCAGTGAGTCTACATCCACATCCTATTCAACATAGTCAACAAGGGATTTTGAAATTTGAATTTTCATACTTTCCTCCTTCAGCACTCCGTAACTTCAGTCATTCTATTTATCAGCCAAAACTTCATCAATTGACTACAAACTCATTCGATGTTATAAATATCTTTCTTTATGAGCCCAAAAATATTCTCAACCCAGAAATACAAGATATCCTTATTTCATGTATAGCTAATTTTAGTTATATTGGATGGCATAATTATCTTTATAAACAGAAACACAAGAACCATCAAATTATCTCAGTAACAGACTTTATCCATAGAAACCCTTTTCCAATATCAATGGCTTCATCTTCGAACTCTCAAGTTTCAACTCTCACTAACAAAATGCAAAACACTATGATTCGAGATATTTGTGCAAGACATATGAGAAGAATGGTTGGTGCTAAGACATCCATTGTCAAAGCTTCTGATGAATGGAGTACTACACTTATAAGAAAGTTGTTTTGTAAAGAACCAGTTCAAACGGATGCTGTCAGGAAGGAAGTCAAGACTTTATGGAATAGGTATATATCTTATTATAGCATCACTCTGAATCTTTAGTCAATGAAGCAAAAAAAGAGTTAGGAACTAAGATTTGGACTGATCCAGAAGATTGCAAACTGAATTTTGGAAGTACTATTACTGCAATAATAAAAATAGATCTATCAAAAACTCTCCACATAGGTGGTTGGTGGAACACAATAGCCGGAGATATCACTTGCATACGTTTTCATTGGGAAATACAACCACATAATATCTGCCCTAAATATTTTACTATAGATCATAATGATGAAGAATATCTTAATGTAGCTGATGATCTTATGATTAGAAGATTCACCGATGAACAATATATCAATTACTGTCATGAATTAACAACAGTATATGGAATGGAAATAATTGAGGACTTAGACCTTCTGTTACAAAGAATTTGTGAAGCAAGCATGAAGCAGCTTAGTGAAAATACAGAGGAAGAAGTTATGGAAGAAACCAGGAATCACAAGAGGACTAGAATGGCAGCTGAAGAAATTGACTCACAAAAACTTGATACCATGGAAAATAATACTGAAATGCAGAATCCAAATACTAATGGGGATGACATGGAACACGATCTGGTTGAAGAAGGAGACTTAAATACAAAGGATAATTCTCATGAGATGAATGAGGCCCCTCAATATCTGGTAATTCATCACCTTTTCTCTTTATACTCTTTAAAGAACCACTTTTCAGTTGTGCATTATAGTTCTTTGAGATCTCATTTTTTACGTGCATGTCATTTAATTCAGCTATTATTTGCATTTGTATGTACCCCCAATAGTATTAACTTGAGTATCAAGTTAATCTCTTTTCATACTTTTATCAAAATGAAAATCTTGAGCTGGAATTGTCATGGTTTTCCAAAAAAGAAACTAGGGATCATTTGTCTCACCTAAATAATATTCAGTCTCCTGATATCATTTAAGTTTGACAAATTATCTTATGATGCCAAATAAGTGTTATGTTCATTTTGTGGGACAAGCAGGTGGTATAATCTTACTCTGGAAAAATGGTTTCTCATTAGATATTTTTAATTCATCTAGAAATATGTTTCATGCCTTGGTAACCAATGATCTTAGTAAAGGAGAATGGTTTTTATCCTGTGTTTATGGCACATCATATAGAAATGAACAACCTAGCGAATGGGAATACATCAAAGACTTGAGTTCCTCAGTTCATATTTCATGGGTCCTAATTGGTGATCTTAACATTACTATGAATGAAGTGGAAAGAAACACTAACACTGATCTAACTTCCCCTGAAGTTCCAGAGAGCATTAGAGCTTCTGATTTACATGATATGGGTTACGGTGGAAACCCATTTACCTGGACTAGTAATAGTCATAATACAAGTAAAACTAAATCTAGGCTAGATAGATCCTTAGTTAATAGTGAGTGGATCCTCAACTACTCAGATGCTAAACTAGTTCACTCCCACAAAAAGTTTCAGATCACTCTCCAATACTTTTGACCAAGTATAATGCAACTAGGATATCTGGTAGATGTTGGAAATTCTTTGAACACTGGTTACAAAATTATACTTGTAGAGATGAAATTGTGAATGCTTGGAAAACTAACTTATCAGGATCTGCATCTTTTCTCTTAAATGATAAGTTATCTAATACAAGGCACATTCTTTCTCAAAGGAGTAGAAGCACTTTTAGTGACATTCAAGATAAATCACAAATATTCAAGAAGTTTTATCTCAACTTCAAGCAACTTATATACAAGGAAATAACAATGAAGAAGTTTTGAAAGTGGAGGAAGAAATTGCCTTAAGTGAGATCCAAGCCAGCTCCAACAAATAGAAATCTAGAGATCATTTCTATAATGATTTGGACAGAAACTCAAACTATTTTCACAAAATCAAATCAGAGGAGGATCAGAAACATAATTGATTCTCTTCAAGCCTCATATGGAACATGGTGTCAATATAGAAACTTAATTGAAACACTCCGTGTGTCTCACTTCAAGAAGATAAGTACCCCCTCTAATCCAACAGACATTTATAACTTTCTTTAGATATTCTTAGATGTATATCTGAACAAGACAATCAAGATTTGATCAGGATTCCAGATGACCATGAAATTTATCAAGCACTCATGTCAATGGAACCATGGACATATCCGGGTCTTGATGGTTTTCCACCTAGTTTTTATTAATCACAATGGCAAATAGTGAAAGATGGTGAAGGCTTTTTTCAACTCAGGTTTTCCACTCAAAAAGATCAATAACACCAGAGTTACTTTAAATCCTAAAACTACATCAGCTTATAAGCCTGAAGACTTCAGGCCAATATCCCTTTGCAACACAGAGTGTATAAATGAATCTATAAAGTTATAACTCTTAGACTCAAGAAGCACATGGTGGATATCATTTCACCCATGCAAATAGCATATATCCCACGAAGACTCATCTCGGAGAACATTTTTCTAGTTCAAGAACTAGTAAAATCCATGAAGAAGAAAATAGGTAGAACATGCCATCTTGCACTCAAAATGGATATGTCAAAAGCGTTTGATAGACTTTACTGGGTTTTTCTCATAGAGGAACTGGGAAAATTTGGTTTATGTGAAAAGTTTTGCCATCTTGTCCATCAATGTATAAGCATTACTTATGTAGATATCATGATTAATGGTTCACCATCTACTTCTTTCAAGCCTACAAGAGGGATTCGGCAAGGAGGTCCATTATATCCTTATTTATTCATTCTTGCCATGGAAGCTTTCTTAAGGCAGTTAAAACTTCATGAGCATACAAAACAATTAACAAGTATGAAAATATCTAGAAAAGCTTCAAAAATAAACCATTTGTTTTTTGCAGATGATTGCCTTCTTTTTTGTAAGGACAATCTTTCTCAAACTAACAAATTGTTACAAGTTATTGAGGATTTTAGATTTTTAGTACTTGCTTTGGGCAGTTCATCAATTTTCACAAATCTGCAGTCTATTTTAGCAGGAATGCAAGTTCATCCTGTTGTCAAGTGATAAGTGGTATTCTTCAAGTTCGTCAGTTAAATATCAGTGATGAAAAATATCTTAGCCTTCCATTCTTTACAAGAAGAAATAAAAGATTCCCTTTCCTAATATGATTGATAAGATGGAGACTAGATTATCAAGATGGAGCAGCATAAATATATCAGAAGCAGGAAGGTCTATAATGGTAAGAAATATTACAAATGCAGTTTCAGTCCATCATATGATTAGCTTCAAGCTACCAGATGAAACAATAACCAAAATGAACTTTAGTGAACAGAAGTTTTGGAGGAAGAATAAAACAAACAGAGGCAAGCCTCCTATCTCTTGGAAAAATGTTAATAAACCCAAAGAAGAAGGGGGTCTGGGATTTAGAGACCTTAAGTTATTTAACAGAGCTTTACTTGCTAAGTCTTCTTGGAAGCTATGTACGGATACTTCTTCGGTTTGTGCCATCTCTCTCAAAGCAAAGTACTTCCCAGATGGACGAATATTTAATATCAAAGAAAACGCTAACTCTATATGGTCCTGGAGGAGCATTAGCTCTGAACTTCATTTCATCAAAAAATAGAGTTGTTGGAGTATTGGTAATGGTCATAAGATCATGATTTGGAATTATAGGTAGATTGTTGAGCTACCTTTTCCTCTCACTCCTAAAGATGGAGCTCTGCATCACCAGAATTATACTTATGTGCGCCAACTATTTTCAAACTCTGAAGGTTGGAACTACACTCTTGTTTTTTCTTTATTTGAAACATCATCGGCTCGGATAATTCTTAACATGTTTATTCATCCTTAATACAAAGATAGAATGGTCTGGACTCTGGAAAAACATGGAGTTTTTTTTCTCATGTAAAATTAGCTTACAAGAAAATATTTGAGGAGCAAAATTTAAATCAATCAGTTGGTCAAAGAATGCAAACAATTTTCAAGCAACTCTGGAAACTGCCTTTGCTTCCAAGAATTGTTCAGTTTCTTTGGAAGTGTGTCAAGGATATTCTTCAGAGTAGAGACAAGTTGAGATACGATATTCAAAACGACGATTTTGGTTGTCCCTTGTGTGCTTAATCTCTAGAAAACTCTGTTCACTGCATTTTAGACTGCCCTCTCTCCTAGGCTGTTGGGTTTGCTGTTTTAGGTATTCATGCTCAAAATGTCACAAGTCTGGTAGATTTGATATGCAATTGGTTTGATAAACTGCTAGCTCATCAAATTCAAGAAGATGCAGTTTGTAAAATAGTCATCGTAGCTTGGTGCATATGGACTGCAAGATGTGATAAAGTTTTCAAGGGTTCTAATGTGGTTCCAGATTCCATTATTCAGCACTACAATAAGGAGATTCGAGAGTTCCAAAATAAACCAGCTATAATCCACCTCAGAGAAAAGATAGTCTTCATTGGAAACCCCCCCAACTGGGAACTCTTAAAATTAATGTTGATGGCTCTTTTGATTATGTTAATAAAACAGGAGGCATTTGACTAATAATCTGTGATTTTGCAGGTACTCATTGTGCATCTACTTAGTAGCTGTGTTGAGTCCAGAACAAGCGGAATGTAGAGCTCTATGGGAGGCAACACAATAGGCTAGAGATCTGAACTTGGAGAACACGGAATTCGAACTGAATTCGCAACTAGTTGTGGACGCAGTGAATAAAGTAAACTTCAATATAGACCGAAGAATTCACAACATGATTTTAGACATCAAGTGTTTATATAGAAATTGTCACTAGGTATGTGCCGAAAGAGCAAAATAAAATCAATTTATCTAAATTAGCTAGGATTGATTGTTTAAGTAGTGTCTGGTTAAGTTCTCATCCAGAGAATACTCTGTCTCAAATTCAGGAGGATGCAAATTATGTAAACATTCATAATTAATCAATTCAATCTTTCAGCTTAAAAAAATAAAAAAATAATAATAATAATAATACATGTCACAACTTAAGAGTCCAGGGTAGTCTAGTCTATTTTGACACCCCTCAAACCCATGTTATGGATGTAATCCTGGTAGCACCCAATTAAATTAGTTTTCTTTTCATAACAGAAAAAAAAAGAGAACTAAACAAAGAACGAACCAGCTGCAAGCAGCTCAGAGTCAATCCAAGAGTTAAATGAGGCTAGACCAGGGACCTAGTTCCTAAACTTAGATTCAAGATCCATACACTTCACATTCTCAAGGAAATTTTAAGCTTGATAAGCTTGTCCAAAATAGCTCCCATAGTTGTATCAATTCCTCGCAAGAACAATCTTACCATTAACTAAAAAATTTCTGTTCATCTAGTTCAAGCGAAAATTAGGCAATGGGTACAGGAGAACGACGAAGCCATATATCATGTCCGTTATATATTAATATAAATAATACCTACGATTGCAATTTTTGTTGTTCATTAAGAATATATATTTTTTTTTTGCAAATTTTCGTCTCTATAAGATTAATTGATGCTGGTGGGAATCAGTGGGATTTCACCCTAGTCCTCACTTTCAGTTTTCAAACTCTGAAAAATAGATTGACTCAGTTAATAAGGTGATGGAGACTGCTGCAACATCATTTTTTAGCCCGTGCAAAGCTTTTCAAGAGCCATATTTTCATCACCACCCACAATCTCCAGTGTCTTCCTCACCAGAGCATCTGGGAAGCCCATCTCCACCAGCTTTTGTACCTGCAATCAAGTTGTATATGTTTTAACTTCTATAAACTGCTGATATTATAAAATGTGTTAACCTCACAAGATTCTCTGTAGTTGAAATTAAAACACCATGTACCTTTTCTTCGATGCCCATGGACGACCTCTTGGCAAAAGTCTCAGTCCAATACCGAGCTGTTCCCGCAAAGGTTGGATAGTCACGAAGATACTGTGGATACAGGAGAGTAAAGAATATTATGTATTACAAAGCTGAGGACTTGAGCAACATCAAGATGAAGCCACTGAGGTGAGCCAGTGAACTACCTGTTGAGCTACCACGGCATCTTGGGGATCACCAGGTTCAGGAGCAGATAGCAATGCTTGTAAAGAAAGAAGTGCAGTTTTCAGAGTAAGAGCTGGGCTCCATTGATCCTTCAAGATGTCCAGGCAGATTGCTCCATTCTGACTACTGATATTAGGGTGCCTTCAAAGTTCAAATGGGCGAGCTACATATTAAAATTTGGATCCCTAAAAAATCTATGCATCTATAAGAAGGTCAATTGAGAACGATTCTTTGAATATCACAAATGGAGGATAGAGGTGTTTCACTATGGGTACAAAAACTATAGCTACATCATGGTGATAATGATAAATATCACAGCATGAAGTGAAACTTAGACCTTCACAACAAAATTTTGCATCGAGTTATCAGTAAAATCATATGCAAAACCTGGAGAACATGCCTCCCAAACCCATTATTCAAGAGTGATTAATTGAGCCACTTCTTAGGGATTTCCATATCGCTGAACTGAATAGACCATCAGTTGCATTGGTTTTCAGTCATTACGTATTACCACTAACAAATTTTAAAGTAGACAGTAAGATGATGTTGTGCCAGCGTATATACGGGACTGGTGAGACAAGGAATGATGAATTTCAAAAAGCATAAGATGATTAACTATTAAGGAGGTTCATACCAAACTTTTGTTAGAAATCGCATCTTCGGAGGCTCAAAAGGGTATTCACCTGCAAAATAAAACCAATAACAATGCGAGATTAAGCAAATCAGGCAATCGCCTTTCCTTCCAAACCCTAAAAACACAGACAGAGACATCAATTGATGATCCTTCATTAATTAAATCCAAGAAGATTGTATCACATTCTTCTAAAACCTAAAGTAAAACCCTAATTTTGATCAATCTGTGTTATATATTCACTACCCTTCACTCAAATATTCATTTAAAACCTCGAAATTAATTAAAATAGATTCAATATTTCTAGGTTTTCATGCATCAATCATGATTCCTAAGCGCACAAAAAAGTAAAAAAGAAATCCATAATAATAATAAGGGAAAAAAATAACATAAAGATAGCAACTGGTTTACAGATTATATACCAGGCATTTGGATATCAATTTGAAAGATTCCACCTTCATAAGGAGTACCAACAGGACCAGTTATAGTACCAGTGAGATGGGTAAATTCATCACCATCAAGTGTTACACTTATACCAGATATCCCTTTATCTTTGTTACAATCAACGAGTTCTTTCTGTATACGTGCACAATCTAACATTCTCTCAATCTCCTTCTTTTCTGATAGAATTTTTGTGTCTTCAAAAAATTCAATGTTTTTCTTCTTGCGTGAGAGTAAAATATCAAAAATACCTTAATTTGTGGGAGAGTAGAACGAAAGCAAAAAGGATGAATACTTTTTTTTTCGAAGGAAAAGGGAAGAATACTGATATGATGATGTTCTCCTTGGGTGCGTACATGGCACGCTTGGTGGGACCCACACAATTTTGAGAAAAAGAGAAAGGAAACCATTGATCACTGTCCATTATTAGTGTTCAAAAAGTCCGGAACTGCAGATTTCATCAGTCCGCAAAAGAGGGAAATTGGGAAGTTGTTCCACTCGTAAGAGGGAAGTTGTTCCTAGTCACTAAGAGCGTTTGCAGCGGTACGACCAAAACCAAAGACCAAAGACTAAAAAAAAAGATCATATATGGGTTTAGTACCTTGAGTGACGCAGTGGTGGGTGAGTAAATTTGGTCGAGCGTTGGTAAAGATTACGCTCGGTGTGGGGCGTTGGTAAAGCTTACGCTCGGTGTGGGGCGCTGATATAGTTTACGCGCGGTGGGCGTTGGTAAAGATTACGCTGGAGAAGGGGCGTTCAGTATAGTTAACGCTGATGGTTTTTTTCATTCACGAAATAAATAAATAAAAAAAAAAAACTATATGGGGCGGGGGTATAGTTCCCACCCCAAACATATCAAAATTATTAAAAAAAAAGAAAAGTATGGGGCGTTTGTATAGTTAACGCCCCATGGTAAACAATTCATTTTAATAAAAAAAATAAAATATGGGGACGCGACTTTATAAACGCTCGGTGTGGAGCGTTAACTTCAACCCGGCTGCGCTCGGTGTTAGGGCGTTAACTTGAATGCGCTTGGTGTGAGGCGTAAAGTTTATCAACGCTAACTCAAGTTATATTTGGGTTTGGTCTTGGGGGTCGAACCCATGACCAAATTTGAGTCCTGAAATTTGGTATGGTCTTCGATTTAGTCTTTAAAAATATACTTTTTATTAATTTGATGTAACCCGTCCTACTACGTCTATCCGTTCCGCTACACTCCGAACAACGACCAAATTTTTACTCTTGGTCGTCCACTGCAATCGCTCTAAGCACACCATTCTCAAAGTGAGATTTACTTTCAAGTTATTTGTGTGTATTTTTTTCTCCAAATTGTGTAACTTTTCAATAACATGGACCCGTTTATTTGATTATGTACAATTTCCAATTGTGTGGGTTCTCAGTTTATTTGATTTAAAATTTCCAATTGTTATGTTTATTTCCATACGGAGTTATGGACAGGGAAACTTAGTAACGAAGCCATGGCTTCTTTTTAAGTCGTGGCTTCCTTTTAAGCAGTGGCTTAGTAATGAAGTCGTGGCCTACTTTTAAGCCGTGGCTTCATTCCTAGAAAATTTAGCAACGGCGGACTGCGGTTGAGAATCTCCGTTGCTGACCAAGAGTCGCAACGGAGCTTATGCTGTTGCGAAAAAATACAACACTTTATTTTGCAACAGGGATCTGCCGTTGCGACCCAAGTCAGCAACAGCCAGGGGACGTTGCTAATCCTTAAAAATGGTGTAGTGTCCTGTTGAAGTGTGCCTTTTACCTAGACAAGTTTCTTCCGTGGAGGTTCGTGTGTGGGTTTCTATGTTAGGTGTTTTCAGTTTTGTATTCTTTTGCTGAGATTTGAATTATGCCATGAGTCGCATGTCAAGATTATAAGTCAGTGTTTGGAGATTTGTTTTTCTCAGGGATAAATTGTGGACTGCCCAACCTACTTATCTATTTATTTGAATGCTTGGCCCAATCACCGGGTTCGACTATTTCTTCCATTTTCATAATTAAATCTGAAGTTCACTCACCACGATATGAAGTGGGAGAGACCACAATCACGGATGTGAATTCGACTCTAGCAGTCTAGCTAACCTTTTTTTTTTTAATAAATCCGCGGTTAATCCGCATCCGGTCTGTACAATCCGCTGATCCGTAGAGATCAAATCCGCGGGTGATTGGGCCGGTCACGGTTCAATTTTCCAAATCCGCAACTTTGACGGTTTGGTTGCGTGTGACCCCTAATCCACAACCGTCCGTCCGTTGCACACCCCTACTGTCCATTATGAGAGTCACGCCTAGGATCAAGTTCAAGTATTATGGAGGGGGAAATTTGCTAATTGGTCCTAAGCCCATATACTCCCTCCGTCCCACTATTAAGTGACCTATTTGATTTTAGATTTTGACTCACTGATAATTGACTTATATCACTAAACAAAAAGGTATTTATAAAGTTATCCCTTTAGTTAATTATAAAAAATATAAGAAATATGCATAATTTGATAGGCATGTTTATATTCGTCACGTAGGTGTTTTAAAATATTTTTCAATGGTATGAAGTTTGCAAACATCCGTGGAGTAATTTGAGAGATAAATCATTTTTAAATTTCACTAGTTATTATCCATAAGGGTATAATTATAAAAAATGCTTAAAAGTACTATTTTCCTTGCTTGCCTTAAAAATTGTGCAAATTTAAACTAGGTCACTTAATAGTGAGACGGAGGGAGTAATTATTTGTAGACGGTCCAACTGGATTTTATACTTATTCAAAGGTACATATAACTTTGAAAAAAATGACCAACTTACCCTAGTGGTAAATAGCGTGAAGAATGCAAGCAACCCGGTTCCCATTTCCATTTTTCTTTCACGTAAAAAATTAGAGAAAATGATCAAAAAATCATTTAACATTCTATAACGTTCCAAACCAATTTTCGGAGAAAACCCAATCAAATCTGATTTCTCCCAACTAAATCTGATTTCAATTTCTTCAGAGAAAATTTAATCAAACCAAATCTAATTTTTGAGAAAATCAAACCCAAATGAGAGATTTTAGTCAGCCAAAACCTAGATTCTGAGACCAAATCATGAAAAACTAAAAACCTAGTTTCTGGTTTCCCAAACTGAATCAAGGTTATTTTCCAAAAATCTACGAATAAAAATGGGCAAAACAACAAGAATCACAAGAAAAAATCAAGATGAAAAGGTAATAAAGGATGATTGTACTTGTTCTAGGTCATCAGAAATGATTTTGAACATTCACCAAGACCAAAATTAAGAACAATGGGGAAAAAGATCAAAAAAGCAGTAACACCAAAATCAAATAAGAAAAGAATTACTTCTAGATCTGGAGGATCACAAAGACCAAAACCCAAAACGGCGAGGAGAATGACAAAAAGAGTATCACTGAAACAAAAGAAGAAAGGTATTACTTTTTTCAGTTTTGTTTGTGAGTTTTATTTTCAGTTTTGTTAGTATTTTTTTTTTATGAGACAGTGATGCACCAGTACATATCTTCAAAACTTGTGAAAAAACCTTATTTATTGTATAATCATAAGAAAGCAACATGCAACATAAAGCTTGTTGTAATTGATTTCCAAGAGAATGATCCACCAGTACATATCTGTAATACTGATCAAAAAATTTGTTTAGACCAGAATAAATCTTGAGAAACTAGCATGCAACAGTACATATCTGCCATACTGGTGAAAAACAACATTTATGTACTCGAAAATCATTATGTTGCTTATTACTTTTGGTTTATGAGATAACTAGGTCTTAACTCGTGCCATTACGGCACGGGATGTTTTGTCACTAATACGATATTGTTCACATTCCTCTTGTTTCATTTTTTTCGTGGGTAATTATTTTGATATCCAAATAGGTTTTGGGCAGAAAAATAACGGGTTACCTGATCTTTTTATTCTACTTAAGTATGTTATTTCAATTTATTATCTGGACGGAGTAATAATGTTGTGCCAACATGAAAAAGTATAAAAAATAAATAGATATTTTCCCCATTTATTGTTCCATCACACCATAATTTTAAATTTCATCTGACAGTACATATACCTTAACTGGCAATCCAACTCCATGATGTTTATGACTGACTACATTGGTTCCGAAATTATTGATAACTAAGGCTCCGAGGAGTGAAGCAAAAACCCATAATTTTTTCCCGGCTATAGATATAAACTTTTTTTTTTTTTTTGCAAATGTGAGAGTTATAAAAATGAAGAACCCTTGTCTATTGGAAGGCTGGGATATACACATGTGAGCTGAAAAAGTAAACTTATAAAAGTAAATCAAAATATGTGTAAGATTCTTTCTCAATCATATTGATAACATAAAATTGAAGAAACTCGTGGATAAAAAGATTCCACACCAACTATGTAAGTAGTGCATGAATGGCGTTCTCACATCTAGTGTTACTCAAGTAATTTGGATCAATAAAGAGCATAGTCATATTGATATTTGTATCTACATAAATTCAACTAACCCTCTAAAGAAAAATTATTAGTTTAAAGGTAGAGCATACACAAACTTCTGTCGCCTTCAATGTGTAGAACACACACTGGGTTTAATCGTCCTTGAGATTAAACAAATACCCCAACATTAGTCAAATAATGTCTAAAAATACGGGATCGAAACAGAGTACTAACGGGAAAATGAGATACTAACATCAGTGTTACAAAGAACTTACCCTATATGTATCAAATTTTGTTAACCAAATATGTATTCAAATTAAAAAATTCATCAACTTAAAACAAAAATATAAAAGAACTCAAGTTAAATCAATACTTGCGTAAACAAAACTTATAAGAGAATTTCATAATTATTAAATACCTTTAAAATCAATACTGGGGATTTAATTACATGCCTCGTTAAAAATTACGGTAGAACGAAATCACCAAATTAATCTATAGAAATTTCACCAGATATGTAGCAATTCAGAGAAGTTTACACCGGTGATGATGCGCTCCATCTAAGTGTTGTTCGATTGATATTTTTTTAGAAGGTTTCGGTTTTCATTTGAGAAACCGAAAAGGAGCGTTTCATTATATTCATTATCATTCAGAAATCCAAGACCAACGCGCGCTCTGCTTACGGGATCTCAATACAACCGTAGATTTATCTATTGGAGGGAGAAATCTTGATACTAAATATGTAATTTTTAGTATTTATTATATAACGAGACATCCAGATGATTTTTCTTCTTCTTAATTTTCATGTATTTTAACCGAGTTTATATTAGCATTAAGACGATCAACTACATTTCTACTTTATAGTGTTACCCTTTTGTAGCGGCACATAATTAATATAGTCAATTACTAATCATCAATACCAGCCAGCACCACAAAACCACCAGATATCACTTCTTTCTCCACCACTACCACTGCCCATCCCTTGTAGAATATTGGGCACGTTCATAACTTTCAATCCCAGACTCATGTATAAAGTTTAGGTTTAACAAATTTAGGTCGTCAATTAATTTATTCAACTATACATTTTTTGTTAATACTGAAAATCATGCGTACGAACGGTTACCAAAGATAGCAGTGGTACCATAAACAACTATTTTGTCTTATATGATTTGGTATCATCCCAAAAGAAAAAATTTACCGGCCTTTATTGATCGTGTCAAAAACAACCAACTATATTTTTCACAATACAATGTTACCCATCATGTGATTTTTTTATTATTATTTTTATTCAACAAGAGAAAACCAATACCACCACCATTAAAACCATCCAACGCCACTATTTCTTCCACCAAAACTAATGTTACCGCCTCCACCACTTAGTAACACCTGCCACCGCTTCCACCACCTACTTCTTCTTTTACTATCACCGCCACCACTAAAATCTATTGAAATAATTTTTGTCAAAATTATTTATTGATGAAAATATGTATTAATATTAATTAAGGGATATTTGTGATGTAAAACTAATAAATCATTTATCATGAGAAATTAATGAGACACCAATGAATAAAACACTTATACTAATTAATATTTAAGTTGAACAAACCATGACCATAGATTTATCTTTTCTCTAGACAAATATGGACCACCACTTACACAGGATAAGTTATCCAAACTGTGCTTTATGTTCTTGATGATCCATCGGTACATAACCCTCATAATGATTAAATGATCCATCATTACATAATCCTCATACTGATTCAATAACCATTGTTATGCTTTCATACATTGTTTTAAGTGTAAAATGCGGGGTACCAAAATACACCACCAACTTTTTCTTAGGTAACCCGTATGAACTAAACTTAATTAAAATTCCGAGAGTTACACCTTAATGAATCTCTATCAGGAATTATAAGAAGAAGTGTCTCTTTCTCTCACAATCAATATGCAAACGGAAAAAAGTCTGTGAACCTGATTATACTGTGAGAGTACTAGGATTATTCCAAAGATCAATATCCGAGATCAATCAAGTCTTATCCAACAATTACGATGGACATATCTACTTTGATTGATTTACGTACTACTTGTGGTATTTCAATTATAAATATAAACAACATAATGCAAAAAAAAAAGAAATAACACAGACATCATAAATTTTGTTAACGAGGAAACCACAAATGCAAAAAAATCTCCGGACCTTGTCCAGATTGAATACCAAACTGTATTAAGTCGCTACATACTCTAGCATACAATCAAAACTTCGGACTGGAATATTGTTGAGACCGAATTTACCGTCACAGTGATTCAGTTATAGCCATGCTCCTTACGCCTCTTGAATCTCACAAGACTATGCGCAATTGATAACCTTAGTTGGCGTCCTTTACAACCTAAGAGTTGCTTCAACTCAATCGAATACTTTAAACCAATCTTCTCTCACACATAAGCCTATATGTGATTTCCATCTTGATCAAAGACAAGGTGATATAGGAAATCGTTTGTAATAGACAAAGTATAGCAAACCTCAAAATCGGGCACTTACAATTCCCAAAGAGAGGCCTAGATTATTATTCACCTCACAAGTAAATCCTACTCTGATATCAATAAAGAATCGTTATAGTGGAATATACCTGTGGCATCACAAAATGTGAGACGAAAAAACTTTGCGATTTTAATCTATATTGCATGATCAGAGTGAGACTTAACAATCAGTAACAAGATCATGATACACTAACTATCAAGATAAACATAGTCAAACCTGGTTTCACGAATCCCTAAGCGAAGTCTTTTTAGTCGCAAAACCTAAAAAAAGTTTAAAGGAGAGGATGACTCTAGTTTACAACTAGGATATACAAGCAAATTGTCGGGGATTCAAAGATCCCAGTTACTTGAGGTTTTCCTTATATAGACTTTAACAACAAAGGTTGCTTTGGATTTAAGCTAAGGTAGCTTTGGAATCAAGCAATCAATATCCACCGTTAGATGAATCTTTGATTTGAGATTAACACAACAGAAAATACACTCTGGTTAGGATGGACCATAACCGAACTGTGTATTATGACTTGTTCATGAAAGGTTATCCAAAACTAGCCATACGAACTATATGCTTAATCATTTGCATATAACACTTTAAGACTTTAATCTCGAGTCATAACCATTGGTTATAATGTGATCAAATATGTATAGATGTATTTTTATAGAGAGTTATTCAAATGCCGATTATCTCATATAAATAATTCTGATGCATCTAAAAATATTCGACACGGTAAGTACGTGTACTTACTTCCAGTCCGTGAGTTATTTTGTCATGGTACGTGTACCGGGTTGGTATTACCTAAAGATAAAAAAGAGTTCCGAAGTTCAAAGAACTTTTTCGGTATACATACTAGGTATGTGTACCAACCTGAGTTCACGAGTCATAAAATTTTTTGGGTTTGCATACTGGTGTTGATGGGTGAAAACGATTTTATAATTTTTGAGGAATAGTGGAGAGACGAAAAAAAACCGATCGAGCGAATTGCCTAAACCTTTAGCAAACAGATGCACTGCACGAGAGTGGTTTGAGTTCGAGATATCAATCTATAGGACTCTGTCCTAAACCAAGACAATGGCCATTTTAGAGTAAATTCGGTCATAAAGAGGGATAAGGTTCGATCTGTAGGAGGGATGCTAAGAAGTATGTGAGATTAATTATGATCAAGGATTGTGGATATGTTGCAGGCTTCTACAGGTTTTGTGAACTATTGAGTTCAAATAAGTTCTGATTGATTGAATTCTGTCGTGTTGAGAATTCTTTTTCTTTAATCGTGGATTGAGAAACTTATTTATATTGCAAGAGTAGTAGACACATTGATCCCAGTAAGTGTGACAGTTGCAGAGGATTGAATAGTGAGAAAGTGGAAATCGTGTTTGAACCAGTTCCAAATTGTGAGGGAGATTTGGTTAATTATCCATCCACTACTTTGCTAAGTCCTTCAACTGCTTTCACGACTTACTCACATTTCTCATCTTAGGTGTATACACGTGTCGTAGGACGCCAGACCAAAACTCTAGTGAATATACCCCCATGTGACATGATTGATGTCTCATGAATGTGGAGTCCGCAAACCTGTATTCAATTTGTCAATTGTTGACTTAGCTATCTCATAAGTCTTAGCCTTGGTGAGCCTATCATAATGGACGAATGTGATATGCTCTGAGACTCGTGGTTGAGTGTGAAATGTCTAATGAGACAGGGGTAATGCACAAACGTTGAGTCTTGATGAATTGTGATATATCATTTTACCCGTTGAGGTAATAATGATATTTTGACAATTTGGATCGACGAGCGTTCAATGAGATTGCTCGATCACAAACTTATTCTGATATGTCGAGTATTCGACAGGAAATTAGAGATAATCAAATATTTGATCGAATGACATAGTAGGAATAAGAGTACTAGATTCGATGGTTATCCAATAAAATATTAGATGGTCGGTCGTCCGAACCATGTTGCTTTGTCGAGCAAAAATGTTGGTAGTAGGAGCGAACATTAAATATAATTAAAATATTGATTGTTGGATCAATTTAAAAGTTATCAACGTTTATCGAATTATCGTAAATTTGAAACCCTGATTTTGGAGAATTCTGGATGGAGAGTTGTTTAATGTGGGTCAAGAAATATTGACTAACCAATGGGCATGAGAGCCGTCCATTGGTGGTGAATGGACGTCCGAGCATGCGAGGAATGTCCATGAACGAGGACTAATTATTGGAGAATCCTAAAAGATATGGATTATTATTTAAATAATAATTATAAAATACATGGGGCCGGCCGGCCTTGATAACTAAGAGACCTTCCGTATGGTCATGGTGATGTACGGGTCACCATGTCCCCCGCGTGTCCATTCATGAGAATTTTAGGTAAGTTTTTTGGACGTTTGAGCAATATTTTTGGATTTTCATAAGAGTTTGATCTTGACTGAAACTCTTAATTTTGCATGAATGAGCACGTAGGACTTTGCTCGCACGTTCAAAATTTTAAGAATATTAAAATAATGATATTTTAATATTTGCAGTGAGAAGCCCAGACGATCGTGGGACCATTTGACGTTTTGGCTTTTTTGAAGATTTGAGCAATATTGAAGAAATATGGAAAAACTAGATTTTTTGCTCAAACGAGGGGGCTTCAAGAGATGTAGTGGAAATAATAATAAAAAATAAAAGTGAGAGGCGTGGGACCGGCTACGACCCGGGCATGGACGGATGGCCGCTGGGCTCGGTCCCGTGCGCCTCTTATTCTTATTCTTTTTCTTTTATTATTATTTTCCCTTTATTATTTTGCATAGGTCTCCATATATTCTCGCACGTGCGTTCAATATAAAATAATGTAATTTTAATATTATTGATAAAAGAAAACTAATAATCATGCGACTAGGTTTTCTGGAGAGTTGAGCAATATTTGGAAAATATGGAAGTTAGGAGTTTTGCTCAAACGAATGAATTTCAGGAGATGAGGGAAACAATTAATAAAATAAGGAATTAGAGAGGTGTAGGTCCGGCCACGGCCGTGGCATGGCCGGCCATCCGGTCGGTGGGCCCTGTCCCAACGACACCTCTTTCCTGTTTTTATTATATTATGTTTTAACTTCCTTAGCTCTTCATATTTCCTCGTTCGAACATATTTGGATGCTCGTTTGTGCATATTTGGGTCCTCATTCGTGCATTATTGTTAAGTACACTCGCACCATTTTTTCGGGGCTTACTCGGTGGTGGCTCAAATGCCTGAAAAGTGAATATATATAACTCAGGGTGCACATGGTTCGATTCGGTATGGTTATTGACAAAAAAAAAAAATTAAACCGAGGTGCTCGGTTTTCCAGTTTTGACAACCGATGAAAGCATTAACCTTATTCGGTTCGGTTCGGTTTCATACCGACTCAGTTCAGTTCTTAACCAGTTGGTTTTGGTTAACCGACACTATTCAAGATTCCAACAGGATTATTTTTTTAATAATAATAATTTTTCCTGATATTTAAATCCCTTTGTTCTTAAGATTCCAAATACACCCAAAATTGAAACACACGCACAAACACTAAAAAACAGATGATCATAGGGGAATTATAAATACAGTAACTTTGCATTCAAGTCTTCCATCTTGCTTCCCCTCTGCTTCAATTTTGTACACCACATCCATCCTTGAAAGCGCTTTCCCATAGACGACATGTTTGTCATCCAACCTTTAATATAGTTAAGAATGGGAAAGATATAAATCTCATCGTAATTATATTGACAAACATGTATCATTAAAATAAACTGAAGATGGGAAATAGACTGCATTGCTAAAATATATGGACATGCTCGTATAAGTTATATTAAACACATAAACTTCAACTAACTGAGAAGAATTATAGGCTTACCAGTTACCAGGTCAAGTGAGCTTCAGCTTGAAGTTCTCATCATTAAACTTCTCAGCATAGATTGATTCACCGCCTCTTCCTCCACCAAGTGTAAAATCACCTCCTTAAAGCTAGGAATAATCCCATATAACTTGCTTACCTTGAAAAGGAGAGGCTTTCCAATCTTGCCATATCGAAAAATTCAAGCTATTAAGTAATAGCTAGCAAAATAAACAATAATCAGACAATGTCACATAAAATAAGTTAGCTTCACACCTAGGAGAAACAATAGAGGAGGAGTTTAATTACTTTAGACAAGGAAAAAATTGGTCCACTAATTAATATAAAGATACATGCTTAAAGTTGTATAGCTTACATCACCCCACGGGCAATCACCTAGGAAAAACAAAAAGCAGTTTTTGGTTGCCTACAAGCAGTGCATGCGCAGGATTTTCTTCTTGCTATCCCGATTGAGGGCCTTGGACAGAAGATGTCCCCCTTGGAGTACCGGTCCATCCTTAAATACATGTTAATGATTCCCCTATACCAGTCTGATTCTCGCTGCCCTGCTTGTATTACAGGCTGCTTAGACGCATATGGGGAACATGTTGTTCATTGTAAGGTAGATCCTGGTTTTAAATATAGACATGATCATGTGAGAGATATCTTATATGATGTATTATGGAGGGCTGGTATTTCAGCAAACAAAGAGCCGCCGGTCAACTTTTTGATGGATCCTCTTGAAGGGAGATCAACACTCAGGCCAGCACATGTTCTTATTTTTGGGTGGGCTAACGGAAAACATACGTGTGTTGATCTTACTGGGGTTTCTCCATTAGTAGGCATCGGGCAAGGCTCTTTCACAGTTGGACAGGCATCTTTGAAAGCTGCCTTGGGGAAGATAACAAAGCATGAAAAAGCATGTATTGATAATGGACATGCTTTTATTCCCTTTACCTTTGACACTTTTGGGTATTTAGCGCCAGAGATTGTTGGACTCCTAGCGAGAGTTCAAAGAGTCATGCATAGTAATGTCATGACTCCCGATTCGAGAGAGTTTGTGTTTAAGAGGATAGTGTTTGCTATTCAAAAAAGGCTTGCGGCGCAGCTTGTTGCTCGCTTGCCTGCTATGTAATAACTCGTGAATCTATTGAATCAAATGATAAGGAACTTAAAACCACCTTAGATGTGTTTTATCATCATAATTTACATTACCACCAGAAATGTAAAGTCTTTGGATGAAAACAGGTTCTTAGGAATTACAGAGCAATGGATCAGTTGAATTGCATGTATTAATCTTTGGATGAACCAACTCTCTAGAACCCAAATCAACCTAACATACATAGAAAGTCACAAGAAATCAATACCAAAAGGCAAGGGAAAACTAATTACTACACTGATACAAATTCACCACTTTAAGTTCTAAATAACTTTTACATACAAATCCAATCAAACAAGTTTATTGACATTCATAGCATAATCATACAAAAATTCAATTGAAAAAATAAAAAAGAGAAACCCTAAATCTATAGATTAACTCATCTTTCGTGAAATAATTAAACAATAGAAAACAAAAGGTAGAAAATGGCTTACTTTGAAGAAGGATGTAAAGGAAATCCTTGCGAAAATAAAATTAAGAGTAAGGTAGCAGTGAAATGGTGCTCTCAGTTATGCCTCTACTGCTCTTACTTGCGGCGAAGAAGAAATGAAAATGAAGAAAGAGAAGGTAATAATTCGAATGAACTTATGCCTAAAACTGATGGCTAGGATTGCCTATCTAAATATCTACGGTTATAATTAGTATATAAGCTATCGGTTTCGGTTTCTACTGGTACGATTTTGGGTATAAACCTTAACCGAAACCGAAGTTGGCGGTTGTCTTAAACTGATAACCATAACGGTATTTTTTTATATTGGTTTCGGTTCGGTTAAAAATTGGCAGTTTTGGTTCACGGTTTCAGTTGGGCTTTGTGCATCCCTAACTAATCCATGGAATTCAGCTGAGAAAAAGCCGTGAATTGAAGTAATGAGATATTATGATAAAAATATATTATATTCTAGGAATTCAATTGATGATTATTGCATTAAAATTAATTAATGGATGGACCTATACTAGCATGCAATCTGTCTATGAGCATTATGTTTATACGAGAATCGAGGTATGAGATAGTAGAAGCATCATACTCGTTATGAATGTTTATTTTGTATAGTCAGGGAACGTTGCGACATCCTGAAGACGTTCTTACTCTATACTAGTGGTCAATCCATCTAGGAGTCGTCCAATCATTAAGATTCTATAAATATGTATTATATATAGTCAGGGAACATTGCGACATCCTGAAGACGTTATCACTCTATACTAGCAGGCAATCTATCTAGGAAACGTCCAATCATTTTTCGATTCTATATAGAAGTGTGCACTGACATTGTTCAGTATAAATGATGAAATATGCAAAATATTGAAAGTTCAACTGAGAGGCTTTAATGATTACATATGTATACTCTGAATAGGTTATATGTTCGATCCAGAGGTCATGGTGACATAAGCTTTCATGTCTAAATCGTAAAAATATGAATTTTGCACATTTGCCTAAAGCTAGGCCAGAAATACACAAAATAATTTACAAGTTTAGCCTTCGTAAAAAATACACCATCAACAACTGGGTATGTACCCGAAAGTCGTTGTCAAACTATAACTACATCGGTATGTATACTGGGTACATGCAATTCGGCTCCGAATCTGTAAATATTTGCGCCATTATGTAAGCTGGTACGTGTACAGTCCTGTATGCAGATTTACAACAGTTATATATCTCTGTAATAATCAATTTAAAACATTCCTGAATAACATGAATGACACATATCACTGTTCGGGGCTATTTTCAAATGATCATCTTGAATCATAATTTTGGTCATAACCAATAAATTCTTTTTATCCAAATTTATCAAGTATGAACTAATGTTCTTAAGCTTAGTTAACATATTTCGAGAATAATTAATCAAGATAAACTTGACTCGAAATCTTTGTTGTGCATATAAATTCTTTTTTAGTCACGCGACATAGTCTCATCAAATAGAAAGGTGAAAACTTGAGTGATAAGTGGTTCAGTCTTCACTTACCTTTTGTTGATGAAGTTCTCCAAAAGCTTCGGTTGATCTTCGCCTTCAAACGGTAAAATGCATTGATGTCTGATACTCAACTACACACTTATATCCTAATCCGAGACTTGACTAAATGTATACTAGAAATCAAGATATAGTTTTGATCAACTAAATTTGACAACAAGATTGAGATAACAACACTTGTTCAACTCCATAATCCATCATGCTTTATTTCCTTGTTTCTTCAACTCCTTGAATTCTTCGTTATTTCAAGTTGCCAATGATTTTGAATGTGTTCAACTCAACATAATCGCTGTTGAATATCCGTAGCGATAACAACTTTGAAAAAAGATATTCTCAATCGTCGTTATACAGAAGCATCGTATTATTATCTTCTCCAAAGTTTAATTGTGTCACAACTTTGAAGTAATATTACGGTGATATGTTTATCCCCCTTAGTCAATACTTCAATCTTTTGCATAATAGGTGAAACCTATAGATGTTGATTCACTCCCCCTTACATAATGATCTGTAAACCATATGTATGTAGTGCGAAACTACTAATTAATTCTCCCCCTTAGCTTCAGTTGATCTTCGCCTTCAAACGGTAGAACACAGTGAACCTGATTATACCGTGAGAGTACTTGGACAATTCCAAAGATCAATATCCGAGATCAATCAAGTTGCATCCAACAATTACGATGAACATATCTACTTGATTGATTTACGTACTACCTGTGATATTTCAATTATAAAGATAAACAACATAATGCGGAAAACGAAATAACACATGCACCAGAAATTTTGTTAACGAGGAAACCACGAATGCATAAAAACCCCGGGACCTTGTTTAGATTGAATACTAAACTGTATTAAGCCACTACAGACTCTAGCATACTATCAAAACTTCGGACTGGAAGTTATAGTCATACTCCTTATGCCTCACCTTAGCTGACGTTCTTTACATCCTAAGAGTTGCTTTAACTCAATTGAAGACTTTAAACCAATCTTCCTCCCACAGATAAGCTTATATGTGATTTTCGTTTTGATCAAAGATCATTGTGAGATAGGAAATCGTTTACAATATACAAAGTTTAGCAAACCTCAAAATACGGTACTTACGATTCCTGAAGAGCGGCCTAGATTATTATTCACCTCACAAGTAAATCCCACTTTGATATCAATAAATATTCATTATAGAGGAATATACTTGTGGAATCACAAAGGTTGAGATAAAGAAACTTTGCGATTTCTATCTATATTGCGTGATCTAAGTGAGACTTAACAATCAGTACCAAGATAATGATACACGAACTATCGAGATAAAGATAATCGGACTTCGCTTCACGAATCCCTAAGCGAAGTCTTTTTGATTGCTAAACCTAAAAAAATTTAAAGGAGAGGACCACTCTAGTTTACAACTCGGACACACAAGTAAAGTGTCGGGGATTCAAAGTTCCCAGTTGCTTGAGGTTTTCCTTATATAGACTTTAACAACAAAGGTTGCTTTGGATTTAAGCTAAGGTAGATTTGGAATCAAGCAATCAATATCCACCGTTAGATGAGATTAACATATCAAAATATACACTATGGTTAGGATGAACCATAACTGAACTGTGTATAATGACTTGTTCATGAAAGGTTAGCCGAAACTACCCAGACGAACTATATGCATAATCATTTGCATATAACACTTTAAGAATTTGATCTTGGGTCACAACCATAGGTTATAATGTGATCAAATATGTCTAGATGTATTTTTATAGAGAGTTGTTCAAATGCTGATTATCTCATAGAAATAATTCGGTTGCATCTGAAAATATTAGACAGGGTAAGTACGTGTACCTGGTACATGTACTTACTTCTGGTCCGTGAGTTATTTTGTCATGGTACGTGTACCGGGTTTATATTCCCTTAAGACAAAAAAGAGTTCCATATTTCAAAGAACTTTTTCGGTATACATACTAGGTATGTGTATTGAAAAGATGAGGGTACCCAAATATACCTCAATCTAAAACTTTTCCACCTATAAGTCCTTTCTCTGGAAGTGATTGTCTATAGAATGAGTCGAGACAATACAACAAATCGATTCACACTTCGTGTGATCGTCTATGGATACGAGATCGAGACAATACAACAATGAAGTATGTTTACTTGATAAAAGATTCAGCCTTAACCAAACACAATAGGATTACTATCAAGTAAATATGAATGAACGTTTGTGTAATTTACTTTAAATTATAATAACAATAATTATAATTGCGGGAAATAGAAGTAAATGACACAGCAAGATTTTGTTAACGAGGAAACTGCAAATGCAGAAAAACCCCGGGACCTTGTCCAGAATTGAATACTCTCAGGATTAAGCCGCTATAAAAATAAAACTAACTTTGTATAGTTGAGACCAAGCAACTAAACCTATAGTTAACCTAGTTCCAACTGTATTCCCACGCCTCCGACTTGTAATAAGTCACATACTTAGAAAAATTCCTTTGGTTCGTATTCCAAACAGTAAAGGAACAACAAATCTGTTTGGTATCAATTTTTTTCAACCAAGTGATGTGAGTTCGACAAAAGGATCTTCTGTTTATATCAATAAACTCCTTTATCAGGATCTTCTATTACATATGTATGCTCTGAATAGGTTATACGCTCGATCCATAAGTCATCGTGACATGAGCTTTCATGTCTAAATTGTAAAAATACGAATTTTGCTCATTCTCCTAAAGCTAGGCCAGAAATACACAAGATGATTTTATAATTTTATCCTTCGTAAAAAATCCATCGTCAACAATTGGGTATGTACCCGAAAGTCATTGTCGAACTATAGCTACGCCGGTACATGTAATGTGGCTTATGACCCATAACAGTTTGCGCCAGTATGTAAGCTGGTACGTGTATAGTCCTGTATCCATATTTACAATAGTTTTATATCTATGTTATAATCAATTTAAAATATTCCCGAATAAATGAATGACACATATCACTGTTTGAGGCTATTTTCAAATGATAATCTTGAATCATAATTTAATTTTGGTCATAACCAATCCTTATTTCACCGCAAATTTGCGATTTCTATGTATTTCATTCCCGATCGGAGATAACAAGAACCTAAAATATTAATTAGAACTACCTTGCGTACTAAGGAATATCTTTGAAAAATAAATAATAAGAGTTACTGCTCGTGTTCAAAGTATGTTGACATCTTTTCACTGCAAATCCTTATTTCATATTTACATGGATTTGCATTCTTGGAATTCGTTATACCACACTTATAACAAGTTTAGAATGGTTCACCTGTTTTCCAAGACTACTATGTGATTGATCAAATACCAAATCACATACATGAGTTCAATCATTTCTACCAATCACTACCTAGTTATGGAAACACTTGTGGATGGTCACACCAGTCACTAGGTGTTAGAGCACTGCTCGGTCAAACTCGAATGCGTTGCTATCTCAAGCATGATTATCAATCTTAGTGATCAAAACTATAAAGTCTTGATTTCTAGTCTACTATAGCTAAGGTCTCGGACTAGGATATAAAGTGTAGTTGAGCTCAAGAACTCCATGGCGATCATCATACAAGACGAAGGACTACTCAAGGAACCAGTGGATCTTCATCGACTAAAAGGTATGTGGAGACTTGAACTTATCTATCACTCAAAAGTCTATCTACTATATCTCTTATCTTGAGACAAAAGTCGGTTTCCTATATAGACTAAGAATATGCACATGTGACATTTCGAGCGGAGTATATCTCACTTATATATTTCTCGAAATGGGTTTTGATAAAGCTTTCACTTTATCCAAGTTCATCTTTGCCTAGTGACGAAAGTCATGTTATGTTTCAATCACTTTGGAAATCGCTCTGACGAAAAATAGTTTGTGAATAACAACTATATAACACCCTCTGAGAATGTTTCAATGATTGAAATGAGAGTTTAGACTATATAACCATTGTGGGATATAAACATTGTTATGGCTACACATATATGTATAAGTCCTTAGCACTTGAACCGAAGTTTGCGAAATTTGTTGATCAAGTGGAACCGGAACGTGAGCAGTCAACTCAGTCTGCGAACTCAGTCCGCGAACTGGCATAAGTTCTCGAACCCGAGAATATCTGTTGAAGTTGAAGCTCAAGTGCAGTCCGCGAACTGACGGAAGTTCTCGACCCGAGAAATTCTGCTGGAGTTTATTAACTTCAACATGTTAGCTTGAATCTGCGAACTCAGTCCGCGAACTCAAGAGGTTATGTCTAAAAACGTTGTTCGTGAACTTATATTAAATTACTAAGGAATGCTTTTGCAAACCGTGGATTTATAGTTCATGAAATGATTCGAGTGAATCACATAGTTTTTTATTCAATTGTTTCTCTTGTAATACTTGAGATCTCATAGCAATTGAACAACTTTCTAACTAGTTCATTTGAGTCATTTGGACTAGTTATGGTGAAGAAGAATATGGTTGATATGAAAGTTATCATTTG
Source organism: Papaver bracteatum (assembly GCA_023529315.1). Taxonomy (NCBI): domain Eukaryota; kingdom Viridiplantae; phylum Streptophyta; class Magnoliopsida; order Ranunculales; family Papaveraceae; genus Papaver; species Papaver bracteatum. Next base: position 146,460 of record JAJJWX010005230.1, on the reverse strand, counting down.
TCTAACCATTTGGTTGACTATTATTGAACCAACCATTGTACATGTTTGGGTACGGTTAAACCCAAAACGTCAAGTACATGTGTGTATGGCAAGCTAAGTTTTTGATCTAACGGTTGAGAGATATTAGCTTGTATCTAATTAGGTTTTCATCTAACGGTGAATATTGAATACTTTGTTACTAAGCTAACATTGATTGCAAACCCTAATTTGAAAGACTATATAAGGGAGAACTCTAGCAACTGGGAAACCTAATCCCCACACATTCTGTGTGATACTAGTTTGCTAAAACTAGAGTCGATTCTCCTTTAACCTTTGGTTTTCTTCTTCTAAAACCAGGTTAATGACTTAAAGACTTCATTGGGATTGTGAAGCCAGACCGATACTACTTTTCTTGTAGTTGTGTGATCTGATCTTGATGTTTCTATCGTACGAGTATAATTGTGATAATTGGCTTGAGATTTCTATCTCCGATAGGCAAGATAAAAGTAGTCACAAACATCTTCGTCTCATTGTTTGTGTTTTCTCAATAATCTTCTTCGTTGCATCGATTAAGTTTATTTTGACTTGATTGATGAAACTGAATTATTCTTCGGGGATATACGTCTGGTTTTATCAATTGGTTCTTGTTTACCTTGATTTATCAAAAGACGGAACAAAACTTGTAGGTTTATTCGTGGGAGACAAATTTATCTATTACATGTAGACTTTTCTGTGTGAGACATATTTGTTTATTAAAGTCTTCGACTTTGGGTCGTAGCAACTCTTGGTTGTGGGTGAGATCATCTAAGGGAAACAAGTGCACAATATCCTGCTGGGATCAGAGGCGTAGGAGCATAATTGTACCTTGGATCAGTGTGAGATTGGTTGGGGTTCAACTACAGTCCAGACCGAAGTTAATTTAGAGTAGGCTAGTGTCTGAGTGGCTTAATACAGTGTATGTTTAATCTGGACTAGGTCTTGGGATTTTTCTGCATTTACGGTTTCCTCGTTAACAAAATTTCTGGTGTCTGTGTTATTTGTTTTCCACATTATATTTTTATATTATTGAAATAATATAGGTTGTGCGTTGTTCAATCAATTAGAATATCCGACCATTTTGGTTGTTGATTTAAATTTATTGACACTTGGATATTGGTCTTTGGTACCATCCAAGTTATCTATCTTTGATTAGACTCGCGAATCATATTTGCTTGAGTAAATCAAATCGAGAGATTGAGATAATAACTCCTTGAGTATTTTCTATTGATTTAGTATAACTGTCTAGTTGATTCTCTAGAAAACAACTAGGAGTTGTCCATACAGATTGCTAATCGAAATATTGGGTGGTGTTGTTAGACCCCCGCTTTTTCAATTGGTATCAGAGCGGGCAGACACGCTTAAAACCTTACAAGTCTGTATTTGTGGCAATCTGAGTATGTGGACGGAATTTCTGTTGCGCTTGCCAAAATGTCTCTTAAAGCTTTTTACCATGTCAAGTGTCTTGGAAACACCTCAAAGGATTATTCCTTAGTTGATTCTTCTGAATCCCGAGGTAGAAAGAATGTTTAATGTGATAATGATATTTCTTCCTCTCACGAGGCATGTGACACTGTGGAAGAAGTTGAAAAGGAACTCACCAGAATTTCAAAACATACAGCTGAAGATATTGATTTTAATGATCATGATCAGCTCATTGATGAATTTGAAAAGTCTCTTAATCGAGAACGTGATCTTTATAATATCATAAATTCCTTCTCTAAGAACATTGAGAAACTTCTACAAAAAACTACTCTACAACAGGAAAAGATTAGTACTCTTGTGGAAGTTGTTAAAGAAGACTCAATTAGAGAAAAATGTTTGCTTGAGACTTATTCATCAGATCTCAACAGACTTCGTGCTGAAAAAGAGAAACTTTGTGCATCTCTTACTCTAGTCCATGAATAGTGTAAATCCTTGGTAAAGGAAAACTCTGTCCTAAGGAGAAATTCTTCTGTGACTAATTCTCAGGAATTACCATATACGAAGAAATGTTCTCCGGAAGAAGATTGTGACAAGAAAAGGTTGCAAAATTTTCAATCTTCTCGTATGAGTATGAAGTTTAAACAGGTGCCAGTTATTGCTTCATCTCCGCGAACATGTACCTTTTGTGGGAAATAGAATCACTATGCTATTCATTGTTTTGCAAGAAGGAAACAAATTTCTAAGCTTCGTAATTTACTTCTCTTCACTGTTAATGGAATAAATAGTCAATCGACTGAGCAGTGAATCGTATGCCCACAAGAAATCAGAAACCTTATGAGAATGATCTCTACTCTAGATATCATCACAGGGATAAAGTTCCTTCTGGCAATTCTTTTTGCATTATTAGTAAGAACATTTCATGTACTTATAAGGATGTTTTTGATAAATCCAAATCTAGAAAATGGATTCATATCCATTCCGATTCACTTGATCCTATTGCAAGAGGTCCTAGATTTAGTCCATATGATAAGAAAGATAATCTATCAGTGTCTTATCTCACTAGAAAGAGCACATATCAGAGACAAAAGGATAGAGATGAACAATATTCATTATTTGATGAGCTAAAGTCTCATACTTGTGTGAGTTAATCACAAGGTTGAATATCTCACATATAAAAAGCCTAGTTGTGAGAGAATTGGATAGGTATACTCCATAACTAAGTGACTCTAATTATCTAGATAATCTCTTATCGTTTTTAGAAAGATAAATTTTCAGACACTGGTTTGAGAGTTTTTTTTTTAAGTGTTCATTTTCTAAAAAAAGACCTTGAAAAACAAAAGTGTTTTATTTTTCTATGAAGAGCCTTGTGAAAAACCATCCTACAGGTATGTGTACGGTTAAAGTTATCCCTTAAACCTATCCCGTAACCCTAAATCTCTCGAGTTTTTCTTTATATACCTATCATATTGAGTTACTCCATTACTCTAGGTTTCTTGTTATCAATGGCTTATTCTTCTTCGTTTTCTTCGGATTTGACTAAAGATGTCATTGATAAGGCGGTATATGACAAACTCGATGAAGTAAGGGAAACCCTTGTTAAATTTGAAGGTTCTCTTCCTCAATCCTCTGATTCACTCTCGGATATAGAAGAGATTGAATAGATTTCATCGGATGAAGTTCTTGACTTCCTAATGGAATTTGAGAAGGCTAAGCAACTACTTGTTGATACAATGAAGTGTGTTGATGTGGTAAGAACTGAGTTGAAAAAGGTTAAGTTTGATTTTGTTCTCATGAAAAACCATGTTAAAGAACTTCATTATAAGGATATCAAAAGTACAAAAGATGTTTTCATTCACAAGTTTCAAGATCTTAAGGCTCAAGAAGGTCCCGAACTGTAGATTTGAACCTAGTTCGGTATGACATGGAAGTTTTTATGTCTGGTTCTTAATGTCTAGTAAATCTTCTATGTTTTTTTTATTTTATTTAGAAAAATAACTAGTGTTTTGGAATAGCCATGATTGTGATTACACATAGCTATATCCAATGAATTCATCTTCTTGTTTTTAGATTCATTGGTTTGAATTCTAAAGTTGTTTGGAAGATGATGGTTGCAGTATTAATCTTTATGGTTTTATATACTGCAATATTTTGATAGGACATGTGTGTTTACGTCCGTGAACTTGATTGTCCCATATTTTGTCAAAAGTAAAGTCATTCACGTATTGGTATGCAAATATTGATAGAGGAATGAATTGAATTTTGGCAAAACACAAAGGTTAAGCCTATATTGTCAATATTTGATGTAAGATAAGTTAAAATCTTTTGTGATTCAAGGATAAAGTCTATTATGTCACTTTGTGATGGAAAAATAGAATAGGTCCTTGTTTTGTAATCCACGGTATAGAGCTTAATTCTTCCATATTATTATGTATTGCCGTGAAGGTTCCATCTTGTATCTTATGTTGAGCACGATACGACAAAGTCGATTTCTTATTGGCATAGTTAGTTGTTCCATAAAGATGCAATATGTTGAGCATTAAGAACTAAATTAATCGACTTGTGTGGTTATTTAGTTTGTATTCCATGATTTTTATCATGTTGAGTACATGGACGGTTAAGGTTGTCATTTTCTATGATAATCTTAGTCGGGGTTCTATAATCTCTTATGTTGAGCCCAAATGAACTAAATCAATCATCTTGTGTGATTATTTAGTTAGCACTCCATAGATTTTTCTCATGTTGAGTGTGGATAATTGAATTGATTACTTTGTGATTAGTTTAATTGTGCAATCCGGTTAGAGTATTTATGGTTTCTCTTGTGAATAATCTAATCGATGTATTAAGTCTCCATAAGTTTACTTGTGTTGAGCATATTTAGTCAAATTAATCTTGGTTCGCTTTGGTTAATATGATTGAATATTTTGGATTCCAAATTCATACTTGTATGTAATTTGTTGAGTCTTAAGAAATCCTTCTTTTCTCTTGAAAATAAGGTCGCTTTTGTTGTTCCCTTGGGAATGACATCTTATGGGGGAAAGTTATTTTGAACTTGCGCTTAATTTCCAAATCTTTGTGGGGAGTGCGGCTGTGGAGTTTTTAGGGGTTTTCTTGTATCTTTATAAACTCCTTGATGAATGAATTTATCCTCGGCTTTATGATTGCATCTAAACAAGATGATAGAACATTTACCTTTGGTCATGAAATGTCTCTTACGGAAATTTCATTAGGATCCCGTTCTTATACCTTTGCCAATTTTATTGACAAAAAGGGGGAGAATTAATTGTAGTTCATACTACAAATACATATGGCTTTCGGATCATTATGTAAGGGGGAGTGGTTTCCATGTAAGATGGAGTATTGACTAAGGGGGAGTGAAGTATCACCATAGTATTGTTGTTGAAGTTGTGATACAATTGGACTTTGACGCTGTGTAATAATACTATGACACTGTATAACAATGATTGAGAACCAATGCTTTTATCATTGTTATAGCTACGGATTTTCAACAACGATGATGCTAAACTTACAACCTTTGGGATTATTGGACTACTTGTAAGTGACGAAGATTTCGAGTATTGTTGAAGATTAGGCATGTGGAATAGGAGCCACAAAGTTTATTTATATAATTGTTGTATTACATATGTATTAATAGTTTTGCCACTAAAATTGACAAAGGGGGAGATTGTTGGAGCACTGCTCGGTCAAACTCGCATGCGTTGCTATCTCAAGCATGTTTGTTAATCTTAGTGATCAAAACTATAAAGGCTTGATTTCTAGTCTACTATAGCTAAGGTCTCGGACTAGGATAGAAAGTGTAGTTAAGCTCAAGAACTCCATGGCGATCATCATACAAGATGAAGGACTACTCAAGGAACCAGTGGATCTTCATCGACTAAAAGGTATGTGGAGACTTTAACTTATCTATCACTCAAAAGTCTATCTACTCTATCTCCTATCTTGAGACAAAAGTCGGTTTACTATATAGACTAAGAATATGCACATGTGATATTTCGAGATGAGTATATCTTGCTTATCTATTTTTCGAAATAGGTGTTGGTAATGATTTCGCTTTATCCAAGTTCATCTTTGCCTGGTGACGAAAGTCATGTTATGTTTCAATCACTTTGGAAATCGCTCTGACGAAAAATAGTTTGTGAATAACAACTATATAACGCCCTCTGAGAATGTTTCAATGATTGAAATGAGAGTTTATACTATATAACCATTGTGGGATATAAACATTATTGTGGCAACACATATATCTATAAGTCCTTAGCACTTGAACCTAAGTTTGCGAATTTTGTTGATCAAGTGGAACCGGAACGTGAGCAGACAACTCAGTCCGCGAACTGGCGTAAGTTCTCGAACCCGAGAATATCTGCTGAAGTTGATACTCAGGTGCAGTCCGCGAACTGACGGAAGTTCTCGACCCGAGAAATTCTGCTGGAGTTTATTAACTTTAACCGGTTAGCTTGAGTCCGCGAACTCAAGAGGTTTTGTTTGAAAACGTTGTTCGTGAACTTATATTAAATTACTGAGGAATGCTTTTGCAAACCGTGGATTTATAGTTCATGAAATGATTTGAGTGAATCACATCATTTTTTATTCAATTGTGTCTCTTGTAATACTTGAGATCTCATAGCAATTAAACAACTCTCTAACTAGTTCATTTGAGTCATTTGGACTAGTTATGGTGAAGAAGAATATGGTTGATATGAAAGTTATCATTTGGATAACCATTTGGTTGACTATTATTGAACCAACCATTGTACACATTTGGGTACGGTTACACAAACCCAAAAAGTCAAGTATATGTGTGTACGGCAAGCTAAGTTTTTGATCTAACGGTTGAGAGATATTAGCTTGTATCTAATCAGGTTTTCATCTAACGGTGAATATTGAATGCTTTGTTACTAAGCTAACATTGATTGCAAACCTTGATTTGAAAGGATATATAAGGGAGAACTCTAGCAACTTGGAAACCTAATCCCCACACATTATGTGTGATACTAGTTTGCTAAAGCTAGAGTCGATTCTCCTTTAACCTTTGGTTTTCTTCTTCTTAAACCAGGTTAATGACTTAAAGACTTCATTGGGATTATGAAGCTAGACCGATACTACTTTTCTTGTAGTTGTGTGATCTGATCTTGTTGTTTCTATCATACGAGAACAATTTTAATAATTGTCTTGAGATTTCTATCTCAGATAGGCAAGATAAAAGTAGTCACAAACATCTTCGTCTCATTGTTTGTGATTCCTCAATAATCTTCTTCGCTGCGTCGATTAAGTTTATTGTGAGGTGATTGATGAAACTGAGTTGTTCTTCGGGAATATAAGTTTGGTTTTGTTAATTGGATCATGTTCACCTTGATTTATCAAAAGACGGAACAAAACTTGTAGGTTTATTCGTGGGAGACGAATTTATCTATTACCTGTAGACTTTTCTGTGTGAGACATATTTGTTTATTAAAGTCTTCGACTTTCGGTCGTAGAAACTCTTGGTTGTGGGTGAGATCAACTAAGGGAATCAAGTGCACACTATCCTGCTGGGATCAGAGGCGTAGGAGCATAATTATACCTTGGATCAGTGTGAGATTGGTTGGGGTTCAACTACAGTCCAGACCGAAGTTAATTTGGAGTAGGATAATGTCTGTAGCGGCTTAATACAGTGTATGTTTAATCTGGACTAGGTCCCGGGGTTTTTCTGCATTTGCGGTTTCCTCGTTAACAAAATTTCTGGTATTTGTGTTATTTCTTTTCCGCGTTATATTTTTATGTAATTGAAATAATACAGGTTGTGCGTTGTTCAATCAATTAGAATATCCGACCATTTTGGTTGTTGATTTAAATTGATTGACACTTGGATATTGGTCTTTGGTACCATCCAAGTTATCTCTCTTTGATTAGACTCGCGAATCATATTTGCTTGAGTAAATAAAATCGAGAGATTGAGATAATAACTCCTTGAGTATTTTCTATTGATTGAGTCTAACTGTCTAGTTGATTCTCTAGAAAACAACTCGGAGTTGTCCATACAGATTGCTAATCGAAATATTGGGTGGTGTTGTTAGACCCCCGCTTTTTCACTAGGATCGGTTACACCAGTTACAAGGATCGGTTCCATCTACACATGGTATTACTTGTGATTGGTCACACCAATTACCAGTACCGATTACACCAATTACAAGAATCGGTCACACACACTCATGATCAGTCACAATAATTACTAGGATCGGTCATACCAATTACAAGGATCGATCATACCATCACATGGTGATTACTTCGTTTGATCTTCCATCTTCAGTCTTCGAGGGTTATTCAGTGATATCTGATACTCAACTACCATACTCCAATCCTTGTTCGAGACTTGACTTTAGTAGACTAGAAATCAAAATACCGTTTTGGCATATATTATTATAAAATATCTTGAGATAACATACCTCATGAGTTCAATTGAGCAGTGCTCTGACATAGTTCACGAACAATAAATTGTTTTTAACCAAGATTGATAGGCTTAAAAACCTACAACAAAATACTACAAGTGCACAATGTCTAACTAGTAGACAATGGAAAGTACAGGTCGTTCCCACGAGGAGTGTGAACATATTAAAAAAACGGGGGTCTAACAACCACACCAAATATTTCGATTAGAAATCTGTATGGACAAACTCCAATATACTTTCTAGAGAATCAACTAGATAGTTATACTCAATCAATAGAAAAGTATATCAAAGAGTTTATATCTCTATCTTTCGTTTTAAATCTTACTCAAGCAAACTGTGAGTTTCAATTTAAATACAAGAGAGATAAACTTGGATGGTACCAAAGACCAATATCCAAGTGTCAATCAATTTAAATCAAAAACCAAAAGGTCAGATATTCTAATTGATTGAACAACGCACAACCTGTATTATTTTAATTATATAACGAATATAATGCGGAAAAAAAATAACACAGGCACCAGAATTTTGTTAACGAGGAAACCGCAAATGCAGAAAAACCCCGGGACCTAGTCCAGATTAAACATATATTGTATTAAACCTACTACAAACTAACTTCGGTCTGGATTGTAGTTGAACCCCAATCTATCTCATACTGATCCAAGGTACAGTTATGCTCTTACACCTCTGATCCCAGCAGGATACTACGTACTTGATTCCATTAGCTGATCTCAGCCACAACTAAGAGTTGCTACGACCCAAAGTCGAAGACTTTAATAAACAAATATGTATCACACAGAAAAGTCTATGGTAATAGATAAATCCATCTCCCACGAATATACCTACGAGTTTTGTTCCGTCTTTTGATAAATCAAGGTGAACAGAAACCAATTGATAAACCAGATTTATATTCCCAGAGAACAACTCAGTTTCATCAATCACCTCATAATAGTCTTAATCGACGCAGCGAAAAAAGATATTGTGGAATCACAAATGATGAGACGAAGATATTTGTGACTACTTTTTATCTTGCCTATAGGAGATAGAAATCTCTAGCCAATTATTATAATTATACTCGTATGATATAAACAACAAGATCAGATCACATAACTACATGAAAAGTAGTATCGGTCTGGCTTCACAATCCCAATGAAGTCTTTAAGTCATTAACCTGGTTTAGAAGAAGAAACCAAAGGTTAAAGGATAATCGACTCTATCTTAGCACAACTAGTATCACACATAATGTATGGGGATTAGGTTTCCCAATTGCTAGAGTTCTCCCTTATATAGTCTTTCAAATCAGGGTTTGCAATCAATGTTAACTTAGTAACAAAGCATTCAATATTCACCGTTAGATGAAAACTTGATTAGATTCAATCTAATATTTATCAACCGTTAGATCGAAAACATAGCTTTTTATACACACATGAAATGCACGTTTCTAGGTTTGTGTAACCGTACCCAAACTTGTACATTCGTTGGTTCAATAATAGTTAACCAAATGGTTATCCATATGATAACTTTCATATCAACCATATTCTTCTTCACCATAACTAGTTAAAATGACTCAAATGAACTACTTAGAGAGTTGTTCAATTGCAAGGAAATCTCATGTACTACACAAGACACAATTGAAGCAAAAACGATTTGATTCACTCGAATCGGTTCATGAACTATATAGCCACGGTTTGCAACAACATTCCTTAGTTTATAAAGATAAGTTCACAAACATCGTTTTTAGACATAACCTACTCAAGTTCGCGGACTTAAGTTCCCGGATAGAGTTCACAAACTCCAGCAAAAATTCTCGGGTCGAGAACTTCCGCCGGTTCGCGGACTTAGCTCACGCACTTCTCCGGTTCTTTTGATCAACAAAGTTCGCAAACTTTGGTTCTAGGAATAAGGACTTATACATATATGTGTTTCCACAACAATGCTTATATCCTCCATTGGTTATATAGTCTAAACTCTCATTTCAATCATTGAAACATTCTCAGAGGACGTTATATAGTTGTTATTCACAAACTATTTTTCGTCAGAGCAATTTTCAAAGTGATTGAAACTTAACATGACTTTCGTCACTAGGTAAAGATGAACTTGGATAAAGCAAAAGCTTTACCAACACATATTTCGACAAATAGATAGGCGAGGTAAACTCGACTCGAAATACCAAATGTGTATAATCTTAGTCTATACAGCAAAATGACTTTTGTCTCAAGATAGGAGATAAATAGATTTTTGAGTGATAGATAAGTTCAAGTCTCCACATACCTTTTAGTCGATGAAGATCCACTAGTTCCTTGAGTAGTCCTTCGTCTTGTATGATGATTGCCATGGAGTTCTTGAGATCAACTACACTTTTTATCCTAGTCCGAGACCTTAGATATAGTAGACTAGAAATCAAGACTTATAGTTTTGATCACTAACATTGACAAACATTCTTGTGATAGCAACGCATGCGAGTTCGACCGAGCAATGCTCTAACAATCTCCCCCGTTGTCAATTTTAGTGACAAAACTATCAATACATATGGAATACAAAAAATATATAAATAAACTTTGTAGCTCCTATTCCACATGTCTAATCTTCAACATTACTCGAAATCTTCGTCACTTCCAAGTACTCCAATGATCCCAAAGGTTGTAAGTTTAGCATCATCGTTGTTGAAAATCCATAGCTATAACAATGAGAAAACAAGAGTTCTCAATCATTGTTATACAGTGTCGTAGTATCATTACACAGCGTCAAAGTCCAATTGCATCACAACTTCAACAACAATACTATGGTGATATGTCACTCCCCCTTAGTCAATACTCCATCTCACATGAAAACCACTCCCCCTTACATAATGATCCGAAAACCATATGTATTTGTAGTGTGAACTACATATTAATTCTCCCCCTTTTTGTCAATAAAATTGGCAAAGTACAAGAACGGGATCCTAATGAAATTTCCGTAAGAGATGTTTCATGACCAAAAATAAGTATATATCATCTTATTTAGATGCAATCATAAAGCCGAAGCTAAATGTATTCATCAAGGAGTCTATAAAGATACAAGATAACCCCTATAATATTTCACAGCCACACTCCCCACAAAGATTTGGCAATTATGCACAAGTTCAATTAAGAACTCTCCCCCGTAATATGTCATTCCTGAAAGAACAACAAGAGCGACCTTAATTTCCAAAGAAAAGAAGGATTTCTTTGGACATAACAAATCACATACAAGTATGAATTTGAATCCAAAAAAATATTCAATTAAATTAACCATAAGAGAACCCATGATTAATTTAACCAAATATGCTCAACACAAGTAAACTTATGGAGACTTATAAAAAAACTCAAATAGATTAATCACAAGAGAACCCATAATTAATCTAATCGGAATACACAACTAAACTAATCACAAAAGTAATCAATTTAATTATTCATACTCGACATAAGAAAATATACGGAGCAATGACTAAGTTAATCATCAAAACAATCAACCCAGTCAAAAGCGCTCAAACATAAGAAATCTTACGGAGTCATAACTAAATAACCAAACAAGATGATTAATTTAGTTCAATATGCTCAACATAAAGTATCTTACGGAACAACAACTAAGCTAATCATAAAAATAATCAATTTTGGTTATTTAGTGCTCAACGTAAGACACGTTACGGAGTCTCACAGTAATACACAAAAATGGTTCAGGGAATATCAATTACTGCAGAATGCACAAGGATTCATTCTATTTTCCATCACCATTTGCACAATGACATATAATAGACATAATCCTTGAAAACAAAAGATTTTAACCTATCTTCCATCAACAAAATTGACATAATAGGCTTAACTTTTGTATTTGTCAAAAGTCAATTCATTCTTTTATCAATATATGCATATCAACTCATGAACGACTTTACTTTTGACAAGTTATGGGACACTCAAGTTCATGGACGCAAACGCACATATCCCATAAAAAATATTGCAATATATGAAATCATAAAGATTAATACTGCAACAATTATCTTCCAAATAGTGTTAGAGTTTAGACAAATAAACCTAAAAACATGAAGATGAAAACGTTGGATATATCTATGTGTACTCACAATAATGGCTATTCCAAACTCTAGTTATTCTTCTAAACAAAACAAGAAAAATAGAAGATTTACTAGGTAATAAGACCTTTAAAGAATTATTTATCGTCCCCGAACTCCTTGTCATCAACAGCCATTGTAACATAAGGTTCATTAAGGTAGGAGTTTATATCAATAAACCTTCTTGGATGATGTTGTCGAACCAGGGCCTTCTGAATCTCATGAGTCTTATACACAAAAGCTTTTATTTTTTGAATATCCTTTTGCATCTCTTTCAACACTTCAAGAACATCAGAAAACTTCTGAGAATTTAAAGGAACGTCTCTTGGCTTCCTCACATTCCTTCTTTTTCTTTTCATTTTTGGAGCTAGCGAAGATTTTTCTTTTTCCTTCATGATTGATGGATTAACAATCAAATTAACGTCCTTTCCATCAGAAAACATCATTCTTAGAGTATCCATAAACATATGGGTTTGTGAGAGGAAATCACAAATTTCTCAACAAGTAGTCTTGAGATATAAGGAGGTTATAGAGAAGGAAAAAGGAATGTAGGGTTTCGAAATCTTTAAAGAGGTTCGTAAATGACCAACTCTCAATCCTATGAAGAGTAGATTTATCGAAAGTACCCTTTCTTTTATTTGATAGACAAGAAGAAGGAAAATCTAAGAAAAGAAAAGAAAAACTTTTCCTAAAGCCTGAAGGATACAAAATCATTGTCTCTTTTGATCAGGCACATGAGACAAGATTTCAAAACAACACAATCAAGTTACGTTGTGGTAAACAACAATTTGTCCACCATTTTCCTATTGAGAGGAATCCACGGACTTTTGTCTATTAAAACGACTTGACCATACTTTCTTCCCAACTGGTCTAGTCATATCCTTGAAAACTAACTTCTTAAACGAAGATAAAATCCTACATACCTCACCGGTCTTCTGATCAAGTTTAAGCTTCCTTGCTAAATGATTTGATCTTCGTTGAAGTTTGTTGACGTGCCTTTGTTTGTGTTTAAACTTGTAACACCTTGAAAGTTCATGACCCTTTAAAGAGAAATATGAACAAGTCAAACTAGGATAAAAATTAGGCTTTTGAGATGTGCAAGTAGCTAGGCACATGGTGGAACCTGAAACATTACAAACAGAGTTTCCAAAATATGGTCAACTTTATCTTCCAGAATAGTTGGATTATCTTCTGAAAGAATATTAAGATTGATGTATGTATTACTACAATTATCAAAATCAATATTTTCACCAAGAAGTGCAACACTTGATTTCTCGTCTTCATTAAAATCATAGTTGTCAGACATTTCATCAAGAGTTGCTACAAGACCTTTGTTCCCAGTGTATTTTCTACGATTTGGACACTCGTTTGCAAAATGACCAAATCCCTTGCACTTAAAGAATTGAGGCATATCCTCATCATCAGTTTCATCAATATCCCTATTTTTAGGAGGAACACGATTATGAGGTTTGACTGATGCCTTAGGCTTATCTCTGGAGAACCATTTACTTCTCTTCAGTAGAAGTTCCCTAAACTGTCTTGTGATCATCGAGACTGATTTGTCAAGATCCTCGTCTGATGAATATGTCTCAGAGTGATCACCTTTAGAGATATATACTTTTTTTTTTTACTTTTATCAAGTAATTTAGTGTACTTTAGTGCTTTGAACGCAACATCCTTAAATTTGGATGAATGTTCATGATCAAAGATCTTAAGCTTTCCAACCAGCATATTTCTGGAGAGATTATCAAGGTTATTTCCCTCAATGATGTCATGCTTCTTAGAATCGTATCTAGATGGCAGTGATCTGAGAACCTTTATCACAATGTCCTTTTTAGGAATAGTCTTACCCAATACAAAATATGTTAGAGCATTGCTCGGTCGAACTCGCATGCGTTGCTATAACAAGCATGTTTCTCAATGTTAGTGATCAAAACTATAAATTCTTGACCTCTAGTCTACTATAGATAAGGTCTCAGACTAGGATAGAATGTGTAGTTGAGCTCAATAACTCCATGGCAATTATCATACAAGACGAAGGACTACTCAATGAACCAGTGGATCTTCATCGACTAAAAGGTATGTGGAGACTTGAACTTATCTATCACTCAAAAGTCTATCTACTCTATCTCCTATCTTGAATATGGGAAAAGAGCCACATCAAAACAATCGAAATCAAAAAAATTGTCCTTATCATCATTTTCATGGTCACTCAATAAACGATTGCAGGAATGTAAAAAGAATAATTTTGAGGATGATTGATCAGGGAAAGTTAAATTATTTTCTAATAGGACATCCGCAATCTCAGCAGTTATCACCAGCACCAGATATTCGCAGAGTGAATACTGTAAAAGGAGCAGAAACATTTGTGATAGAGGTTGGAGCCAAGGCGAAGAATTTGTTCTGTAATTCCATCATACATTCATACAAGACTATTGAGGATTTCCACGACAACGTTCTGAGCAGAGTCTTCGCGAGAGACGCAGATGGAAGAGAGATAATGAATATTGCGAGAATCTCGTCATTAGAGGAGTGGCAAAAGCAAACTATTTCTATCACTGTACAAGAAGTACCAGATCCTGGCGAGATGCATGACAACCCGCTGGTGGTAAGATTAGAAATAAATCCAAAACAAGTAGAAGAAGAAGATGAAGAAAATGATGATGGTGAAACTGAGGATTCCTGGGCCATTAACAGAGTTCTAATAGATATTAGAAGTTCAGTTGATATCTTATTTTATCATACTTACAGAACCATGGGTGGAAAAGACGAGTATCTGATACCATCAACCTATAAGATCTATGGTTTCAATGGTACTTCCAACAAGCCCAAAAGGGAAATTACAATGTGAATTCCATTAAAGGGGTTATCTTCTAAGATTCTATTATGCGTTGTGGATATTGAATCACCTTATAACGCCCTGATTGGACGACCTTGGATACATGGGATATTAGGTGTGGCGTCAACTTTCCACCAATGTATTAAATTTCCTCATCCTAATGGTGTTGGAGTAATAAAGGGAGACTGGGTTGATGGGAAGAAATGTTATGAAATTGATATGGAATCTTGCGAGGAAATAGCGGCAAAGAGTAGAAACTGAAAACAAAACATTAAGCAAAAACAAAGAGGTGATAAGTTGATGGTTGATACAATAGAGCGGCGAGATGAAGGAACATTGCAAAATCAACATGAGTTGAAAACAACAGATGGATAGAAAATAACAAAACGTAACAAAAAAGCAGAAGCAGAAGCAGAAAGTAGTAAGTAAAAAGGTAAAATGATGAAATTTAAGAAAAGGTCTCAAAAGAATATTTCGTTTGAATGAAAAAGATGAAGTTGAAAACTTGTACAAGAACTGAAATGCAAATAAAGAGACGATCAAAGAAAAGAAATTTTACCAGAGTTGCAATACTCGCAAGAGAAATAAAAGAACGGGATGAACCTTTATGGCGTACACCCTAGTTCGCGAATAAGATTTCGTAAGAGGCAAATGTAAGACCTAAAGTGCGTCATATAAGGGGGTATCTCTTTGCATGACTCAGGGATAAGGTTATACCGCTGCTGGAACCTGAGTCATGAAGATGTTAGGGTTAAAGAAAACCTATCCGAGGGAGGTACCTTGGATTTCCAACTATATAAGGTTATACCCTGGTTGGACGACCGAGGATCTCTTCTAAGGAGTGAAGAGTATGACTAAGGCGCCGAGGTATACGGTTGAGCCAAGGGTGCCCGGGGCGTATGAAACTACCCTGACCATTCTTGGCAAGTCTTGGCTATGATGCACTCGGCCTAAAGAAGTGCAGTCTCGTAACTAAAAGCCATATAGGCATAAAGGATAAGAGGCTGCGAAAACAGATGGTTGTTGTTAAGACCGGATGGGATGAGCTAGTCTTGTATGGCCGATGTGCCCTCCTTGAAGGGGCAACCAGGGGTAAGATAAGGGTGGCACCCTCCATTAGGGAGCTAATAAGTGTCTAAAGACGGCAATGTCATGGGGATTTATGATCGCAAGAACATTTAGGCCTGTCATATTGTCGCGTGACAAATGTTATACAGAGGAAACAATCCATGAGAAAAAGTTAAGATGAGATCAATGGGTTTTTACATGAAAATGTAAAGACGTCCTGCGATTTTATCGCAAGACGGCAATATCATGAGGCTTTGTTCTCGCAAAGGAACTTAGGCTTGTCATATTTTCGCAGAGAAAGTGACAAAACGCAGATAAGGAAAGATCAATGGGTTTTTACATGCAAGTGTAAGGACGTCTTGCGATTTTGTCGCCAATACAAAATGTGGCAAGATAAGACCTTTAACTAGGAAGGCATAATAAGACCATAAGAAATCAAGATTGAATGACTGTGATATTTACGCAGAGATCATGAGATTTGTGATATTTACGCAGAGATCATAAAAATATGCAAATGTTACTCGCGATATTATCGCAAAGAATGAGGCAAAAATAATTAAATATATTTTATTCACGACTGATTCTAAACTCTACTCAATTTATTTCATATTGCAGATGAATAACAGAGGCAAGTATGGGAATGCACAGAATGATAGAATTTTTATTCATCATTATATGATAAATTTGCGTAGACATTATCATATGATACATTTACACAGATAATTAAAGATTAATAATTATGTTGATTAACTATATTGCAGAAAATATTTGTTTTCTGATTTATACAGATAGAAGCAAAAGAAATTTATACACTAAAGAATGTTAGAAGCTGGAGAAACTCGCAACAGTATACTACAAGGAGAAAGAGATAAATGAACAAATTTTACAGAGGGATTAAAAAAGAAAGACAAGACTAATTAGACCCATCATCATCTTCGCCAGATTTTTCTCCTTCTTTACCATCATCTTCACTATGTCCTTCATCTTCGCCAGATTCTTCCGCCTCACTGTCAGAGATAACAAGGTTTGGAGTATTTGTTGGAACTTCCTCAGTGAGGAAAGGATACAAATAATGAGAAATGTTATAATCGTCACAAACCCTCTTGACGGAGTCATTGCGAACACCAACAAGGATATTACTAAAATTTAAAGTAGTGATTTTTAATTGATCCTTCAATCTTGAATATTTTTCATTGCGAGCAGCAAGAGTCTTTGCGAGTTAGTTCTTATCAGCCTCAAGTTCTACAATTCTTTCAGTATATCTATTCTCAGCTCCTGCGAGTATAAAACAACAAATTAAATTTTTTGCAAAGATAAGAAGATTAATAACAAGAAATTAATGACGAAGAACAATTAACAACCTTCTCTTTCAGAAATCATATCTTTAATTAAGGCCGCTTGTTCAACATGAAGACTAACATCTACACCTAAGTTAGCTCTGGCGTTGTCAAGAATCTTTATATCCCAAGCAAATTCATCATCGTCATTAATAAGAAGACGGGAACGAATTTGGCTTTCTCTTTCCACAAGAATTTCTTTATCGCAGATAAGTCTATCTCTTTCAATTTGAACTTCAAGAAGGGTTTTATGAAAATCCGCTATAGTTTGAGCTCCTTGTCTAGATATACGATCTTTATCGTCTGAGAAATCATTGTTCTTGGTTCTTAACATTCTAATTTCTTCCTTAGAATTGTGGTAAAAGCGTTTGAATTTGTTAGCCATGTCTAAACAAGATCTATAGTCAGTTTCTAAGAGGCGTAGCTTAGACCTGAGTTCATCTATGGAAAGATAATTAATTCTATCACTGGAGGGATTATTCAAAGAGTTATTGAGAAGTTCTAAAAGAGTATCATTGTCTATTGGATTTGAAAAATAATGAAGGAATACAGTTTCGTCATAAAGGCCGTAAGCATATGCGAAGAAGAAAAATAAGAAAAAGTGCAAAGGAATACAAGTTAAAGAAAAATAGAGAGATTTATTACCATAAAGTTGATTGTTTGCAGCTTGGAGGCTTGCGACCTTATTTTGCAAGAAAGAAAGTTCAGTTTCCAACCTATTGATAGATTCCAATTGCCCACGAAGACTAACAGACTCAGATTCCAATTCCATATTATTCTTGCGAAGAACAGTATTCTTCTTGCGAAAAGATGCGCACCTCTTCTCCAAGTCTGAGGCAACAACAAAGGAAGCTCTTCCAGTCTGCAAGGGAACAATGTAAATTAAAACTTGGCGAGGAAATGAATGCATAAATGTGGTGAAGAGGTGAAAACATACCAAAATACCAATAGAATTTAAGAGACTGGGAGTTATTGATCTTGAGATTCCTTAAAGAGAATCATTATCAACCAATATGGGAGCATCGCAGATCTTGGCAAGAGACTGAGATACCCCATTAAGAGATTCATTTCCATAATAATTGGCGATACCATGTGTCATATCACCAGAAATGTTAGATAGCTTGGTCATGGAAGATTCAGATTGGAAGGATTCTACCGCGGAAGGGATGTCAACATCATCATCATCGTTGTCATTATCAGAATCATCCTTTGAAGTTTATTCATTAGATTAAGGGGTTGAAGAAGAAGAGAATTGGGTTTTTTTTTTCTTTAAGGGAGGATCACAAAATTTCTCTCTGCGAGGAACAATAGGTTTCTCTTTGGGAGGAATTGTAGATTTCTCCTTGCGAGAAGCATCTTTGTATTTCCCCTTAGTTTTCACAATCTTCACGGGTTCAATTTCTTAAATAACCTGCGAACACAGATAAATATAAGAAATAGAGGAAACAATATATTGATGAGAATCATAATGGAATATTTCTTACTTCATCTGTGAGATATTTAAGGGCTAAAAGGGTGCTGGGTTTCCCAGATATTTGGTACTTAAGTTTCATCCTGTTAATCTGGAAAAATTGGAGTAGTCAGCGAGAGAATGAAAACACGAGGAAGATAATAATGATAAGTATGCAAAAAAAATTGAGGGAGCATACCTCTTTATTCCTTTCAGGCCAGTTAAAAACCCATGGTTGATATTCTGCGAGATTCGCAGGCAATGCATGAGGACCGGAGATGTAGGGACCCTCTAGGCATAATGGAAAAATGAACCATTTATCATCACTGGAGTGGCGATGGCCTTGATTATTACCCGTATGCCAATCGATATCTAACATAAGAACTTTATCTTCAGCAATGTCATCCTTCTTTTGTAAGCGGACACCCCAACAAGTGATGTCCTTCTTCATATGGATTATATCATAATTTGCGAAGAAGTTCTCCACAGTATACTTCGCAGGAACAATGGGAATATCTTTGAACTTAGGGTCTTTGCTTCAAGAGGGTAGAGAGACTCTTTACCAGCACCGCGAGTAGAAAACTCAAGCAACAGACGAATGCAATCTCCACTCATTTGATATATGGCCCACGAGAACTTCGTGTGGGAAAGAATTTGGTAAATTATAGGAAGTTCATGGTTGCAAAGAGGAATAGGAAGGCCATCTTCAAGTTGACCTAATGAGACTATGACTTTCTCGCCATTACATGGGTGATCAGAGAATAATTTAATGGAGAGTTCAGCCTTAGAGCTTTGATCAGGAATAGTAGATAAGGTAAAACCTTTATCTTTAAGTTTCTTTTGAATATTCTCAAAGGAAAGAACATTTTTATGACCAGGAGGAGGCATCTTAGTATGGGAATGAAAATGAGATCGAAAGAAAAGGAAAGAAACTATGACAGTAGCAGATGCAGAATTTATGGAAGAACAATAAATTTGCAGAGAGAAGGAAGAAGAAAGTAAAAGGAAGAAAAGTGAAGAGTGAAGAAGGTATATATATAAAGTAAAATTTCTTGAGAAAACAAGTGCAGTTAATGCAAAGAAAAAATGTGAATGGTTAGATCGCATCGGTTGAAAAGGACGTGTCAAAAATTGAATGGAACAAAAAATACAAGAAAACAGCTGGCGAAGAATGCAGAGACGTGTCAGAGCAGAAGAATGCAAAAGATAAACAGCTGCGGCATTACAGAAGATTCAATTCTCATGATCTTTCTTCCTTCGCATAAAAGACATGAGAAGAGGCAAGATGTAGATCAAAATATTGCCACAACACTACTCCTGCGATATTTACAGTGACAACTTTGCGAGTTAATCAACAACACATTGCGAGCGTTGCAGATGACAGAAAGAATGACGCAATGGGTGACGATAGCCAAAACACGGGAAAAGCATGATGATACTGTGAGTTTTACAAATACCAGCAAGAATTGGTATTATAACTACTGCGATAATATCGCAAGGCAAATCCAAAATTAAAGGACAGCTTAGCTGTCATCCACTATGTAACTACCCTATATAAAGAAACCAGTAGATTCAGAGAAGGGATGATGTATTTTTTGAGTGTTGAGAAATTCTTGAAGAGAGAGAAAATTCAAGAGAGCGGTTGTATTCTTGATTTCTTCCATTCCTTGTAAATATTTCCGAGAATCAAATAAGAAAGTGTTGTTTTTAGTCTTCAAATATGTGTTAATTACTATAAATTCTTAACAAGGGTGTAGTGTAGGTTTTCCTGAAACTACACAAATCTTTGTGGGGAGTGCGGCTGTGGAATATTAAAGGGGTTATCTTGCATCTTTATAAATTCCTTGATGAATGCTTTTAGCTTCGGCTTTATGATTGAATCTAAACAAGATGATATACATTTACCTTTGGTCATGAAATATCTCTTACGGAAATTTCATTAGGAGCCCGTTCTTGTACCTTTGCCAATTTTATTGACAAAAATGGGGAGAATTAATTTGTAGTTCACACTACAAATACATATGGTTTTCGGATCATTATGTAAAAGGGAGTGGTTTCCATGTGAGATGGAGTATTGACTAAGGGGGAGTGAAGTATCACCATAGTATTGTTGTTGAAGTTGTGATGCAATTGGACTTTGACGTTGTGTAATAATACTATGACATTGTATAACAATGATTGAGAACCGATGCATTTCTCATTGTTATAGCTACGGATTTCAACAACGATGATGCTACACTTACAACCTTTGGTATCATTGGACTACTTGGAAGTGACGAAGATTTCGAGTATTGTTGAAGATTAGACATATGGAATAGGAGCTACAAAGTTTATTTATATATTTTTTGTATTCCATATGTATTAATAGTTTTGCCACTAAAATTGACAAAGGGGGAGATTATTAAAGCATTGCCCGGTCGAACTCGCATGCATTGCTATATCAAGCATGTTTGTCAATGTTAGTGATCAAAACTATAAAGTCTCGATTTCTAGTCTACTATAGCTAAGGTCTTGGACTAGGATAGAAAGTGTAGTTGAGCTCAAGAACTCCATGGAAATCATCATACAAGATGAAGGACTACTCAAGGAACCAGTGGATCTTCATCGACTAAAAGGTATGTGGAGACATGAACTTATCTATCACTCAAAAATATATCTACTCTATCTCCTATCTTGAGACAAAAGTCGTTTTACTATATAGACTAAAGATATACACATGTGATATTTTGATCTGAGTATATCTCGCTTATCTATTTCTCAAAATGTGTGTTGGTGAAACTTTCGCTTTAGCCAAGTTCATCTTTGCCTAAGTGATGAAAGCCATGTTATGTTTCAATCACTTTGGAAATTGCTCTGACGAAAACTAGTTTGTGAATAAAAACTATATGACGTCCTCTGAGAATGTTTCAATGATTGAAATGAGAGTTTAGACAATATAACCACTGAAGGATATAAACATTGTTGTGGTAACACATATATGTATAAGTCCTTAGCACTTTAACCAAAGTTTGTGAACTTTTTTGATCAAGTGAAAACCGGAACTTGAGCAGTCAACTCAGTCCGCGAACGTGCGTAGTTCTCGAACCCGAGTATTTCTGCTGGAGTTGTAGCTCGGTTTCAGTCCGCGAACTTAGTCTGCGAACTGATGGAAGTTCTCAAACCCGAGAATTTCTGCTGGAGTTTGTGAACTCCAACCGGTTACTTAAGTCCGCGAACTTGTGGTTATGTCTAAAAACGATGTTCGTGAACTAATTTAAATTATCTAAGGAATGCTATTGCAAACCTTGGCTTTATAGTTCATTAATCGATTCAAGTGAACCACATCATTTTTTGCTTCAATTGTGTCTTGTGTAGTACATAAGATCTCATAGCAATTGAACAACTCTCTAACTAGTTCATTTGAGTCATTTGGACTAGTTATGGTGAAGAAGAATATGGTTGATATGAAAGTTATCATTTGGCTAACCATTTGGTTGACTAATATTGAACCAACTATTGTACACGTTTGGGTAAGGTTACACAAACCCAAAATCTTCAAGTACATGTGTGTATGGCAAGCTAAGTTTTCGATCTAACGGTTGAGATATTTTAGCTTGTATCTAATCAGGTTTTCATCTAACGGTGAATATTGAATGCTTTGTTACTAAGCTAACATTGATTGCAAATCCTGATTTGAAAGACTATATAAGGGAGAAATCTAGCAACTGGGAAACCTAATCCCCACACGTTCTGTGTGATACTAGTTTGCTAAGCTAGAGTCCATTCTCCTTTAAACATTGGTTTTCTTCTTCTAAAACCAGGTTAACGACTTAAAGACTTCATTGGGATTGTGAAGCCAGACTGATACTACTTTTCTTGTAGTTGTGTGATCTGATCTTGTTGTTTCTATTGTACGAGTACAATTGTAATAATTGGGTTGAGATTTCTATCTCCGATAGGCAAGATATAAAAGTAATCACAAACATCTTCATCTCATCGTTTGTGATTCCACAATATTTTTTTTCGCTGCGTCGATTAAGAATATTGTGAGGTGATTGATAAAACTGAGATGTTCTTCGAGAATATAAGTCTGGTTTTATTAATTGGATCTTGTTCACCTTGATTTATCAAAATACGGAACAAAACTCATATGTTTATTCTTGGGAGACGAATTTATCTATCTTGTAGACTTTTCTGTGTGAGACAGATTTGTTTGCTAAAGTCTTCGACTTTGGGTCGTAGAAACTCTTGGTTGTGGGTGAGATCATCTAAGGGAATCAAGTGCACAGTATCTTATTGGGATCAGAGGCGTAGGAGCATAAATGTACCTTGGATCAGTGTGAGATTGATTGGGGTTCAACTACAGTCCAGACCGAAGTTAATTTGGAGTAGGCTAATGTCTGTAGCGTCTTAATACAGTGTATGTTTAATCTGGACTAGGTCCCGGGGTTTTTCTGCATTTGCGGTTTCCTAGTTACCAAAATTCGGGTGTCTGTGTTATTTCTTTTCCGCATTATATTTTTATATAATTGAAATAATACAGGTTGTGCGTTGTTCAATCAATTAGAATATACGACCTTATTAGTTGTTGATTTAATTTGATTGACACTTGGATATTGGTTTTTGGTACCATCCAAGTTATCTCTCTTTGATTAGACTCGCGAATCAAATTTGCTTGAGTAAATCAAATCGAGAGATTGAGATAATAACTCCTTGAGTATTTTCTATTGATTGAGTCTAGTTGATTCTCTAGAAAACAACTCGGAGTTGTCCATACAGATTGCTAATCGAAATATTGGATGAGGTTGTTAGACCCCCACTTTTTCAAAAGATGCATTAACAATTTCAGACGCTTTGTGATTAAACTCATCAAACGTTTCTTCATCTTCCATACAAAGGTTTTCCCAATCGGAATTAAGGTTTTGAAGCGTAGCTTCCTTCTCACTGGTATTTCCTTCGAATACAGTTTCTAAGATATCCTGAGCTTCTTTAGACTTAGTGCATGTTGACACATGGTGTTGAAGACTTGGGTCAATGGCATGTTTGATGGCATTCAAACCGTCGGAATTTTGCTTTGCAGCAAGTATCTCGGCAGGGCTGTATTCACCAATATTCTTGGGAACGTTTACATCTCCAACTCCACAACGGGAGGGTCATATCCATTAACAACATATGTAGGATCAAAATATCGCAAGAAGGACACATTTGCGAAGTTTGATCAACAACACTTTGCGAGCGTCGCAGAATGATTTGAAGAATGACGTAACAGATGATGATGGCAGAAACATGAGAAAAGTGTGATGACTCTGCGATGATTAAAGTGTTTGCGAAGATTAACAATAGAATTATTGCGAGAATATCGCAAGTCAGATCCTAAAATAAAGGACAGATTAGTTGTCATCCACTATGTGATTCCCTATATAAAGAGCCGAATAGGCGCAAAGAAGAGAGATATTTTTTCGAGTGTTGAGCAAGTCATTAGGAGAGAGAAAGTCCAGAGCGGTTATTAATTCCTTAGCTATATTTCCTTTCTATCTTGTAAATTTTTTGAGATTAATCAATAAAAATTGTGATTATCGATCTAAAAAATGTTTTGATTGTATGAATTCTTGTGAGGGGTGTAGTGTGGGATTTCCTGCTACTACATATTGGCGCTAGAAATAGGGATATTCCTTGTTTTACTGTGAAGATTAGTATTGTGATTTGAAATAATTTGGAATAGTTGGTGAAAAGTTTCATATAATTTTCAACAATTCATTGAGATTAAAGAGATGGCTAGAAGAAAAAATGCTCCAAGACAACCAACAACTGTTAGAAGGAGTAAGAGACTTGCTGGAGAAAGAAGGAATGAAATTGGGGAATCTTCAAGAATGCACGCAAGTAACAATGGAGAAAATCAAGTTCAACAGCCAATTCAACGTACGCCAACGCAAAACAGAACTATAGATTATGATAGAGTGAGTGTACACACATGGCAGTCAGATTCAACAGATGAAGCGGAAGAAAAAAGACAATTAGGAAACGATAGACGAGTAGAGGAAGATCAAGAAGAAGTTGGAGGTATAATTCATGGAAATGAAGAGATTGAAGCATTAGAGGAATTGAGACAAAGAATACACGAAGAAAGGAGAATAGAAGCAGAAGAACGTGCTAATTTGACAAGACAGAATCATGAGTTAAGAATGGAAAATATAAGACTACAGAATAGAAGGTCAATAAGCACAATAAGAAGGGAAGAAAGACAAAACTCACCTATAGAAAATGTTGATGGAAATATTTGGCAGGAGGTGCAAAATACAGATGAAGAACGTCGTGAAAATAGAGAAGTGATTGAAGATCGATATACTCCACATGGCGAAATTCCTCAAAATAGGTAGCGTCAAGAACGAAATAACCAAGATGGTGAATAAAATCAAGAGGAAGGAAGGAGAATATTAATTAAAAGGGAGATAAAATCACAGAAATCAGCAAGTAATTGAAGAAGAAATCGAGAGACATTATGCTGAACAAGCACGTTTATCTTGCGAGAGAGAGATTGAGAGAAGAAATTGAGGAAAGAGAACTCCAAGAAGCAATACGTCAGAACAATCATGACAATCAAGAAAGAAGACGCGAACAAAACCGCAACAATGGTAATATTAATGAAGAGTATGATAGAATACAAAGAAGAGTTGAGGAGTTGCGAAGAGAAGAAATGAGGAATGGACATAATCGCAGAGGAGAAAATGAAAGGCATAATCATGTACGAATTCAAGAAAGAGGCGAAGGAGAAAATCGCAGAAGGAGACAAGATGAAGATGATGAAGAAACACAGAATCTCGCAAGACAAGACATGCATGCACGCAAAAGGAGGGGGGGAGAGCTTAAAAGACCAATGAACCAAAATCCAGGTGTAAATGAGAAAATCTTAAGAGAATTGACAGATATGAGAATAATGCTAAATAACAGAAGAGAAGGAGGCAGAAGGAAATTAGATGAGGCCATTGAAGAAGCTGCGAAAACTCCATGCACATAAGAAGTACAATTAGGAGGAATACCCCAAAAATGCAATCTGCCTACGTTAACTAGCATTTTTGACGGAACGACATGCGCGATTTAACACATCAAGGCGTATGTGAGGTGTATGCTATAGTGGGAAAATCATGATGTTGTATTGTGCAAGTATTTCGCATCTAGTTTAACAGGGGAGGTACTGAAATGGTTCGAGGGTTTTCCCAAGAACACGATAACGTATTTTAACCATTTGCAAACTACGTTCTTGGGGGCATATATAAGTAACAACTCTTCGTGACCAGGGATTGAAGATGTGTTTGGATTAAAGCAGAGAATTGGAGAAAGTTTGAAGCATCTAACCATAAGGTGGAAGACAATGTGCAGTGAGATGGCTGGACGTGTGGATGAGAGATATCTCATTTTATCATTCATCAATGCAATGTTCGCAACCAATCTGCTATACATTCAAATTTTTAGAATCAAGAATACAATCACAGTGACTGAATTACGGGAGCTGCAGGAGGAGTACATTGCCCTTGAAGAAAAACAAAATGAAATGAAATCATATCCCGTTGCGAATATAAGTTCAACAGCAACGAATGCGAGTTTGCTACCAAAATTTTTAAACACAGTTATTAGCACTTCGCAGGTCCAACAAGAAAAGAGTATGGAGGATAATCAGCAGAAAATAATAGCTATAGGAAGTCGTGACCAAGAAGAATTTGAGAGAGAAATAAACTTCTATAGCCGAGGTGGAAACAACAAAATCCAAAGACTTGATCTGCCGCAAGAAAATTATGGAGGACAAAGGAAAAATTATTATAGAGGATCAGGGAGTCAAAAAATGATATGGGAAGAGATCAAGATGCCGCCTTTGAATACTAGTGTGGAAAAAATTTGGGAAGCAATAATTTTAATAGAGAATATACCAACACCCTGGAACATGGAAAAAGAACCGCTTCCAAATCACAGAAGTCAATATTTTTTCTCTTATCATCACTTTAATGGACATTCCACAAATGACTGCAGGAACATAAAGAGAATCATTCTCAGAATGATAGACCAGGGAAAGCTAAATCATTTCCTATAGGGCACCTTCAATCTCAGCCCTTACCACCACCGCCAGAAATTCGCAAGGTAAACGCAACCAAAGAAGGAGAAACATTTGTCATAGAAGTTGGAGCGAAGGCAAAGAATTTGTTTTGTAATTCTATTGTACATTAGTACAAAACAATTGAAGATTTTCATGACAATGTACTAAGCATAGTTTTCGCAAGAGATGATGATGAAAGAGAGATAATGAACATTGCGAAAAATCTCGCCACTAAAAGAATGGAAAAAGCAGACTATCTCTTTCACCGCAAAAGAAGTTCCCGCATGAGGAGAAATGCATGACAATCCATTAGTGGTGAGACTAGAGATAAATCCAAAACAAAGAGAAGAGGAAGAAGAAGATGAGGATGATGAGTCCGAAGATTCATGGGCAATCGATAGAGTTTTAATTGATACTGGGAGTTCTGTAGATATCCCGTTCTATCATACTTACAAAACAATGGGAGGAAGAGATGAAGATCTAGTACCCTCAACCTATAAAATCTATGGTTTTAATGGCACTGCCAATAATCCTAAAGGGGAAATCACTATGCGAATTCCATTAAAGGGTATCTCTTCTAAGATTTTATTATGTGTAGTTGATGTAGAATCGCCCTATAATGCCTTAATTGGCCGACCTTGGCTACATGGGATTCTAGGTGTAGCATCAAATTTCCACTAGTGCATTAAATTTCCTCATCCCAATGGTATTGGAATCATAAAGGGAGATTGGATTGAAGGTAAGAAGTGCTATGAAATTGATGTAGAATCTTACGAAGAAGGAGAATTGTAAGTATAACATCAAGCAAAAAAAAAGAAGTGAGAGATTAATGGTTGATGCAATAACAAGCAGCGAAAATGTCGCAGAAGGAAAGACTGTAGCGAAAAGCAACAAAAGAACAGAGGCAGAAAACAGCAAAGGTAAAAAATTTAAATTGTGAAATGAAAGAAATGTTGAAAAAAAAGAAAAAGAGATGTATGATTGATTTGTTGCGAGAATTTCAAAAAAATATTTTACTTAATGATAAAACTGAGATTGAGAAATTACAACAGAGCTGAAATGCAAAAGAATAATCCTTAGAATGGGACGAACCTTTATGACGTACACCATAGTACGTCATAGAAGGGGGTATCTGTTGCATGACTCAGTGATAAGGTTACACCGCTGCTGGAACCTGAGTCATGGAGATTTGGGGTAAATGAAAACCAATCCAGGAGAGGTACCTTGGATTTTCAACCTAGACTTATGATTTAGGTTGGACGACTGAGGGTCTCTTCTAAGGGGTGAAGAATATGACCAAGGCGCCGAGGTACACGGTTGCGCTAAGAGTGCCCGGGGCGTATGAAACTACCCTGGCCATTCTTGGGAAGTCATGGCTATGATGCACTCGGCCCGAAGAAAACCCTACTTAGGGTGCAGTCTTGTAACCATAAGCCATATATGAAAAAGGGATAAGAGGCTGCGAACACAACTGGTTGTTGTTAAGACTAGATGGGAGGAGCTAGTCTTGTGGCAGAAGTACGTCTCTTTGAAAGGGAAACCAGGGGGAGATAATGGCGGCACCCTCCATTAGGGAGCTGATAAGTGTCTTAAGACACAAATGTCATGAGGCTTTTTACTCACGGGAGTATTAAGACTTGTCATATTTGTGCAACGGTCCTAAAGAGGCAATAATACAAAAGAGAAGTTAAGACGAGACAATGGGTTTCTACATGAAATCGTAGAAACGTCCTGCGATTTCGTCGCAAGACGGTAATGTCATGGGGCTTTAATTTCGCAAGAAAATTTAGGCCTGTCATATTATCGCAACAAAAATACAAAAATAATTAAAAGTTAATGCAAGATCAATGGGTTTCTACATGAAAGTGTAGAGACGTCCTGCGATTTTGTCACAAAAGAAAAAAGATGGCAAAATAAGACCTTTACTTAGGAAGGAAAAATAAGACCACATCAGAATACAAGAAAGAATGCAATCTTACAATTTATGATTGCGAGATTATGCAGAGATAATTGCGATTTTATCGCAAATTATTTTACTAAACAAAGATGGCTCGCTCAATCACTCATTTGAATACAAATAACATAGGCAAGTATGGGAATGCATAGAATGAGTTAAATGTTATTTGTCTTCACATGATAGATTTACACATAAGGTAAAAAATTAATTGTATTTTGGTTAATCATGTTGCAAGAGAGAAAAGTTTTTCTAACACATGCAAGATGAAACAAGAGAAGTAGAGCTTATATTGAATACAAATTCGCAATGATAGATTACAAGAATAGAAGATCAGAGAACGAATGTACAAGTTTTACAAAAAATCGGACAAAGAAACGAAATCTATTTCTTGCTTGATTCTTCCTTGTCCCCATCAAATTCTTCACTAGAGCTTTCTCCCTTATCTTCATCATATTCTTCATCAAACTCTTCTTCTTCATCAGCTTCACTATCAGAGATTACTAGAGAAGGAGTATTTTCTGGGATTTTATCTAAGAGACAAGGATATTTGGAGTGGGGAATCTTATTGTCATCACAAATCTCCTTGATGGTGTCATTACGGAAAGAAATTTTGTCATTCCCAAAATTCGCAATAGTGATCTTCATTTGAGGCTTCAATCTTGAACACTTATCATTCCGAGAAGATAAATCCTTTGCGAGCTTCGCTTTCTCATTCTCAAGCTCTTCAATTCTATTGCGATATCTCTCTTCAGCTTCTGCGAAAATACAACAATAAATCAATAATTTGATGGAAATTTATGAAAAACAAACAATTAAGTAAGGAAGAACAGTTAACAACCTTCTCTGTTAGAAATCATATCTCTAATCAAGGCCGTTTTCTCAGCTTGAAGACTAACATCTACACCTAAGTTATTTATGGCGTTATCAAGAACCTTTGCATCCCAAGCAAATTCATCATCATCATTTATGAGAAGACGGGAGCGAGTTTGGTTCTCTCTCTCGCAGAGCACAACATTTCTATGTTTGAGATCATCTCTACCTCAACAAGAGTTTCTTGGAATTTTGTTAAAGTTTGAGCACCTTGAAGAGAAATACGATCCTTTTCATCTATGAGGTTACTATACTTGGTTCTTAAACTATTGATTTCTTCTTTGGAATTATGAAAGAAACGCTTAAACTTATTAGCCATAGTCAAGACGGATCTATAGTCAACTTCTAAGAAGCGAAGTTTGGATCTAAGTTCATCTATGGGAAGATATTCAACTCTATCATTTGAAAAACTATTTAGAGAAGTATTTAGGTGTTCAAGAAGAGCATCATCATCCATAATATTGGGAAATGTATGAAGAAGAATAGCCTCATCAGAAAGACCATAAATGTCTGCGAAATGGTGAACCATATAATAAAGGGTAATGGGAAAACGATATGAAGAAAAAGAAGAAAAAGTTCTATACCATAGAGTTGCTTATTGGCATCTTGAAGACTAGAGATGTTATTCATTTGGACAGCAGACTCAGATTCCAACTGGTTGTTCTTTTCGCGAAGATCAGCAGACTCAGATTCCAATTGGTTATTCTTCTCGCGAAGACCAGCAGTTTCAGCCTCTAATTTCTCATTCTTATTGCGAAGTTCAAGATACTTCTTTTCAAAGGTCGCACGCCTTTTTTCTAAATCTGCGGCAACAACATAAGAAGCTTTCCCAGCCTGCGAAATAATGCAGCAAATTTTCAGAATAAATTAAAAATTCAAGACAAAAATAAAAAGATAAGAAAGGTGTAAGTATGAAAATTTACCAAACTATTGAGTGAATGTAAGAAACTTGGAGATACAGATCTTGAAACCTCGCGAAGAGATTCATTATTCTCTAAGAGGGGAGCATCGCAAATAGCATCTATGGATTGGCAGGCATTGGTAAGAGAAGTATCACCAATTCCTTGCCAAGAGTTAGAAAAAATACTGGACAATTGGGCCATAGAAGACTCAGGTTGTGAAGCTTCCTTCGCAGAAGAAACATCATCATCATCATCGCTATGACCACTAGAATTTTCGCTAGATTGGACTTTTCGTTTCTTTGAAGGAGGGGAAGCGGATTTATCTTTGCAAGAAATGTTCTTGCCTTTACCCCTACTCTTCGCAACTTTGACAGGTTTTTCCACTTCAACAATAACCTACATACACATATAAAGATAAGAAATAGAGGTAACAATATATTGTAAAGAATCATAAAAGAATATTTCTTACTTCACCTGTGAATGATCGAAGAGCTGATAAAGTGCTGACTTTCCCAGTCTTGCTATAACTTACTTTTAACCTTTTAATCTGATAATTTCGCAAGTGAAAACATTGGAGTGGTCAGCAAAGTTATATATAAGATTAAAAAGAACAACAATTCAAGCAAGCAAAGTGTGGAAATATACCTCTGCTTCTCTCTCAGGCCATTTAAATACCCATGGTTGGTATGCTGCGAGATTCGCAAGTAAAGCATGAGAACTGGAGATGTAAGGACCCTCTAAGATTAGGGGAAAGATACACCATTTATCATCGCTAGAATGACGTGGAGTTGTATTAGTGCCAGGATGCCAATTAATGTCTTGCATGAGTATCTTGTCATCAACAACATCATCTTTCTTCCTCAAACGAACGCCCCAGAAAGTGCTATCTCTTTTCATGAGAGTTATCTCATAATTCGCAAAGAAATTTTCTACGGTATACTTCGCAGTAATAATCGCAACATCAGCAAACTTGGGATTCTTAACTTTTGAGGGGTAAAGAGATCCCTTACCAGTACCACGATTTGCAAACTCGAGCATTAAGTGAATGCAGTCTCCACTCAATTGATATACTGCTCGCGAGAATTTCACATGAGAAAGAATTTCATAGAATAAGGGAAGTTTAGGATCATAAAGAGGAATAGGAAGACCAGCAAGAAGCTGACCTAGCGAGACTATGATCTTTTCATGATTGCAAGGATGATCATAAAATAAACTAATAGAAAGTTCAGATTTAGGGTTTTGACCAGGAATGGGAGATAAAGTAAAACCTTTGGTTAGAGATTCCTTTCGAATTTCTTCAAGAGAAACTTCATTCTTACGACCTGCTGGATGTATTTTTAGTATGGGAATGAAGAAGAAAATAAAATTGAAAGAAGAATAATCAAGAAAAATTACAGTATCAGGAGCAGAAATTGCGGAAGAACAATGAAGTGAAGTTGCAGAGAAAGTAAGAGAGAAAGTAAAAAGAAGAAAAGAGAGGGATAAGAAGAATATACATAGAGGGTAGAAATTCTTGAGAAGATAAGTGCATTTAATGCGAGGAGTAGACGTGAGCGGTTAAAAAGCAGCGGTTGAAAAAGACATGTCAAGTGATGGATGGAAGAAAAGATACGTGTAACAAAATTCACGTAAAATACAAAATCGTGTCAGTACAGAAGAACATGACATGATGAACAGTTGTAGCATTTTGAAGAATAATTTCTCATGACATTCTCTCCTTCGCAGAGAAGACATGAGAAGAGGCAAGATGTAGGATCAGAATATCTCAAGAAGGACACATTTGCGAAGTTTGATCAACAACACTTTGCGAGCGTCGCAGAATGATTTGAAGAATGACGTAACAGATGACGATGGCAGAAACATAAGAAAAGTGTGATGACTCTGCGATGATTAGAGTGTTTGAGAAGTGTTTGAGAAGATTAACAATAGAACTCTTGCGAGAATATTGCAAGTGAGATCCTAAAATAAAGGACAAATTATCTGTCATCCACTATGTAATTCCCTATATAAAGAGCCGAACAGGCGCAAGGAAGAGAGATATTTTTTTGAGTGTTGAGCAAGTCATTAGGAGAGAGAAAGTCCAGAGCGGTTGTTAATTCCTTAGCTTTATTTCCTTTCTATCTTGTAAAATTTGTGAGATTAATCAATAAAAATTATAATTATCGATCTAAAAATGATTTGATTGTATGAATTCTTGTGAGGGGTGTAATGTGGGATTTCCTGCTACTACAACATATGCCCATGATTTGAAATCAAGCGCTTGAAGAAAAGCTCTCATAGCAATTTTTCACCATAAGTAATTAGAGCCATCGAAGACTGGTAGTACGTTTATTGAGATAACACCTCTGTCCATAGAGTCAGATCGCTACAAACACAGACTGATTAGGTCTTTAAACGTGTTTGCCTGCTCTGATACCAATTGAAAAAGCGGGGGTCTAACAACCACACCCAATATTTGGATTAGCAATTTGTATGGACAAACTCTAATATACTTTCTAGAGAATCAAGTAGACAGTTAGACTCAATCAATAGATAAGTATATCAAATAGTTTATATCTTTATCTCTCAATTTAAATATTACTCAAGAAAACTGCGAGTCTCAATTTAAATACAAGAGAGATAAACTTGGATTATAAAGACCTAATCAATATGTGTTTGTAGCGATCTGAATCTATGGACAGAGGTGCTATCTCAATAAACGTACCACTAGTCTTCAGGAACCAATTGATAAACCATACTGTGGTTTCCTAGTTAACAAAACTTCTGGTGTCTGTGTTATTTCTTTTTCGCATTATATTTTGTTATATAATTTAAATATCACAGGTTGTGCATTGAATCAATCAATTTGGAAATCCAACCTTTGGTTGTTGATTGAAATGGATTGATCCTTGAACATTGGTCTTTGGTACCGTTCAAGTGATTTATATATTCAATTAGACTCGCATATTTCTATTTGCTTGAGTAAGTATTGAATCGAGAAAGAGAGATATAATTATTTGATATACTTTTATTAAGATTGAGTCTGAATGTCTAGTTGATTCTATTAAAAGTATATTGGAGTTAGTCCATATAGATTGCTAATCGAAAATTAGGTGTGGTTGTTAGACCCCTTCATTTTAGATATGTCTAATGGGGACAATTTCTTGGTACTCGGCGGTGACTTCATGATCCACTCAGACCTTCATTTCGTTAGTAAGTTAGTAGCCCTACCTGTGGTCTTCAAGGCTTATATATGACCACCTTGGCCTTGTCTTTCGTATCCTGCTCCAGAAGTCATGTCTTGCATGTGTCACGATATTAATTATATCATTCTCATCCTCTCGACTCATTATCCTCAGTTTGTACTTGAGTTGAGAACCTGTTATATTTGACTCGGCATGAGCTTTTTCTTTGCACCGAGCTCTATGACCTTACAACTATCAGTTGTTGGTAGATGTTCAATTTATTCATCTACATATTTGCTCCCAGTTTATTTAAAATATAGTCATTCGACTGTATTTTATTTAAACCTTGGTTTTTTCTTTCTTTCATAGACTTAGTCAGTTCAGCTAAAATATATGCGTTATTGACTTAACTAAAAGATGTGCTTTTACAACTTATCGAGATGATATTATTATTTTGAATAGACGGGATATGACCTAGGTATTGAATCTTAGGTATTTGATATGATTAAGCATATTTTTAATCAAGTATTCCTCTCTCTATCTCAAAAAGGGGAGTATCTTTTAATGAAGATATTGGATTGTCAGTTAAGATGCTCAACTCTACCAAGAAGCATACCTTCATAATTTGGTGATCACAGTCTTTGATTTGTGAGTACAATAGTTGTTTCCACTCTAATCTATGATCTCTGGTTATATTTTTGGCGATGTAAAGTTAGGATTTTTGATTATCTTCTAAGTCGGTTTAGGAATAAGGCGGTTAGAAGAGAATCAGATAGGAGAGAGAAATCTTTTGAAGTCTGATTTCTGTTAATGAAATGTCCTTGTTTACATTATCAGCCTTTGTGTCTGTTTATACATTGTATAAAAATATGGATTACATGTAAATGAATTTCATCTTAAGTAAGCACGTGACGACTGTGACCCAAATAACTTTATCACATTGCACTCGTTCGTACATGGGATAGCTCTTCATCATAAATATCTCACTTTCGAGGTCTTCACTTAGCAGACAGCATAAAGGTTCTTCTCAGCTCCTTTATTGGATTCATGTCTTCCGCATCTATCTCCGTGTCTCTGTTGTATTTGGTAACCTGTGCTTTTATTCAGTTCCTTAAAAATATGTTAAAAAATGACAACTTCGTAGTTAACACAAGCAACTAAATATCTATATCAGATGCACCATGGAAGAATCTTGTTACAACAACCTTGAATTGCACTACTAGAGTCTGACCTCACTCTAGTACGAATGAATCTGAACTGAACAACCCATTTAAGACCATACGTAATTACGTAAATTTTGGATAAAAAATTAGTTTTTTCACCTGAGCCAAAACTAATAACTCCTAAACATTCACACAAGCAATTCCTAACAATAACCACAACACTAGAAATATCTGGATTATATTTAACAACTCCATCACAACACATTAATAACTCGTCTATCGCCAGAGGATTCCAAAAACATTAAACATGTGAGGAATGTTGTACCTTGCGAGACTCAACTCTAAAATAATTCAGAAGTATTATTCATCTAGCTTGTAATATATAAACCTTCTCGATATTTTAAAGTTATCATGGATTGGATTTTGTTATAGTATTGTTTGATTGAACCCACCAAGTATTGGTTGTCATATTTTAGTTCCAAAACACATGGTCGCTTGATTGGATTACTAGAGTCAACTTTGTTAGGTTAGACTAACAAGTATAGAAATGTTGATACTTACAAGTATTACTCAGAAGACCCGGAGAATCCAAAGACGTATCAACAATAACGAACACATCATCATTCTGCTCGAGGTTAATAAACAAGACTTGACTTGTTTCCATTTATATCTAAGTTTCTTTCAAGTCGTTTGGAGAAATCATAATATGCGAAGTTATATATATGGAACTCTAGTATTATAGACTTGATCATTTTATTATGATCAAAGTGTCAATGAAGAATATACAAGTTGTATCACAACTTTATTATATTGAATTACAAAGTATAACGCTCATCTTTTGAACTTCGTAATTACGACATA
The DNA here is from genome assembly GCA_023529315.1 of Papaver bracteatum. Lineage (NCBI taxonomy): Eukaryota > Viridiplantae > Streptophyta > Magnoliopsida > Ranunculales > Papaveraceae > Papaver > Papaver bracteatum. Next base: position 110,820 of record JAJJWX010005230.1, on the reverse strand, counting down.
GACACTGTCTTTGTAATTTGTTAATAGATTGTATAATGAAATTAGGATTGATTCTATACTTAGAAAAATAAGTTTGGTTATATGAGTTTAAGGAAGAAGACTAGCGAAAATTGTTTTCGTAGTTGAAAGGAATCAATGGGATTGGAGGTCTGGTTAACCATTGGGGATCTATAGCGGGATCGATCCCCATAAAAAATCAACTTTCTGGTATTACGTATTATTTAGGGTTTGTGTGATTTTCGGAGTGTGGGTTTGCTAAATAAGAAAGTTGAAGATATCGATATAGTGAGTAACTTTGAAGCATAGATACTTCAAAATCTGTGATGTATCTGTATCGGGCACCGTATCAATGTCAAATACTTTGGGATACCTTGGGATATGTATACGATATTCCATTTAAAGTATATCTTTTTACTAATTATGAAAAGGGTAGGGGATACTCTGGGTTACCTCTCAGATACTCTAAAAGGGGATACTTCCTAATAACACATAAGATATATTTCTTAACAAATTCAATATATTTTTATATACAAAATATAATAAATATTTATCCATTGAATGAACAGAAAAAAGATTGAACCCCGACGTAATGAGAATTTAGTGTTTTTTCATGGTAAACTTCGTCTCCTTATACGAAAAAATGAAAAGTATTCGAAAGCAGAATGTGGGATATCGGTGGAAATGCATTCGATCCCCTAGATGGTGTGGGAGAACTTAAAGTTGCAAATTTTTCACTTGACAAGCCAGAACTAGAAGCGGTACTCTTTGATGAATGATGGGTGAGCAAGACGTTATATAACTTTTATCTATTTTTTTTAAATACTCCAAATAGTATTTAAGAATTTTTTATTTTATGTAATTCTTTTTACTAAAATGAATTATTATTAAATTAAATATTTTTCATAAATACAAGTATCTCTACGTATCCCGTATCTCATTTTCTGAAAATTGACGAATCCTCGTATCAGTATTCGTGATTTATAGGTGAGTAATTTGAAAACGTATAAAATCTTATCTTTTATTATTCAAAGATATTCTTGATACTCAAGGTGACATCCGAAACCGAAATATTTGAGAATCTTCTGGAAGATTTTCGAATCTATATGTTTTATTTTCCAGCAAGTAAAGCATATCTCTGGAAGATATATTAGTAAAGTTTACTTGTATGCTAACTAATATGAAGTTGTAATCCATGAGAGATTTCGGTACGACAGTTGGATATTGTTTGGAATTAGACAAAACCGAATATCAGATTTTACTGCATATCTTGAGAATATTTTCGGTTATGAAAATTCCATAGTGTCCAAACTACCTTGGTCTATAAATAGTGAATTTATACTATCTTACAAATTTATCCTAAGGCAGCACTTTATTTTGTAGCCATTGATGTAGCCGATTCATAATATTACTTGTAATAGTATTCTAGAGATGAGAGTAACCTAGTTAGGAGAAATATCTTATGTCCGCTAGTTTAGTGACTTATGTAGGATCAAGAAGTGTCTAGATAGTACTGTTAGAGGGAAACTAGAATTATTTTTGTTTTCGATTATTGATTTGATTGACTAACGGTTGTTAAACCTTGATTGCACCTAGTTTGATTAATCTTGAGAGCCTTCTCTTCTGACATAAGGTCACTCAAACTATATGGAGGAATTAACGGTAGTTCAGATCTGTATTTAGATCTGATAGTAGATTTATGATCATTCATCGTTAACAGACTCCGTTATATATGTGATCGATTATAAGTGAAATCAATTTTATTTGTGCAGGTACATAAGACGACATTGAAGATTTGAAGACAAGAAGATTTCTAATTGGTTGCATATATTTTGTGATTTACTTCATGCACATACTTGATCGGCTGAAATCCGACTTAACGATGTTTATCTTTGATAAACATCTTATTGCTAGTCATATTAGATCGGCAAGCCGTCGTTTGGTGGTACTCTTCAGTATCCGCATATGATAGTTTGTACATATAAATCTAGTTGTCTTGATAATATAGATTTTTTTTACTCAACTAAAATCTCTGATTTACTTCTTGATATTGAGTGAGCAGTTACCGAATACAATTTAGTCCTTTACTGTTTCGGACTACGATCCAAAGGAGTTGACTGCAAGAAGTCTTTGAGACTGGTGAAGAAACTTAAAATAGAGAACTTTATCTTAGGAATCACGTGCGTAGATCATATTGATTGAAGGCGCAAGGATACTGAGGAAACTAGGTAACTATGGGTAGTTTACTTGGTCTCAACTATACGAAGTTGGTAATGGTCTTTGTATAACGGTTTAATTCTGAGAGTATTCAAAACTGGACTAGGTCCCTGGGGTTTTATGCATTTATGGTTTCCTCGTTAACAAAATCTTGAGTTGTGTTATTTACTTTACTTCCACATTATTTAGGTTGTTTTTTATAATTAAAGTAAAATACACTTGTACGTTAATCAAAAACGTACAAGTGTATACCTTATGGTTGCTATCTTCTTGATAGTCTCAGTTTATATTAGATTACGCAAGGTATATGTCATATAGGTTGATATCGAAAGGATTGTGGTCTACTTGGTACCCTCGTCATTTTATATTTACTAGTGTATTATGGATTTTAAAATGTACACAACTTAGCAATAACACACTCAAAAATCACCTTATTTCGCAAGTTCCATAAATAAGACCTAATGGCCATAATTTATATGAACTAAAGGTCCATGATAATACGAATTTTACTTTTATCCACCTTGTAAAAATCGTAAAATCTTGTACATCCCATAAATTAAAACACTAGCAATCCAAGCTCATACCTATTAAAGCTGCATTCCCAATAGATATGAACAAGTTACCATTTTTGCAAATTGTGCAGCGGTTAGCCAAAGGAGTTTGTAATCTCCACTGGAATTTTTCCACAACAACAGGATATTCTTCACAAAGAAACTTCCAATTATGAGTTACAAGGAATGGTTTACTAGTCTTTATCCAAATCAATTTTTTCCATGCAAAGAAGCATACTTTTTTGGACAAAATTTCTGGCAGACCTAACATAGAAAACAGTCTTTCTAATCCACTTTCCAAGTTCTCAGGCAATCCCATTCAATAGGTGAAAAAGTGGGGTACAACAACCTCACCCAATAATTCGCTTAGCAATCTGTATGGACTAACTCCAAGATACTTTTAGGAGAATCAACTAGACAGTCAGACTCAATCTTAATAAAAGTATATCAAAGAGTTATATCTCAATTTCTCGATTCAATCCTTACTCAAGCAAATAAAAATATGCGAGTATAATTGAATACAAGAGAAATTAACTTAAACGGTACCAAAGACCAATGTTCAAGTATCAATCAATTTCAATCAACAACCAAAGGTCGGATTTCCCAATTGATTGATTCAACCCACAACCTATGATATTTCAATTATATAAAAAAATATAATGCGAAAAAGAAATAACACAGATACCAGAACTTTTGTTTATGAGGAAACCGCAAATGCAGAAAAATCGCGGGACCTAGTCCGGATTTAACATACGCCGTATTAAGCCGCTACAGACACTAGCCTACTACAAACTAACTTTGGTCTGGACTGTAGTTGAACCCCAATCAATCTCACACTGATCTAAGGTACAGTTGTGCTCCTTACGTCTTTAATCCTAGCAGGATACTACACACTTGATTCCCTTAGATGATCTCACCCACAACTAAGAGTTGCTACGACCCAAAGTCGAAGACTTTAATAAACAAATCTGTCTCACACATAAAAGTCTACAAGGATAGATAAATCTGTCTCCCACAGAAATACCTACAAGTTTTGTTCCGTCTTTTGATAAATCAAGGTGAACATGAACCAATCGATAACCCAGACTTATATTCCCGAAGAACAGCCTAGAATTATCAATCACCTTACAATAATTTAAATCGTATGATGGCGAAACTAGATATTGTGGAATCACAAACAATGAGACGAAGATGTTTTTGATTACTTTTATCTTGCCTATCGGAGAAATTAATCTCAAGTCAATTATTTCAATTGTACTCAATAGGATAGAATCAGGCAAGATCATATCACACAACTACAAATAAAATAGTCGGGTTTGGCTTCATAATTCCAATGAAGTCTTCAAGACGTTAACCTACATGGTCTCGGTAGAAACCTAAGGTTAAAGGAGATTCGACTCTGGCTTATACAACTAGTATCACATAGGAGGTTTGGGGATTACCTTTCCCAGTTGCTAGAGCTATCCTTTATATAGTCTCCAAATCAGGGTTTGCAATCTAAGTTACCTTGGTAACAGAAAACCTGATTAGATTCAAGCTAATATCTTTCAACCGTTAGATGAAACTTAGCTTGTTATATACAAATGATGTATACGTCATTTAGGTTTGTGTAACCATACCTAAACGTGTACAAGTCATTGGTTTAACAATAGTTAACCAAAAGGTTAGCCATATGAGCACTTTCATATCAACCTTATTCGTCTTCAAGATAACTAGTTCAAATGACCCAAATGAACTAGTTCAAGAGTTGTTCAATTGCTTAGATCTCATAGACATATACAAGACTCAATCGAAGCAAAATTGGTTTTGATTAACTTGAATCGATTCATGAACTTTATAGCCATGGTTTGAAAATATGCATTCCTTAGTTTATACAAATTTAAGTTCACAAATAAACCAATTTTAGAAAGTAACACACTTAAGTATGTGTACAGGTATGCGTGCTTAAGTAACCGGATTTGAGTTTGTTTTAGTTTCCAAACTCAGCAGAAATTCATGGACGTGAACTTTTCTCCAGTATGTGTACAGGTAAGCGAACTTAGGTAATTGGATGAGTTGGTTTTGATTTCCAAACTCATCAAAAATTCACGGACGTGAACTTCCGCCAGTATGCGTATGGTACGCATACTTACCCAGTCTCCATCAACCATTTTGTATACACACAAGTATGCACACATTTGGTTCCCGGTTTTTGACTTATACACTAATGTGCGAAAACACTATATATGCTTATATACAAAGATGGTTACATATTCTAAACTCTTTATTTCAATCATTGAAACATTCTTAGAGGATGTTATATATAGAGGTTAGTCACGCTTTATTTTTCATCAAAGCAATTTTCAAGAGATTGAAACAATCAACATGACTTTCGTCACGAGTAAAGATGAACTTGGACAAAGTGAAAGCTTACCAACACATATTTCGAGAGCGAGATAAACTCGTCTTGAAATAACAAATGTGTATAATTGAAGTATATATAGTAATACAACTTTTGTCTCAAGATAAGAGATAAAGTAGATAGACTTTTTGAGTGATAGATAAGTTCAAGTCTCCACATATATTTTAGTCGATGAAGTTCCACTAGTGCCTTGAGTAGTTTTTCGTCTCTGTATGATGAACGCCGTGGAGTCTAGAGATCAACTATACTTTCTATCCTAGTCCGAGACTTAGCTATAAGTATACTAGAAATCAAGACTTATAGTTTTAACAACTAAACTTAACAACAAGCTTGAGATAGAAACGCTTGCGAGTTCGACCGAGCAGTGCTCTAACAATAGGCTTGGGAAAGGATTCAACCAAGATATATCCATTATTCTGTAATACTCCGCACCGCATTAGGGTGACCCATGCTATGTCAACAATGATATCACAAACTTTAAAAATTGAATAAACTCCTAGCAAAGTTAGGAATACTCGACATTTCAGCTATACTCAAATCAGCGCACCAATTGTTTTTAAAATAAGGAATTATTATCCCCATCAACAACCAATCACTTGATGTTATGATATGCTTCTTTAGTTATCCAAAGAACACCCCAAAAAATATAGAAAAATGAGTTTATAGTCAATCAAGTCCTCGTTCATTTTCACATATTTTGCACACAATTTTTTTCCCAAGTCTTTTCCGAGCACCTAACCTTCCACCATAACTTCATGACTAAGAGACCTTATTCATAACCTTCATTATGGTATAAGCCCGAAACCACCTTCACTATACAAACAACAAAGTTTGTCAAATGCAACGACAAAGCATTTGCTGGTCTTAGAATTCGCAGTCCAAAGAAATTAGCTATAGCAATTTGACAATCTTGTATAATACAAATATGCCACTTGTGAACTACCATTATACTCCCTTCGTACCACATTTATAGGCGGAGTTTTAGATTTTGGTTGTCCCATTAGATAGGCAGAAATCCAATTTCAAGGTGAGTTTTTCCACATATTACCCTTATTTAATATACATTGGTATCACCATAATTGAGGTAATGTTTCTAGTATTGAAAATAGGATAAGGGAAAAACAGGTTAGATAATGGATATTTATGAAACCAAAAAAAATAATTAATCTAAGAGATTTTGCATTTTCCGCCTATATATGTGGTATGGAGGGAGTATTATAGAAAAACTGGCAACAATAAATAGATAAAAAACAGTCTAGCTTAGAAAGTCATCATCCTTCCTTTCCACAACAAGAGTGTCACGCAAATTTTCAACCATAGGTTATACATGGTAATATTTCACAAACCTATCTATGAGTTGAATATTGAGATACCTATCAGGGAAGCTTGCAATTCCAGTAGCCGTAAGAGTAGAAACAATGTTAATCTCTACATCCGTACCTCCTCTAAAATACAACTCTATCATTGCTTTGCTAACTGCTTTAATTGATGATTGTTTATAAGTGTTAATAAACTTCAAAAGATTTTTCACACTTTATCTGTCACCTTTACAGAAAACAAGAATGTCATATGCAAAAATAAGATGGGTAGGAGTAATTCCGTTCTTTTTAACCATATGAGTCATACATCCATTGTTAAACAATTTAAGTAAGTTGAGACTGAGGATGTCTTCAATAAGCAAAAAAAATTAATAGACAGAGCGGAACACCCTTCCGTAAGACCCTATCAATTTTGAAGAAACCCTTCGGATTCCATTTAGAAAAACAAATATCCTTTTTGATTACAAATTATTAATAATCCAATTGCACCAACTATTAGAAAATCCATAACTCTTAATGACTACAAGAAGAAATTTCCAACTTACAACATCAAAGGCTTGTGTAATATCAAGTTTGAGACCTACTTCCACCATAACTTCGTGATTAAGCTCAGCATGTTTTAGGCAATTATTAATATCATAAAAAAAAAAGTAGTACATGCTATATCAACATTCATGTTAGCAATCACCATCTCAAGAAAAGAGAAGTGAGTAAACCATATCTTTTTCACTCAAAAAGGAGTACGTCTCAGGTGGAATTGAAAAATGGCATCCAAAGGGAGCTGAATGGTAAGACAAGTCTCTTAGAAATGTTTTACATCTCCAGTTCTGAAATATTTCAAGCCAAGCATTATTAATAAGAGATCTATCAAGCCTGCTCACAATTCTGCGAACACTAGAATCCTGATTAATCCAAGTGAGTTTGCATCTCAAAGAGTCAGCCTCAGAAAGATAATTCGTATTCATCCAACCACTAAAATCTCCCACAACTAAAGGTCTAAAATCAACACCTCCTATCTCATTAGCTCGAAGTGCACAGTTCAAATCCCCAATCACCATTTAAGCTTTATAGTCACCCCAGTGACATAGATGTTGCCAAAGCTTGTGTCAATTGACCTGAATATAACTCGACATGAACGAAGAAAATGTAAGTATCATCAAATTCAATAGTAAAAAGTTGTATTTTTCTACTAACAAGGAGCGTTAGTATTAGACGACCATAAAATCCATAATTAACCACCATCACGTTCATTAAGAATACAAATAATATTAAAGCCATGATAACTGTTATTAATTGTATGCATAATAAACGTGTTGGTGGCGACTACGGATCTTATGGACATCTAACACTAACGCCCTTCGTTAGTAAAAAACCATGCACCGCATGGAATATACTCCTAACAAGATTTCCCAATCTTTCCAACACTGTCCAAAACCTCCCCAACCTTCAAAACCCCCAAACGACAATCTCACGGGTCTACAACTAAAGTCACCCCAATCTATCAATGTTGCCTTTTGTTTCTTTTTTTGGTCATAGTGATAGCTAAGAGTGATTTTATCTATCGCCAAAAATAGCCAAACCCCGAAAACATAGCGCAGATGGCTCTCAATCTTCAATAAGAATTCACACATCAAAATCTCCCTCTTGTGGTACCTAGAATGACAATTCTCACAAACCATGAAAATTGAACACAATACTCTACAACAATCTTAATAGGATGGACCAAACCCAACCTGGGTTATGTCAAAGAGAAGAGTGTCGCTGGAAAAATCTCTCTGATTGTTTTTCTTTTATTGATTGATTTCAGTTACAAGAAAGATAAACACATGAGTCATTTTAAACCTTTACAAACCGCCTACACTGGTTAATTATTATACAGGTTTCTAACGTACACTTTGACCTGTACATGTCAGATATCACATGCTCATAATACACAAATGAAAACAAGCATAAATCATGAATATAATGATATTATCTAACCCCCCATAATTTCATGATTCAGCTCAGCATGTTTAAGACGATTATTAACATCATAAAAAATGAGTACCTGCTATATCAACATTCATGTTAGCAATCACCATCTCAAGAAAAGAGAAGTGAGTAAACCACATCTTTTTCACTCAAAAAGGAGTGCGTCTAGGGTGGAATTGAAAACATGGCATCCAAAGGGAGATGAATGGTTAGACAAGTGTCTTAGAAATGTTTTACATCTCCAGTTCTGAAATATTTCAAGCCAAGCATTATTAATAAGAGATCTATCAAGCCTGCTCACAATTCTGCGAACACTAGAATCCTAATTACTCCAAGTGAGTTTGCATCTCAAAGAGTCAGCCTCAGAAAGATAATTCCTATTCATCCAACCACTAAAATCTCCCACAACTAAAGGTCTAAAATCAACACCTCCTATCTCATTAGCTCGAAGTGCACAGTTCAAATCCCCAATCACAATTTAAGCTTTATAGTCACCCCAGTGACATAGATGTTGCCAAAGCTTGTGTCAATTGACCTGAATATAACTCGGCATGAACAAAGAAAATGTAAGCATCATCAAATTCAATGGTAAAAACTTGTATTTTTCTACTAACAAGGAGCGTTAGTATTAGACGACCATAAGATCCATAATTAAACACCATCACGTTCATTAAGAATACAATTAATATCAAAACCATGCTAACTGTTATTAATTGTATTCATAATAAACATGTTGGTGGAGACTACAGATCTTATGGACATCTAACACTAACGCCCTTAGTTAGTAAAAAACCATGCACCGCATGGAACATACTCCTAACAAGATTCCCCAATCTTTCCAACACTGTCAAAAACCTCCCCAACCTTCAAAACCCCCAAACGACAATCTCACAGATCTGCAACTAAAGTCACCCCAATCTATCAATGTTGCATTTTGGTCCTAGTGATAGCTAAGAATGATTTTATCTATCGCCAAAAATAGCCAAACCCTAGAAACATAGCGTAGTTGGCTCTCAATCTTCAACAAGAATTCACACAGTAGAATCTCCCTCTTATGGTACCTAGAATGACAATTCTCACAAACCATGAAAATTGAACGCAATCCTGTACAACAATATTAATATGATGGACCAAACCCAATCTGGGTTGTGTCAAAGAGAAGAGTGTCGCTGGACAAATTTCTCTGATTGTTTTTCTTTGATTGATTGATTTCAGCTACAAGAAATAGAAACACACGAGTCATTTTAAACCTTTACAGACCGCCTACATTAGTTAATTCTTCTACCAGTTTCTAACGTACACTTTGACATGTACATGTCAGATATCACACGCTCACAATACATAAATAAAAACAAGCATAAATCATGAAGCTCCCCCGCACTCCCCTCGCAAGTGTAGTGTCGATGAAGAATCAGAGACTCTAAGCTTGAGTCTGAGAATAACTAAACGTGTATAAGATAGCCCTTTAGTAAAAATTTTAGCAATTTGATCTTGAGTAGAGATAAATCTGACTTCCAATGACCTTGCTACAACCAGTTATCTGACACTGTGAAATGCGATTTTAATATGCTTCATTCTATTATGAAAAATATGATTAGAAGTGAGATAGGTAGTACCCATGTTGTCACACCACATCACTAGAGCTCTGGGATATTGAAAATGAATTTCATCAATAAGAGATTGAATCCAGACTACTTCTGAGGTGGCATTAGCTAAAGCACGATACTCTTCTCTGCTTATGTACTGGAGCGTGATACTATTTTATGCTTGCGAGAACACCAAGAGATTAAGTTAAAACCAAGAAAAATTTCCATGCCACCAGTAGAACGACGATCAACCACATCACTAGCCCCATCAGCATCAGCAAAGGTTTGAATTTGCAAGGAACTAGAGCTCTTGAGCTGCAGACCATACCCAAGAGTGCCTTGTAAATAACGCGAAATTCTTTTGACTGTAGTCCAATGAATCTCTGAAGGAGACTGCATATGCTGACAAGCCTTATTGGCATCATAACCAATGTCATTCTTGGTGATAGTTGCATATTGCAAAGCACCTATAACACTTTCTGTACAACACCTGATCTTCAAATAATGGAGATGGAGCATCAGCAGTGGAAGAAGCAAATGGTGTGGAGTAGGGCTTAACAAATATCATTTTAGTCTTATACAGTAAGTTAGAGATATATTGCTCTTGAGAGAGATGAAGTCCTGCATAGTTTCTAGATGCATGCATGCCCAAGAGAAAATGTAGTTCACCTAGATCCTTGATGGCAAACTCTCTACTAAGATCAGTTAGAAGTTGATTAATGGTTGAGGTGGAGATTCTAGTTACAAGGATATGATCTACATAAATGCAGCAAAAGAAGAAACCCTGAAGAACAAAGAAGTATCAGTTTTGAAAGCTTTAAAACCACACTGCAGTAAAAATTGGTTGAGTCTAGCAAACCATGCCATGGGTGCTTGCTTTAATCCATACAGTGATTTACGTAATTTACTGACATGATTAGGCATCAATTTATCTGAATAACGAGGAAGCTGAACCATGAATATATCTTCCTAGAAATGCCCATGTAGGAATGCATTTTTAACATCAAGTTGCCTGATTTGCCAACCCCCTTATAAAGAGAAATTAAAATTGTCATCCTGACTATTGTTGGATTGACAACAAGGTTGAAGGTATCTTGATAATCAATACCTTCAACTTGATTGTACCCTTTTTTAACTAGTCTGGATTTGTGTCTCTCTATAGTACCATCTGCTTTCCTTTTGGTTCTAAAAAACCACTTACAACCAAAGACATTTTGGCCTGAATTCACAAGTACCAACTTCCAAGTACTATTTTGCAATAAAGCAGTTATCTCTTCATCCATAATAGTTCTCCATTTTGGATCTTTGCAAGCCTCAGAATGACATGTAGGAACTGTAATATCTTCACATACAGTTTGAACTTCAGAAGCATACACTTTGGGATTGAAAATGCCTTGTTTACCTCTTGTTGTCATGGAATGAACATTAGTAACAGTTGGTGAAGGATTAGAAGTAGACTGATTTGAGGATGGTAAAGATGTAAAAATAAACATGTCAGTCATAGATGCATCCACTTCATTAGACATAGTATTAGTAGAAGTACTTGAGGGTAGAATGGTCACATAAGTTATTACAACGTGTGAAGAATATTCAGATTGAAATAGCTTGGCTGGCATATGGAAAATCATTCTCATCAAACACCACATCTCTAGAGATAATTATCGTACTTGTAAGGGGGTTAAAACATCTGTAACCCTTGTGGATATAACTATCTCCCCAAAATGTACATTTAACTGACCTTGGTTCTAATTTGTGAGCATTAAAGGGTCTCATACAAGGATAATAGGCACAACCAAATGTATGTAAGACGTTGTAATTAGGTGAAGTTTGAAATAATATTTCTAGAGGTGACAATTTATGTAGATTAGAAGTTGGTAATCTATTGATGAGAAAATTTACAGTTTTAAATGCATATGACCAATAAGAGAGTGGTAATGAAGCATGAGATAACATGGCTTGACTAGTTTTTACTATGTTCCTGTGTTTTCTCTCAGATGTACTATTTTGAGCATGTGCATGTGGACAAGATACCATGTGACTAATTCCACAACTATCTAGATATGTAGAGACATTTCTGTATTCCCCTCCCCAATTAGATTGGACATACTTGATCTTTCTATGAAATTTACTTTCAACATGAGTCTTAAACTTGATAAATGTGTTAAGTACTCTGATTTATATTAAAGAGGATATAACCAAGTAAATCTACTAAAATAATCAATAAAGGAAACATAATACTTGAATCCATTGATAGAACAAAGAAGGGAAACCCATACATCTGAATGGATTAAATTCAGAAGACCATACACACTATTGGAACTAGATGGAAAGGGCAAAGCACGACTTTTTGCCAGTTGAAAAGTTGAACAAAGAGGTGCAGACAAATGATTATCAATGACCTCATTGACTGAAGACAAAACATGCTTTAGAGTTTTATAAGTAGGGTGTCCTAGTTTATTATGCCATGTTGCTGATGAAGAAGCAGTTGAAGTAAGAGCCTGTTTAAGTTGAGAAGCTGTGAACTCCATATGATATAGACCATCTTTAACATGACCAGTGAGAAGAACCTTGTGGGAAATCAAGTCCTTCACATAGAATTTATCATGGTGAAATTCAAACAAGCATTTATTTTCTTTAGTAAACTGGTGTACTGAAATCATATTCCTAGTAATGGATGGAACATGTTGAACATTTGAAAGAGTAAATTTGCAATCATCATGATGAATTAGAGAAGAACCAATATGAGTAATGTGTAATGAATTACCTGAGAGTGAGTTTCTTCAGTACACGCAGAGAAAACCAATGACAGAATAGCTTGATCTTGATTTACCCAGTAATTGTATATCGGATTGCGTACAAATTAATTCTCAATATCTAAATATACAAACGACGGATCTTCAACAATTGCTTGTCCTGCTGGAGAAGATTTCCTGATAAATTTGACAGGACATTGAAACAATCCATCAACAAAACGAAACAAATTGTAACTGCGTAGAAGAGGAACGATTTGTGATTTCTAGAGAGAGTAATTTGTGATAGTTAATTTTGAAGGTGGCTTGAAGGTTAATGGTATGTATTTGTTGATTTTGGCCATTGTTGAACTGTAAAATTGAATTAGATGTTGAATTAGGGTTTGATAAAGGTATCTGATACCATGTCAAAGAGAAGAGTGTCGCTAGACAAATCTCTCCGATTTATTTTCATTGATTGATTGATTTCAGTTACAAGAAAGAGAAACATACATCGCCTACACTGGTTACTTCTTCTACTGGTTTCTAACGTACACTTTGACCAGTACGTGTCAGTTGTCACACGCTCACAACACACAAATGCAAACACACATAAATCATGAATAAAATGCTATTCTCTATCAGATCAAGATTTAGTACAGACGGAACATCACGAGGACACCCCCGGAGTAGCGGGAGGAGGTTTCATATGCAGGGATGCGTCTGCCAATACCTTGGCAATGGTAGTAAAACCGATAGGAATCACCACTTCCCTAACAACCAAATCTTGGAGCGTGCTCATAGCGTCCATCACATCAAAAGAGCGAAGTTGACTAAAAGTTCAATTCGAAACCGATTCAGATAACCTTATTTAAATTTAGTTTCAGATGCTATACCACCATGGTTCTTTTACATGAATGATTTCGAAAACCAGTTAATCATGAGTCAAATTCCCTATTGCACCATCAACCACGGTTACACGGAAGACAATCAAGCTGTGGCCGAACTCACAAATCTTACGGCTACACCATCGACCTACACGGAAAACCTCTCGACTGTGATTTGGGACCGATAATACCCTTTGTTATTGAACTGTAATAGATAACGACTCTGTAGGTAACATATATCCTTGTGTAATTACAGCTTACTCCTAGAGTTGTCTCGAGGGATATGTTATTTCCGACTTATTCTTTACCGCTGATGGATAAGTGTAAAATTTCATGTCGACCTACACAATTTACGTGGATTGTTATAAAAATCGATACAAACTGGTAATTGCCACCAAATAGAAATTCATGTCGACCTACAATTTACGTGGATTGTTATAAAAATCGATACAAACTAGTAATGGCCACCAAATAGAAATTCTTTGTATTCGTATTGTTGAGAATACGGAAGAGGTAAAACTTAAAAAGGAAAAAAGGAAAAGAAAGAAGATGTGGATTTCAAGAAATCTGAAAATTTTCCTGGTTCCTCCAAGTGGTGACGCAAATACTTTGGTGTATTAAAGTATTGAAACAGATAGGAGTGAAGTCTATCCATCATCAATAGGTTAGAGAGATGGGACGTACCACAAACAACAGTAGAAATACACAAGAAAACTCAAGACTCATTACAGGAAAAAGAAAGAGAAGAAAGTAAGAAAGTAAGAAATAAATAAATAATAATAATAAAGGTGTGTGATTTCCTTTCATGTAAATTCCTTAATTTTTTTCTTTCTTTTTTGAATTGCCCCATGATAGATTGATAGAAAATTTATCATGTGGTTAGATATTTTTAGGTTATTATTGTCTTATTTGACTAGATTTTGTGAATTTTGTTTGAGGGTATGAAAGAAACCATTTAATAGTTTTGAAGAAATCACTTTTGGGTTTCTTTTGCATTGGTTTAAAGAATTCATGATTTGGCACTTCAGAAATCTTAGATTTCTGCTATGGGATATATATACCATCTGTTGATATATGAGCTACTAATACACGTTATCTTTCATGTTTCAGGTTTTTGTTGTCTGGAATCTTGATCAACTATGACTCAACTACTGTTCTATAATCGTTTGCAGCCGATTATGGGTTTGGACAAAATGTTTGTTTTCTTAGCTTGTTTTTGAGAGTCCCTGATCAAACAAAACAATGCTAGTTGATTTAGGAATGACCTGCTGTTAGTTGTTTATTTTAGTTGGGATTCTAGTATTTGGGAATTTAAAGTGTTGGAGAAGTTAGGTTCGAATTAGGTTAGAAATAAAGTGCTCTGCTTAGATTTTATAGCGTAAAGAAACCTTAGTAGAAATTGTAGTAATGGGGTTGCCTCAAGCGTCGTCCAGCAAAAGCACGGATGAAGCAGAATCAAATTTGATTTCATATGTGGAAAACTTACCTCGTTTTGCTAGTGGAAGCAACAATATTTTGGATGGAACCCATATGGGAAGCACTGGTGATACAATGACTGGAGATTTTCCATTTGCAGATTTTCAGAGGAAGATCAGCTTGGAAGCTCCAAAAGGCACAACTCAGCATCTTAAACACAAGGGTGTTATTGATGGTAGTACATCTAGTGTTTCCTCAAGAGTTGGTTTTCAAGATAAACATGGTTTATGTACTCCTAGAATTGGGTGGAATATTCACAGTCCTGTTTCAAGGATTGTGGGTTTTGATTCAGGCAACGCATCGGAGTCTTCTGTTAGTAACAGGTCTTCCGCTTCTGTAATTGGTAACAATGAGATTGAAACTGAGTTGCATGGGTCATTAGTCAAGAAGCGGTTGCTGTCTCCTTTGAATGGAATGCTTTGTCCACAAGAAATAAACGGTGATCCACTAGATATCATTGGGGATGGTAATCGTATGAGTTCCTCAAGTTTGTGTGGTGATGTTAATGTTTCTTTGATACAAGGCCATAAAGAAGCAAATGCTAGTGACACTAGTTATTTCAAAATCCCAAATTCGTCTCCATCTAGTGGCATACAATGGGAATTTGATGTTCGTAATAGAAGAGGTTTGAGTTTTGTAACTGATGGTCCTTTGCTTGAAAACCATGAATGTTTACTTCAGACTCATTCTTTTTCACCATCTGTTGGGTCTCGTGGAGAAACAATTAGCATAAGAACCCCAAGTGGTGCAATAGCGATATCTCCGGAAAAGGTGATATCACCACCTCTGTCGTTGTCTCCCCTCGGCCCTAGATTTTCCGAAAGAATGAAAATTGGAAGAGAGGTGAAGATCGAAATGGAGCGTAAGTACTTGACCTCAAAGAAAATTGAGAAGTTGCTTGAGGGAATTACTTCAGGCATTTCGTTTTCTCTGGATGAAGAGTTTGGAATTTCCAGTAAATCGCTCCAAGATCTTGATATGTCATATAAAGGTTATGATCCATGCACACCTGAAAGTCCCATTTTCATGGGTCAGCATTGTGGCCCTTCTTCAGCCCCTACGCCTCAGTTCATTAAGTTCATTAGAAGTATGGGAGGAACTCCTGTCAGGCGGTCCCTGGTTGGTTCTTTTGAAGAATCTCTATTATCAGGATGTTTTTCATCTGGCAAAGTCAGCCTGGTTAGTATTATACTGCACCGTACTTCTGTAAAAAAAAAAAAAGTATTCTGGGTGTAGTTTTTGATTTTTGCTTCTCCTTCGTCATGTTTTCTAAAAATGCAGAAATTTGATGGTTTTCTGGCTGTTCTAAATGTTACTGGAGGAAACTTTTCTCCACCAGTGCAGAAGCTTCCCTTCGCAGTAACAAGTGTGGATGGTGACAACTACTTACTGTATTATGCATCTATCGATTTGGCTGGAAATTTACCACCAAACAAGTGCAAAGGAACGACTACCAAGAAGAGCCTCAGCAATGATAATTCCCGAGCTACCAAGAGCCGACTGCGTGTCCCTATGAAGGGGCGCGTACAACTGGTACTAGGTTTCTTAGCCCTCAAAATTTATCGGTGGTCAAGTTAGTTAGGTTCATTAATTGCTAAAGTTTGGATACATTGGAAGAGTCGGGTGGCTTTCTGCTCCAAAATTTGTTGCTTGAAGTTGAGTGTAGCCTGTTAATTTCTCTCTTAGCTGTTTATTTTGATCCCTTTGCATGCAGCCTAGATTAGTTATGGACTTTTACATGGCTAGACAAGTAGACAGTTTTTCGATATAGCAGATATAGAATAACCTAAGATGGCTCTTATTGCTAACAAGTTAAATTGGGTTTTGGCAGGTCCTCAGCAACCCAGAGAAGACACCTGTTCACACCTTCTTCTGCAACTATGATTTGAGTGACATGCCAGCTGGAACCAAGGTGTAACGAATTATACATACATGGACTCTATTCTTCCTATTTATTTTGTTTCCTCTCATCTAGTGATCTAGGTGCGATTTCTATTTACTTATATGTTTTCTGTACTGCTGTTCAAAAACGAGCAGACATTCTTGCGCCAAAAAGTCATTCTAGCCTCTTCTGGACCAAATTCTAATCCTGTTAGCGGAGGTGCTGGCATGAAGAGTGAACCCAAGACGGCACAAGTATCGAGAACGTGTCATCTCGGACAGCTTAGTAAGGAATATGGTAGGTCTGATGGAGTTGAAATTGTACATCCCATGAAACTCCCAAGTGAAAGCTCTAATGACAGAGAGCATGAATTTGTTAATTTGAAGCATGGCAGCAAACCTGTGCCATATGACATGTCATTTAAATGCCAGCAAAGTGAAGGAGATATAAATCCCCAACTTTTCCCATCTGGATCAAATAACCTATTTCTTAGTGTTGGTGCAGAAGATACACATGGATTCACCAGTAGCAAATGTCAGAAGACTGATGGGGAGGAGCATGACCCAATCGAGGAAGATATATGCCAAAATGAACCTGTTAAGAAACTAGCTCCAAGTTGTTGTTCATCGAAACCGAATGAGAAGAAAACATCCACCAGTAGTAATTGTGCTCGTGTCCTACGTTATGCACTTCATCTCCGATTTTTATGTCCTTCTCCCAAAAAAGTTTCAAAGTCAGCGAGATGCAATTCCGATCCTTTACCTGGATCCCAAGGAAATAACAAGGACGTTGTGGGTGAGCGGCGTTTCTACTTGTACAATGACCTCAGGGTTGTGTTCCCTCAACGTCACTCAGATTCTGATGAGGGCAAGGTATGTAAATCAAATTTCTAATGCCTTTCCTTCACTCATTTGATGAGATAAATATGCAATTCATTAGATCCAAGTCTTCATGAGAATTTGCATTCCCATGTAACACCATGAAAAAAGATTGCAATTTTGAGAATTATCTATATCTTTGCTCTAGCTGACCTTTTATGAAACAATGGATAACTTTAGACCCTGAAATTCTTGCACCTTGATTTGGATTTGTTTTTGTTTTATTTTTGCGTAAGAGAGTTTATAACACGGTTTTGTGTGGGCATGGCAGTTGAATGTTGAGTATGATTTTCCAGCAGATCCGAAATACTTCGATATCAGTAACGATTGACAGAACAAGTTCTCATCTTTGTAGTGAGAATTAGTTTGGGTCGATGTCCTCCTTGGAGAGGTTCTAATTTTCTATTTCTGTTGATATCTTGTATATTCTCATCTCTATACCTAGATGTAAGCAAGAAACTTGGTGGTGGGGCATGAACAAGCTCAATGCCCTGCTTTCCCTTCAAGTGTAAAGTACTTATCAAAAAATAATTATGCACATTGTTGATTCGTGATTGTGATTTTATCATCAACTAGGTAATAACATGTGCTTTCATCAATTTAGTTCAACCATTACAACATACATCCCATGGGTGAAAAACTGCCCAAGTGACGCAAGATATGCCTCAAAATAGCAATGTGGTACAAAATCTGGCTTGTGATCCAAAATCTGTTACAAGACCAAGACCAGGACGCAAGTCTTCAAGCGGCTCGCTGAGTGTTTCAAAGTTGGGAGAAAAATGGTTTAATCCAAAAACTCGTCGAAACGTACGGATTAGTCCATCCCGAGTTAATTACAGTCTAGTCTTATTTAAAATATGAAAAATATACAAATAACCTTCCTAATTGACAATTTAGTTCAGATATTTACAGGTTATTCCAAAGTGACTCATGACGATATCAACAACTTAAAATAAAAATATTAAAAAAACAATTTATTTTTATACCGCTCTTCCAAAAGTGACTAGTGATATCAACAATTTAAAATAAAAATAATTAAAAAATAATTTATCTTTTAAACTGCTCGTCCAAAATCACGAACTTTATATATTTTATAAGCTCTTTCCGAGATCTACAAAAGAGTACCCATATGACAATCTAATTTTCAGTTTTAAAAACTTTAGTTGTTTCTCATCTTTTAACTGATGTGTACAAAAAAAAAGTACGCATGCAGTTTTTCACATTGCACAATTTTGTACACATACAAAACATGCATGAAATTTGTCACTCATACCCACACCCATACCTATTTTTTCATGCATGATGACGACTCGAATGGGAGATTTTAGCAGCAAGGTAGAAGATAAAAGACGTCAGGAGGAACTGGTGGTGGACTCTCTCTCGGTAATGTTCTTGATTAAGAATTAAGCATATCAAACTTTAAGTGCAAAAGGTCCACTGGATTTTCTCGTAACAACATGAGCTTTGACCAATACGCTAGCAGCGTTAACAACGTCATGGTTGAGAAGGCATCATGCTACAGTACCGGAGTAATGGAGACATAAGGTTGATGACGTCTTTCTTTGTGATGAAGTTTTGTAGATGATGGGTCTCTGAAGAGGTGAAGTCTATGAGATATGAGAGCCTATGAGTAGGTGAGAGTCTTTGAGAGATAAGTGAGACTCTAAAATGTAGGAGTCTCAGAGCAACCACAGTCATGGACATAACTAAAAATTTAGTCAAAACAGCAGGCGCTACGGGGCGGAGTAAAGACCAAATACCATACTAAAACCAAAAACCAGAGTATATCTGGTCTTTGGTTTGGTTATGGTCGGGCGTAATTCACGACTACGCCTGATTGGGACGGAACTGCAGGTTACACCTCACCGTGAGGCGGAAGTAATATTTGCGCCGGGTTGGGGCGGGAGTGCAGGTTACGCCCGATGGGGCGGAATTTCAAGTTGCGCCTGATGCCAGGCGGTTTCATAAGGTTACGCCCCATTCAGGCGTAATTATAGATTACGCCCCATCAAGCGCAATTATCAATCCCACCCGACTCCTGGCGTACTTAGAAATTACGCCTGATGCTTAATGGGGCGCAACCACAGTCTCCGCCTGTTATTCATGAGATTTGGATCAATCTTTTTCTTTGTACTAGTTTTAAACCATAGCTTATTTGGTTCCTTATTTGTTGCCCGACCTAAGCATGCCTTATGCCCCATGTCAATGGAAAATACATCATTGATGCATGCTGTAACGATGCATGTCCGAGAATCCAGAATTAGTCAATTTAAAGGAATGGATCAAGGACGTCATAATATTGGTTAGGGTATGCAGTGGCCTAACCAAATAAGCTATGGACCTTTTTTTTTTTTTTTTTTACCACTAAATTCAAATTCGAACAAAACCCAATTCAAATTTTTAGTCCTTGCAGTAAAAACACACCAAAAACCCGGTTCAAATTCAGGCGTAATCCGTTTTCATTGTTAGTGTTACGCCCCATCGGGCGTAATCGTTCTCTATGTTTTGTTTTATCCCCATCAGGCGTAGTCTCCTTATTGTGCCCCATCAGGCGTAATTCTAAACTGCGTCCCATCAGGCGTAGTTTCAAACTACGCTTCTCCATCGGGCGGATTTATATCTTACGTCCCACAACAAACGCAATTTTAAGGTTACGCCCCACATCAGGCGTAAATTCAAGTTACGTCCCACCCGAGCGTAGTTTATAACTACGCCCCATATCAGGCGAAATCTTATACATCCGCTCCACCAAATTTACTCCAGCACCGTAGCGTCTCAGCACTGACTAAACCCATATTTTTAGTTTTCATTCGGTCTTTAATCTTTAGTTATGGTCTGATGACTGCAGTTGCTCTGAGAAGCTAGGTATCTGAGAGAAGTGAAGACCTTAAGTCCCATTTTTGGACCCACCTTTCTGAGAGAAGAGTTTCTCAGTTTGTTGGGTGACACGAAAATTATAGACAAATGCTATCCCGCACCATTTTGCGGGAAGTTATCCCGTTCAAGCGGATTCTTTACCGTTAGATGATCAAATCAATGGTTGGATTCGTATTCAGGAAATGACCCACCATTTTCAGGAAAGGACCCACCATTTCACCTAAAGGGTTCAAGGCTGTTGGATCTGGGTTTTAGCGTGATCTAACGATAAAGAAATCACTTGAGCGGAATAGCTTCCCGCAAAATGGTGCGGGACATCACTACTCAAAATTATATGAAAACTTGTTCAAAGTATCCTAATTTCAATTATGAATTTATAAAGCACTCCCACAACTAGTGATTTCCTCAGGGCCCATAATGTTGGTCATTTTCTCGTTGACAAATGAAAGATATCATGAGATATTAAAATACCACCAACATGAATTTACCTTTATGCCCATACATTAGTATGTTTTTAAGTTCTAGCAAACTTTTCCCTCTCCACCAAGGAGTTTTAATACTTTTTATAGTCTTTAAGCCCGGTTTAGGATCGTTACATTGTTTTAGTGTGTTACATAATATCCCAAAATGGCTTCATCATTCCCAAATATCTTGGGCTTTTTTATTGGTGGAGAAACAAGTTTATACAACACTATTCAAGTTCATCAACCCCGCTTCAAGATCATTACATTACTTTCAGGTTCGTCGAGTGCGGTTCAATATCGTTACATCTCTTCTTGTTAGAGCATTACTCGGTTAAACCCACCAAGCGTTGGTATGCCAAGGTTGGTTGTCATATTTTAGTATCAAAACTCAACTATAGTCAGTTAACTGAATATACCAGAGTCAAATTTGTTTAGGTTAGACTAGAAAGTTTAGGAATGTTGATACATACAAGTATTACCTTGAAGACCTGAAGATCGTGAAGACGTATCGACTACAATGAATACATCATCCTTCCGCTTGAGGTATAGTGATATTGACTTGACTTGTTTCCATTCCTATCATGCTTTCAAGTCGTTTAAAAATAGAAAATATAACATGCGAGGATATATTTAGTTATGTAGTATTAGACTTGGTCATTTTATTATGATCAATTTGTCAAGGAAGAATATTTTGTTACGAAGTATAACATTTATCTTTTGAACTTCGTAAATGTGACATCGGCATAATCTATGTAACTCGTCACTTGATTGTGAATTGGATATAGGTGTGATTTCATCCTAGGAAACTATGTTTGATTACATATGTTTAAAGGAAGTTCATATCCGAAATTTGTTTCGTAATAAAAAGGAAATTGATAGGCGTTTGGTCCGGTTTTCATTGAAGATATATTGGATGACCAATTCGAACCTAGGTAATAACTTTGGTAGAACCGATTTTAACTTGTCTTGAGAGCTATGGTAGAAACGATCATTACCTAGTTTGGGATATACGATAGAACCGATCTTGACTTATGGTTAGAGCCTTGGTAGAACCGATCCTTACCTATTTTTTGATACATAGTAGAATTTGCAATCTTAGCTACTGTTGGGAGTCATGGTAGAAACAATCCTTAACTATATTGGGATACTTGGTGGAACCTATCCTAGTTATTGTTGGGAGTCACGGTAGAACCTATCCCTACCTATATTTGGTGACTTAGTTGAACCGATCTTAAACTATGTTATAATTCATGGTAGAACCGGTCCCAAGAGCAAAACCGATCCTTCATATTCACATATTACTTTACGGTTTTGTGTTTGGAATTAGGGTTTGAAAAATAGGAAAGTACTGGATGTCGACATATTCTGGACATGAATACAATTTTTATCTTTTATTGTCCAAAGGTATTCCTCGATACTCAAGGTGATCCCGATCTGAAATATTGAGAATCTTTTAATTAAGATTTTCGATTATATGCTTTTGATTTTCCAGCAAATCAAAACATATCT
Source organism: Papaver bracteatum (assembly GCA_023529315.1). Lineage (NCBI taxonomy): Eukaryota > Viridiplantae > Streptophyta > Magnoliopsida > Ranunculales > Papaveraceae > Papaver > Papaver bracteatum. Next base: position 88,076 of record JAJJWX010005230.1, on the reverse strand, counting down.
CTTGTAAAGTTATATTAGTTAAGTGCTAAACTAATATTAGATATTTTTTAATGAGAGATTTCAGAATTACAGGTTGGATATTAGTTTAAAATAGGAAAACCGAAATTAGGTACTTATTGCATATCTTGAGAATATTTTCGATCTTGGAATTTCCTTGTTGTCCAAACAACCTTGGTATATAAATAGTTGAGTTTGCATTTCTTGCAAACTATCCTAAGAGCCAGGCAAATTTCTTTCGTGTTGTTTCTAGTGGAGCCGTCTATCCGGAGAGGAAAGTACTCTAATTAGGAGAAATCTCTTACGACCGCTCGTTTAAAGACTTCCGTGGGATCAAGAAGCTCTACGAGTACCGTTGGTGAGAAACTATATAATTACATTGTTATTTTAGTCTTCGATTATTGATTTGATTGACTAACGGTTGTTGAAACTTTGATTGCACCTAGTTTGATTATTCTTGAGAGCCTTCTCTTCTGACATAAGGGTCACTCAAACTAGACCAAAGTATTGACGAGATATTTAGAACATTTTTTTAGATCTAAAGACAACTTGTGATCATCCATTGTTAACAAACTCTGTTCTGTGCGTGATCGATCATAAATGGATTCAAGTTTGTGGTGTGCAGGTACATAAGAAGGCAATTGAAGATTTAAAGAACAAAAAAAAAAATTCTTATTGGTTTTCGTATCTCGTGATTTGTGCACACATCATGATAGGCTGGGATCCGACTTAGATCCAGTTTATATTTTGATAGATTTGATCATAAAGTCGTTTAGGTCAGTAACTATTATTTAGAGGTATTCTTCAATATCCGAATTTGATAGTTGTGTATCTGAATCTAAGTTATTGATTTGGTTTGATCTTACCCGACAAAGGATTTTACTAGTTTAAACGTAAGAGAATTTGTCAAACTCAACGAATGTTTTTATAAAAAATTATTGGAGTAGTTACCAAACAACTTTGTTTCTTTACTATTTGGAAGACGATCAAAAGGAGTTGAATGCTTAATACTTTACATTTGTAAAACAAATCAAGATAGTGATTTTCTATCTTGGGATTCACGTGCGCGACCAGTAGGTCGTAGACGCAGAGGTACTAAGGGAACTAATTAACTAGGGGTAGATTACTTGGTTTCAGCTATACGAAGTTGGTTTTTATTTTGTGTAGCGGCTTAATTTTGAAAGTATTCAAAACTGGACTAGGTCCCGGGTTTTTTTTTTTCTGCATTTGAGGTTTCCTCATTAACAAAATCTTGTTGTGTCATTTACTTTACTTCCCCATTATAATTGTTTTATTATAATAAAGTAAATTACACTTGTATGTTAAATCGCAATCACTTGAAATTGCTCCTATAGTTAATTAGTCTTGTAACGTAACTATTGTCAAGTGAATATAAAGTTGTTGCATTGTCTCGAATTTGTCCATAGAAAATCACACTTGTTTCGGACTTATCGGGTTGAAATGAAAAACATGGTATATTTGTGTACCCTCGTTATTTCAATTGGTATCAGAGCAGGCAAACACGAAAAGATCTAACAATCTGTGTTTGGTGCGATCCAACCTATAAGATTCGAATCCAATGGATGATTTGATTAATGTACCACCAAGATTTGATGGCTCTAGCTATCTCTGGTGGAAATCTGCTATGAAATCTTTTCTTTAATCACCCAATTTTAATACTTGGCTATTAGTCGTTGATGGATATAATAGTTCGAAAATTGATGGATCGGAAACTGGGTTTAAACGCTTAGTTGATTATACAAGTGAAGAGAAGGTTTTTGCAAAGCAGAATTTAGATGGTTTGAATGCTATCATACATGTTGTAAACCGTGATCTGCAACATCACGTATCCACGTGCCAAACTTCCAAGGAAGCTTGGGATACTCTTGAGACCGCTTTCGAAGGTAACAATTCAGAAAAATAAGTTAGACTTCAATCTCCCTCTTCTGAATGGGAATACCTTAGAATGGATCATAATGATACCTGTGAAGAGTTTGATGCAAAGCTCCCTGAGATTGTCAATGCTTCTTTCTCGCTTGGAAAGACTATATTTAAAAAACAAATAGTATGCAAGATTCTCAAATCGTTATCATCCAGATACGAGTCTAAGAAACATGCCATAATGGAAGCCAATAATCTTTCTATACTTTCTCGAAGCTCTCTTGTAGGAAAGTTAAAGACCTTTGATATAGAAGTTTTGCTGAAGAACATGAACGTTGTATTTAATGCCACAAATAATGCTAAACAATCTTCGAAAGAAGTAAGCATAAATTGGGCTGAGGAATATTATAAAGAAAATAAGGCACTTGTTGAAGAATAGCTTGATTCAACAATTGTACTTCTAACATAACGTGTTAAGGGTCTACTATAGAGAGATAAAAAGATCCTTGACAAATCATCATCTAATAATCGTAAGTACCTATGAAAAGGTTTCTCTCCAACAATTATTCAAAACGGATAATGAAATCCAATGTTTTAAGTGCATATTTCTTTTGTGGGTTTAGAAGAAGCCTCCGGACATAATACCCCTTGGTTGGTCATGGGAGATTTTAACAAAAAAGAAGGGGGGTCGTGAACCGCTGACAAAGCATATCTCCAGGGAAATTTCGAGACACTCGGTCCTCTTAGGTTTCCGGTCGTTGTGGCTCGTCCTAAAAGAGCTCCTTTTAGAATTAGGAAAATGTGGTTCTGCGTGCGATTTTTTGAAAGACTATATTTAAAAAACATTAAAACACAATTTAAAGAAGGACAACAATAGTTTAATGGGCGGGGATGTGGATCTGTTTTGACTACCATCATGCCTCGATTTCTCCCCGGAGGAGAAAGTACGGCAAGATTCCAAAACATTAGTGTGGCGTCCGAAATTTACAAATCATCATCTAATAATCATAAATTAGATGGGGTTACAATAGGCTGAGGAATATTATAAAGAAAATAAAACCGGCAAAAAGGATAATGAAATCCAATGTTTTAAGTGCCGTGGTTTTGGACATATGGCCAAAAACTGCTTTAGGAAAAGAGGTCACAAAAGTGACAAAGCATATCACACTACCCTGGATGATATTCTTGAGGACGAAACCTATGAAGGAATATCAAACACTTTTTTCCAACACTAACATCGATCATATTAGTGAATCTAATCAACTCCTAAGAGACTGTTTGGAAAATCTTGAGATGATGAATAAAGATAATCAAAAGTTAAAAGGGAACTTGATGACTTAAGAAAATCTTTGTCTGATAAAACTCAATAGGAAAAATAGAACAGGAAAAACTTTTCGACACAATCGTTCTAAAATATAAAAAGACTGGCATCTTAAAATGTGATCTACAACGTCTCGCAGGAAGTTCAAGCAAAGTTTCGGCTATGCTTTTTGGAAAAAAGTATTTTGGGAATTTGTGCAGTATCGGATATACTGAAAAGTCCGGTTTGAATAATAAGTTTGTTCCACTAAACCAGCTTTGTCAGAAATTTGTAAGGTGGAGGAAGATACTCCAAAGTCTTTAGACCTTATGATTTGTTCCTTTTGGGGAAGAAATGACCACATTGACATCTTCTGTTTGGATTCCGAACAGAATAATAAATTCATAAAGAAACTCCGCAAGGGCATGAAAAAGACAGACTTGATTTTAATGAATCTAAGAAGAAAGTGGTAGATTCCTGTGAAAACAATGGAAAGGAACAAAACAAGCCAGGAACACAATCCACTGTGTTCATTATTCATCCTCGGGTTATTTCAGTTACCTGTGGTGAGATTAATTCTCACCCCAACACACATTAACTGTGTTGGAAAAATGCATCCTCGCATCTTTCCTAATGTTCTATTTGGTGAGGTGCATGATCTTGGGCAGTTTCGATTCAAAAATATGTTAAAAAATGGTAACTATTTTCATGATCGGTATCTTTCACATCCAAGAATAAAATACCTATGATTCGAACATATATTTTGTCTCCACAAAATATGTTAATTCTTTGATTTTATCCTTTTCTATTTCTATATTATTTTCTATGTATGAAAGAAGGTTATGTGATAGAAAATGGAAAAATCGGTGAAAGAAACATCATCTCTTGATGATTTAGCACTATTTTCGTGTGAAACAATCATTCATAAAACACAAGGTGATCAACAACTTAATGTTCGTCGAGATTCACTAATAAAACATATATTCTCTGTCATATCAAGCATCATGAACTAATGCTCAAAGATTCAAATGAAGCTCTTATTGATCTTCAATCTCAATTGGTATAGATTAACAAACATCCAATTGAAAAAGAAGGTGTTTCGAGAAATTTGAATCTTGAGTTCGATTGTGACATCATCATGACACAAAAAGCTTAGAATAAACTAATCAACTATTGTTTATTCCAAGATTTGTGTAAATCTATTAAAATCTATCAATAATATGAATGATTATGCTTTTATTTAAAACCTTTGTATCATTCTTTTTGATGGTTGTTTCGATTGCATAGCCTATGTGAATGAATATATTTATGCTTTGCTTTCAGATTATGTGATGTTATTTCGGTTTTCATTAATTCTAATTTTCGGTCTCATATAGTGGTGATCTCTTATGATTTGTGTGACTTTTTGATTTAGTGAGATTAAGTTCTAGCCTTTTTAGGTAGGCTTTATCAAAGGATCATGAAGAGATACTGATAAAATCATGTGTGAAAGTCAGATTGATGCTATTATCGATTTATGTTAGCATAACATATGAGTTTCGGTTTAGGATTTTTACTATTGGCACGTAATAACTAAAACCGGTTTCAACCTTTCTCTGGTAACAGTTGTTTTTGTTGTTGTTCTTTTGTTTTATAGGGGAATAACAATTAATAGGGAGAGAGTTCTTATTGAACCGGTGCTTAATGATAAATATTTGTGGGGAAAGTGGTTGTGGAAACCAAGGGAATAATTATTTTTGAAAAGAAGAGGGTACCCAAATACACCACATTTTTTTTTTCAACATATAAGTCCTCTTACCAAAAGTGATCGTCTATGGACAGAGTCGAGACAATACAATAAATTGGTATTCACACTTTGTGTGATTGTCTATGGATATGAGATCGAGATAATACGACTACCAAAGTGTGATACTTGATAATAGGTTCGGACTTAACCAGACTCTATAGGATCACTATCAAGTGTATCGAAGTTAACATTTGTGTAATTCACTTTAAATTATATAAACAAATATAATTGCGGAAAACAAAAGTAAATCACACAGCAAGATTTTGTTAACGAGGAAAACTGCAAGTGCAAAAAACCCTTGGGACATAATCCAGAATTGAATACTCTCAGAATTAATCCGTTATACAAAATCTAAACCAACTTCGTATAGTTGAGACCAAGCAACTACCCATAGTTCACTTAGTTTCCTCAGTATCCCTATGCTTCCAACTTCGAAGGTCATGTAGTGGTACAATTTCTTTGGATCGTATTCCAAACAGTAAAGGAACAACAAATATGTTTGGTAACAACTCTATTGATTCTTTCAAGATAAATATATCTCAAGTCATACGCAAAGGCTCTTCCGTTTAATCTAATAATCTCCTTTGCCTGGTTAGATCAATATATCCAATAACTACAAAAGTAGTTAATTTTAGATTTGCAATCAATCAATATAGATTCCAACAAGCTATAAAGTGATGCCGATCTCACGGAACTAGTTAATCAAATAAATCATTCTAGTTGGATCCCAGCCGATCAAGGTTTGTACACACACAAATATATGAGAACTAAATAAGAAATCTTATTCGTCTTCAAATCTTCTTTAATCTTCAACAAACACCTGCACAACATCACTTAAATCTCTTGTGATCAATCACACACAGAACAGAGTCTGTTAACAATGCAAAATCGAAAATATTCTCAAGATATGCAATGAAAGCCAAAATCGGTTTTCCTAATTCCAATAAATGCTTGTCCAAAATTTCTGAAATCTCTCAATAAAAAATCTCCAATTAGTAAATACATATTACTTATTTTTATTCTCTAGAGATATGCATTTAATTTCCTTGAGTACTAAGGAATATCTTTGAAAAATAAATGATAAGAGTTACTGTACGTGTTCAAATTATGTTGACATCTCTTCACTGTAAATCCTTATTCATATTTACATGGATTTACATTCTTGTAATTAGTTATACCACACTTCCAAACAAGTTTAGAATTGGTTGACATGTATGCCAAGATAACTATGTGATTGATCAAGTATCAAATCACATACATGGATTCAATCAGTTCTACCAATCACTAGGATCGGTTATACCTCAATATGAAAATACTAGTGATCAGTTACACAAGTTACCATGACCGGTTATTCTATTCCATGGTATTGCTTGTGATCGGTCACACCCGTTACCAGGATCAGTTACACCAATTACCATGATCGGTTACACCAAAACTACAAGGATCGATTACACAATACACTGTGATCGGTCACACCAATTACTAGGATCGGTTACATTAATTACTAGGATCAGTCACACCAATTACAACTATTGATCATACCATCTCATGGTATTCTTAGAATCGGTTACACTGATGTGATTTTAAGTTGTTGTAGAAAGTGGTAAAAAGAGATTCATTCAACTCGGGCTTGTAAAGGTTTGATTTAAGACTTAAAAATAGAAAACACTAAAAATAAAGAAAAATATTCACAAGATTGTCACAAATATCGAGAGAAAAATATTCACAAGATTGTCACAAATATCGAGAGATTACTGAGACTCGGGATTTCACTATTTTTCATATTCGAATGGTGCATAAATTAATCATAGCAAATATGGCTCAAAACAAAACAAATATTAGCTCTATTCTTTGCCAAAGTAGATTCCATAAAATATTACTTGTATATTATAAGCATGGCGCATCAAGAGTCCCTAGGACTAAACATGCTCCATCAAACAAAGTCACAAATAATTAATTAAAATCGGTGCAAAAAGTAAATAAAGTATTAACTAATTTACCACATGGATGAAATACAACTTCCTCCGTTTTCCCAGTGTTGGGGTTTAGCTCCTCATGCTTAAAACACACTCAAAATATTGATTCATGGTTCAAAAAGGTGTTTTATTTGAGGGAAATAATAATACAACGAATCTGCAACACTTAATAATGGACGTTACAGAAGATATCGTTAAAGGAGTGTAGATGGTGGATTTTCGACAAAGGCTAAAATCGTAAACCCATAATTATACGACCTCTGATTCAGCAATCAGACGTGAATATTGAGACACGGGTCTCTCATCGAATCCTCTGATGGAGAATACTTTCTCTCAGAGTGCATATAGATATGTAGTCTCACAGCTGGACAAAGGCATATCTCATGAGTACTGAGCACTTCAGTAATTATTTTTATCACGGGATGAGCAACTCCCGAACAACTTACTCTGCTAGTATAAAGTCATAAATTAATTATTCCTAAATTCTTGGATTCATCCGCAGAATTTCTGAAAATATTCAAATATTTTCGCAGATATCTCATTACGCAAACCATGGTTCTTCCCAGCAGAAGTCCATGGATTAATAATAAATATTGGACGCACGGGCATCAGATCTACCGCCTGAGTAAGCCCTGTCTCAAATCTAAATTCTTGGATTCATCCGCAGAATTTTTGAAAATATTCAAATATTTTCGCAGATATCTCATTGATATCTCATTACGCAAACCATGGTTCTTCCCAGCAGAAGTCCATGGATTAGTAATAAATATTGGACGCACGGGCATCAGAGCTACCGCCTGATCAAGCTCTGTCTCAAACCTAAATTCTTGGATTCATCCGCAGAATTCCTGAAAATATTCGAATATTTTCGCAGATATTTCATTACGCAAACCATGGTTCTTCCCAGCAGAAGTCCATGGATTAGTAATAAATATTGGACGCACATGCATCATATCTACCGCCTGAGCAAGCCATGTCTCAAATGGTGCAAGTGTATTCAACAATGATACATTAGTAACCATCGTACGAACGGGTATTTAAAAATACGATTAAACGATGAACCTATGCAAAATAGGATGAAAAATAACAAATAAATAAAAATTGACCAAGGCGCTGGGAGCATGGGCTCACTGACCGTCCGACCGTGCCGTGGTCAATCCCACACCAGTTTCATATTTTTATCATATTTTTGTTGTTTTCTCAGAGTTTATGAAAAACCTTTCATTTGAACGAATATTCTTTGTTTTGAGGAAACTCCTCAATCTCATGGTGCTTCCTTCGCGCATAGGAAATAATATAAAATTAGGGAAAATGTGATGAGGCGTGACCATTGGCCAACTGGCCATGCCTTGGTTCCAGCCGGCCCACACTTCATGATTCCTCATTATTTTATTATTATTTCCCTAATTTCATGAAAACTCCTTAATCTCATGATATTTCCTTCGTCCCATGAAAAATAATAAAAATTAGGGAACCCGTGTGCACGGGCCATGGCCGGTCGGCCAAACCCTGGATGGCTCACACGTCCCACTCTTTTATTAGCATATTTTTCATGTTTTCATAATCCCATGAAAATTCCTTGATTTCATGATATTTCCTTATGAAAATTCCTTCAAATCATGAAATAATGCATAAAATAGGGAAAACGCACGGGACCGGCCTTGATCGGCCAGTCATGCTCCAAGACGGTCCCATACGCTCACACATCCCTTATTTTATTATTTATGATTTTTTATGTTTTCCTCATCTGATGGAAACTCCTTGATTTCAACAAAACTCCTTCGTTTTATCATATTAGGAAAAATGTTATGGGACCGGCCCCTTGAATTTTTCCTGAGTTTTATTCTCTGGCTATTTTTACCTCCCGAAAGAGCTTAAAACCTAAATATTCCCGCTTTGGGAGATATGCAATTCTTTTCCGTACGGAATGGAGGGGCGGACCAACAAAATCCGAGTCCGTATGAGAAATCTATGTAGATTCTACCAAAGGACGCTAATTAGGGTTTCAACCAATCTGGGGAGTGCTCAAACGATCAACATTTGATCCCGTGACCACCCAGGGCCAGTTTCATGACCCCTTGGTCGGTTTCTCACCTCTTCATAATTCCTTCACTTTTCATTATTTTCCTTCATCCGATGAAGTTTTGACGGTTTTATCAGAAAACCTTAATTTTGTCATATTTTCTCAAATGGTCGCTCAAACGTGCACCAGAAAATATCAAAATTCTCAGAACTGAGACACGAACGTCTCAATGACGAAAGCATGTTACCTTGACCGACCAAGGTTGTATTTTTGGCTCGCAATGAGCCAGTCCCACGTGTTTCTCACAATCTGACCTAATTTGCACAATAGCACGTATTAGGTCCAAAAACTCTCCAAACAATTTCAGAATTTGACGGAGCGATCATCATCTGATCCCGTGACCACCCAGGGCCGGTTTCATAACCCCTTGGTCGGTCCCTTATATTTTAATAATTAATTAGGTTTTATCACCTAATGCTGAACCCAGCAGTAATTCAGTAAATGATTAAACCAGCATTTAATCATCCTTTCAACAACTCATCAACTCTTTAAAGAGGTCTTGGATTTTGCTCATGTGAGCATATGAGAATTTCATGGTCGATCCACGATCCCATGAAGCCGTTTCTCCTTCATTCTATGGTTAATTTCAAATAAACCATCAATTGGTCATCAATTGATTAAATTAGGGTTTCTGAATCCAAGGATCATGATTCCAGATTCAAACACTAATAATTTCACACTGATCTCATGATCGGTATTATTATTAATTATGCTCGGTTCAAGTACCAGCGCTTTAATTAATATTTTATTTTGGTCACGCTACCAATAATTCATCAAACGAGCAACACTTGCTCAGATGAGCAATATTTACTCAAAGAACTATCAATATTAAAATTAGCGAGCAACACTTGTTCTCCTCAATGTGAGGATCCTATCACTGTCTCAGCAAACACGTTCGATTTATGAGTTGCAAAATATTCTACAAAATCATGTTTAACTCAGCAAATACGTGGACTCATAGTCCCACGAAGTCATGAAATCAGCAACTGACTTAATTAACCACGAGACATCAATCGTGTCACTTGGGGGGATATCAACTAGGGTTTTGGTTTGGTGGTCTACGGAACGTGTGTTCAAACACACGATGAAGTGTGAGCAAGTCGTGCAATCAGTTGAGGGAGTTAGTGAACTAGTGGGTGGAAAATACCAAGTCTCTGCACGATGGGCGCAACTGGTTTCAAGCACTATTTCCATCTCTCCACTCCTTCACTCCATCAACTGTCACACTTCATGGGATCATGGTGTTTTCAACTCCGGCATTATATAATGTCTCTGAATTCTGATTGAAAGAGGGAGATTCGAAGAGTTCTAAAACATTCGAACGACAATCGTCTGAACGAGCAATTTCTCACCAAAGTTCATACATACGCTCATTTGTCTACGCGAACTCACAGAAATTACTCTCAATCAGGAAATATTCAATCATTCAGAGCATTTCACGCTGAAATCATAACACACCTATAATATCAGATCACCATTGATCTCACACATTTCTCAGCTTCCCTCATACATATCAACCCATCCTCTCTTGTGACCGAATTTACTCTGGAACGGCCATTGTCTTGGTTTAGGCCGGAGTACTACAGATTGGTCTCTTGAACATAAAGCACCCCCTTCATAGCGGTGCATCTGTGTGAGGTTGAAAATTTCGCTCGGTTCAAGGAATCTCCTCCGTACGGTCGTCCTCAATTCCGAAAAAACCAGCAGATCGTTTTTCCCCATCTACAGATTGGCGACCACAGTGGGAGATCATTCTCTCGGTTGCAATCTCTCATTTTCACAAGATGGTTGGTTTTAGGTCAGGATCGGTCACAAATCCTAACGCAAATATCGCTAGCACTAGCAACAATGTATGCGTGTCGTAACCACAACAAATTAATTAATACTTTACTACCTAATTAACAAGTAATATAGGGTAGTCAAGATCGATCCCACGAGGAGCACGAGATTATAGTTGTAAAATTGTCACACAAAGGGGGGTATTGCTTAAGAATTTAAGAAAGTAAATAAAATAAACAAAGAAATTAAAAGGAAATCAATAAGAGAGATTAGATCAAGGAATCCTTCTTCATTGCAAAACAATGATTAAAGTTATATTCTTTTCCACTTTTTATTAGTCATAGATTATCAACAACCGTAGGTATAGCAGCTAGATCAGTGCTAACCCCAAAATCCCTTATATCACCGGATACGGAAGTTCTCGACTACCGGATTCTATTCACCAAACCACCTAGTAGTAGATCACTCAAGATATAATTTAGTTAAACGCATTAAGATTTATGAATTTATTAGGTTGATATTAGTAGTTAGACTCTTAGATCAAGGTCCACTTGCTAACGTTGTTTTCACACACAATTGGTCCACGGAATCCCTCTGCAAGGTCTCGTGTTTGCTACTTATGTAAAGAGTCAAGAAACGATTACTTATCCCCTAACTTTCACTAGCTATAGATCAAATTAACAAATCAATTTAGTTGCGCACCTAAACAATCTATCAATCAATCATGAATGTATAAACATTCCTATTAGTAAAAACAAACGATAATCATGTGAAAAACTTCAAGATAGAATTGAAACAAAAACTCAAACCATATGTTAAGAACTAGGAATTCATCCTCAATCAAATTAGTTACTCATGCTAAAGAGTTCACACAAAGAGAAAAGAGAAGAATTGTGTGTGTAAAAGTGTGCAAAAGATATGTAAAAGATGTGTGTACCTAAGTGCATCTAAGTGTATGGAATTGTGGAAGTGTGGAAGTGTATATAGAAAAGTAGAGAACTTTTCTATTTATAGGCTTCAATGTTCTCCATATCTCCAAGGAATAGAATCCCTTTCCTTTTGTAGCTCAATTTCCAAATCCAAGCCTTTCTCAAATATTCCATCTCCTCTTTCCAAATCCAAGCCCAATTCTTCATCCAATTCCAAACCCAAGTCTTCACATCCCATGAGAGAAATCCACACAAAATTCTGCAACTTTGTCTCGCCAGAAAACTAGGTTTTTGGCCGGAAATACGCCAGAATCCATCGCTGCCGGCCACCTGAGATTCTGTCCGGTGAGAGAATATTCCGTTCAGTCAACAGTTATGACTAACGGCCAAACAGGTCAACCGTCAGTAAACTATTAGTCAAAGGTCAAGCGGGTCAACGGTCAATCTGGATCGGGAAGTCAACTGAATTAGCTCGGTCAAACTCAGACCGAGTCAGATCCGAGTCATCTGTGAGTTAACTTGGCCCAGGCCATTGCAATCAGAATTAGTGCAGGGCAATCATTGCGCTTCACCAGTTCACTTCAGCCATGATGGATGATCTTGTAGTTTTCCCTGCACACTTCAATTCATGCACAATCTTCTTTACTGGCAGCATCTCAAACACACATTCTAGCCATTCTTAGCAGCAATACCTTCTTATTCCACCACCTTGAGCCACTTCTGCTCCCCATCTGCCCTTCTCCTTCTTTGCTGCCAATTCAATTCCATAACCAGCTCCCATTGCAGACTCTTCTTAGCACCAGATTCATCACCATGAGCATAGCACCACCTTCCCAGCTGATTCTGCATACCTGCAACACAACCTAGACATACATCTAAGGCATTTCAAAAGTAGGTTCATTAAGCTACTTAGAAACCAAATTCAAGCACCAGTATCCCCTGCTGCTCCCTGTAATCACCCATGTAATCCATTCCTTTTAACACCTCCACTTCTGTTTCAACTCAGTTACAAGCCACAAAACTCAATTCTGATCACTTCATACCACCATCCATTACACATAACCATCGATTTCTTGTCTGTTAACCTCTCAAGAACCCATTTCTTCCAACCTTAGCAGCATCATATTCATACTCAGACCAGTTGAAGCTGACAGCATCACCATTCACAGAATCACAGATTCAAACAAAAACCCCATTTCTGATGTCTCTAATTTCCCAAGAACAGCAACAACATCTTCTCAATCCCCACTTCAGTTCTCGAGCCACACTTCTTCAGAGAGCTTCAATTTCTTCAATATCACCATCGACTCAACCTAAAATTCTCGGATTCAGCACAGCCACCAAACCCAATTTCAGAAACCCATCTCCTTTCCATCTTCAATTCTTCCTTTAATTCAATCGCCGCTGCCATCATTCAACACAGATCCCATTCTTCTCTTCAAGAACATCTCAAATTCTTCCTCTCTGTCTCACAAATTCGACGGCAGCAAGACTCTAATTCCTTCAAACCCTTTACATCTGCAGCATATCCACTCATTTCGACCCAAAATTACACTCGATCTTCATCTTCCAATCAAACCCAACACTTCATCGTCCATCTAACCCTAGCCTAAATTTCCCATACTTGCTTCAGCGACGACCACCACCAGATTTCATCAATTCTTCTCCCAACTTTCTCGTTAAATTCTTACCAAAACATAGACCAATTTCCATCAATGAATGTCTCCAGCTGCTTCATCTCACTTTCAGGCAAATAATGATCGAGGAGATGAAGAATGAGAGAATAACATTCTCAGTTTTAGGGTTAGGTGGTATAGGGTAGGACTTAAAACGCCCAATATATTAAGGACAACAATCCACCCCAGACTGGGTTCTTATAATAGGTGGTCTCTTCTGATAAGGGCTAGCTATTTGGCCTTCCCTTAGCCTGTGCTGGATGTTCTTTAGTACTTCTCCAAACATGAGTGCCACTTAACCTTAGCTTGGCTCCAGATAGTGTTTTCCCCTAAAATGACAATTTTGCCCTTTTTCTCAAATTGGGTGATTTCTTCTTCTTTTTCTCCGAGCGACTCCAGAGTACCTAATAACTCAAAAACATGCGTAAAATACATAATTTACAAGAAAAAATAGCAAAGAAAGCATAAACTACTAGATAGTAAATTAGGTGTATTCTACACCTATCAAATTCCCCCACACTTAGACTTTTCTAGTCCTCGAGCAAATCAAACTAAAACTTACAACTTCAAAGCGTTCCAGCGTCCCGAGCATCCTAAGAGTTATGAAGACATAGAGTTTCTGCATGCTAGTAATGAGAAGTTAGAAATACTAAAGAACATATTCTCATTCTTAAATGTTGAGTGAGAAATAACCACACCATAATGAGAGAACGCGTGTTTGAGAAACGATCAATAAGCATTTCGCCTCGACTTCTGCCTCACCAAAATAGGATTTTATGATAATTGCACTCAAAAAGACGGCTTTTTTATGGGTCTCACATGTGTGCAGGTAGGAATGAAGAGAAAATTCCTACAACACGTTGAATGGTAGGAAGGATAACTTCCGAAATTTTGAAAAACCCACATCTTTTAACATTTTGAAAAACCATTTTTCTAACGATCTCTAAGAAAGGAAATCAACCACTTATATCGAGGATGAGATTACTTACTTACCTTCACATCCGATTTCCAATTATGATAATACCACTCTCACGGAATCCAATAGATACGTCTTCCGCTCCTTGTCTTCATCTTCTTGGTCTTCGACTTCAACTATTGATGATAAACTTTCGAACTTCATAAATCCTTGACAATTTGTAACCTTTTTCCTTAAAATCCTTGTCGCTTGAAACTTCCTTATAGATTTTCCTTCCCCACGACTTATTAAATAAAAACAAAAATAGATATTTCTCTTGTCTCATATATATATATATTATTTTTATTTTTTTTTTATTTTTTATTTTTTTTCAAGACAAGAGAAACAAAATACAAAACAAAGTGAAAAATAAAACAACCATGGCCGTGGAAAAGTACTTTACCGCTTGATTCTTCACAACTTGTATCGCCTTGAAATCATAAAATTTAATAATTCTCACCTTTTGCTTTTCTTCGCCCTTGTAAATAAGTCTTCAACTTGTATGTAAAATATGCTCATTGTATGTTGCTTTACTTGAATATGAAATTTTCTCTTTTCTTGTTCCATTGTTGCTTTCAAACCTTGAACCTTTTCAACTTTCCTTGTAGATTTTGATGTCGCTCCCTTGTTGTTAATTGTGGTGTTTCTATGGACCCGTTGTTGTCGAGAGAGAGAATGGTGCTAACTGCAAATCGAACTACAAGAAGGAGGCTTTCATCTATAGACTTCACCCTCATGATTGACAAAAATTAGCACTCAAGAGATCAAAAATAGTGCTGAAAATTGGTGTGAAGTTGGGTAGCTCACCATTCTACCCGGAATTAACGTACGGTGACACACACTCAAAAGAAAGTTCTTTAGTCAAGGAAGAATTTTTTGGTCGGTGCCTCACATGATATGAAAATGGGTAGTCTCCACTAATGATTTATCAGCAACTCTAATAATGCATTCCCTCTGCTCCTAATTTGCATCACCGGCATGATTAAATCCATTATTTAACACTCTAACAAGCAAGAAATCGAACGTAGTTCCCTAACACTTCCAAGTTCAATTATGTCGGTCAGAATTCTCTATGTAATCATACCTAGAAGTATGCTAGTGACTCTAAAATCTCTAAAAGTTTGAAGTTTTATGCAAAAAAAATTTTATGCAAAAATATATGCGTAGCCACTTCCCCACACTTAAACCTTACATTGTCCTCAATGTAATTGAATCGTCCAAGCAAAGTCAAGGTGGGAAATATGATATGGAAAAAGAAAAATAAACAAACGAAACTCAAAGAAAATAAAAACAAAAGGATAGGAAATACAAAACCGGTGGGTTGCCTCCCACTTAGCGCTTGTTTTAAAGTCGACGGCCCGACATGACTCTTGTGAGATTCACTCCCCATATACTAACAATCGAAAAATTTGGGGATCATCCCATGGTACCTGTTTTGCAAACAATAGCTTCATATAAATATTAGCACAAGAAAATAATAGTAAAGTTATAGTGTCCACACTCGGAAGTGTATAAATAACATAGAATTTGGGAACTTCCATGGTTTCCTCTTGGCAAACCTGCATAGTGTTAGAATCAAGTGTTTCCAATGGTGGATATCGAGAAACAAAGTCATTCAAAAGTAATTTCGAAGCACATACATTCAAACCAATAAGAGGTAAAGGAGAATAATTAATATGCAAAGGGTTAGACAAACCTTGCACAATTTCTTGTATTACGGTATCCTCCTCATTCTTAAAAAATTCGAGTGAATTACTTACCTCTTGCATATCATGGTCAAACCTTGCAACCATTCTTCATCATTTCCCACCTCAACCAAAGTCTCGGCATCATCATAATCATTAACAAGTTCAATTGGGTCTTCCACAAATTCAATCAATTCGGTTTCATTATCGAGCATCACCTCTTCAACATTCTCATCATCGGAATCGGGCCATTCACTAAAGTGATTTTCGTCGGTAAAAATTGTAAAATCTTCTTGTGAGGGTGTTACACCGTTTACAACAATAGGAAAGTCACACACAATCTCCTCCTTTTGAATAGGTGAAGGATCGTTATTATGATCCGGATTTGGAATAAGTTCCTCATTGTTGCAACGTTCATACACTTCCGCGGCCTCATATATTTCCCTAAGGAATTTTTTCCAAGCACTAAATGCATCTTCCTCAAGCTCTACCTTTTGAATAGGTGATTGATCATTATTAAGATCAAGGCTCGAGTAATCTACACTGGCGTCATCAAAAGTTTCCAAAGGTTGGTCCTTTTCAACACAATCATTTTCACTTTCGGACTCACCGTAATAAGAATCTTCATCGGTTTCATAGCCTTTATCCCGACGTCGTTTAAGTTCCATATGAATATGTAGGAGCGGAATATCACAACAAATGATAACTTACGAAATTGTGGAGAGAAAATACATCTTGCGAGCAAAGAACATTTTGCGAGCAAAGGAAATCACGAGGAAAGCAAAAGAAGTTCGCGAAGTGAAGTTACGAAGGTTCGCAAGATAATTCTCAAATCCGAAATGGCGGGACAACACAACTGTCACCTTTTGTAAGATCATATAAATAGCCATTTAGGCATGAGAAGTAAGCGAGATCTTTTGAGCAAGAGAGGATAATTTTAGGAGGAGAGAGAAAATATTAGGAGAGATTTATTATCTTTATCATCTTCTTCCCCAAAAAACTAAAGCTCCAAATATTCTTTAATGGAGTTTCAATTGTACAATCATGTAATTACATACAATCACTAGTGAAGAACCGTGGATGTAGATCACATTGATCGAACCACGTAAAAATATTTGTGTCACTTTTATAATTTTAGTACTTTAATTCTTAGTTTCATATCAAATTAATTAGATTTAGGAATCATTTTAATGGATTCTTATGAGGGTGTAGTTGTGAGATAATCCGCAACTACATAATTGGCGCTAGAAATAGGGAGAGATTAAAAGGATTTATCCTTCCTGTAAATTTTTGATTCAAGAAGTTCTCACGAAGATTAGCTATTGTTCATGATCTTAAAAGTTTCAGGAGCAAAAATGGAAATTTCATGGAAGAAGATACGCTTTCAGGGAGTGAATCAACATCAATAAAAGACGAATCCTCTTTCTTAACTCATTTCTTTTATGATTACTATTTTCTTTCAGATTTATAGATTTATAAAAGAAAAATGTGAATTTTATTCCTATTATATGATTTTAGTCTTCATATCTATTGATCTAATCTAATGATTTTACTTCGCGGTAAAGAATTACTTTGCAGCGAACGGAGAGATTCCGCCCCTGCGAAGAGTGTTTTTCTTTGTTTACAGTTACTGATGAATGAAGAAAGACAACTTGCGAAGTAAGGAAATTTACAGCCTATGCCTACAGACCAGCAAAGTCATAAGCACAGACGAAGACAAAGTTGCCTACTTCAAAGGCAATGAATAGTACTCCATTGATTGAATGGCAAACATGCGCTATTAACGGCGAAAGCAAATTCCAGAAAATTTATTGGATAGTCAATTGAAGTTGCTAAGATCAAGAAGATAGTTTGCGAACAAAAAGATAATAAACGTCAAATGAGACGTTAAAGAACATCAGACCGAGAGGTTAAGAGAGAAAACATCAACAACTAGCTATGGAATGATGGGAATGGAGGAATTATAGAAGCACTTCATTAGTTTAGTAACAAACAAAGTTTTTTTTTGTGGTTTTCACTTATCAATTAATCTTCGCAAATAAGCTTACGAAGCTTCGCAAAGTTTTGTCTTCTAGTTTTCAGCAGGAATGAACCGCAGGAAAGGTAGGGCTAAGACATCAAGACAAAGAACGAAGATGAAGAACAGAGATCAAATCCATGGGTTAACCAGCAAAGACATATGTAGGAAACAAACAACTTAGAGATTTACAAGAAAATGTGGAGGAGGAGATGTAAAAGCTACGTCAACAGTGAGATTAAAAAAAAATCTAAATGGAGTCAACAGAAACGATAGAGGACCAAGTAAGAAGTCAGTTAGCTCTATCAAAAGGCTTGACAGCGTAAAAGAATGACTAGGCCAAAGAAATAGACGAGCAATAGCATCGTTCAAGAGAAGACAACGGATAATTGACAAATCTATCTCAGCGATGCCAATACGTTAGCAGTTCGCATAAATTTTCCAGAAAAATTCCAGCAGATCATACTTTAACATCACCATCAGCAAACAGTTAGAACAGCTCATGCTTTCTTACCTTGTCTGCCCACATTACTAACGAATATAAATTCTTTTTCTTTGCTTCGCAGATGTTTACCTTACTTCGCAAATTATCATAAAGTACAATAAGTTTTCTTTCCCAACTATTGAACCTGTGGTGTGCTGAATAACTTCGTGGAAGATGAATTATCAACGAAGGAACTTGTGAAGTAACATTAATCCAATAGCCTCAAACAGTTACTTCTTCGTAATAATTAGGTTTGCGGCTAGACAATCTTGTCTACAACCCTGGAACCTACGAAAATAGTCATCTTGGATTATGTACCAGTAAGAAAGGGAGGTACTCAAGCTGACGACCAGCGAAGATAAAAGAAGTTTCTAGGGCGCAAATAAAATTCGAAGATGAGGCTGTGCGCAGATGAGCATAAGCAGAATGCCCAACTGAAGATGATGAGGCCAAACCGAATATGAACGGAGTGAAGAATAGGGATATTGAGAGCTGTATTATAATTCCAGAGAAGCTATAAGGGTCAAACATTAATAGTTAATTCATACCAGAGGTTTCAAATTCAACGCAACAAATCAGTCTGCATCCCAGCTCATTTCAAGTCAATATCAGTTCACATCAATAGTACCAGTGAGATAACAATTCCGGGGATGGAGAACCTCCGTCATTGCGAACTTACAAAGTGACTTGATCAAAATTGCCTTCGAAGAAGAAGAAAAATAGAAGATGATAAGGGTACAAAAGACATTAAAATGAGAGTTAATCAAACTAATCATGCTATTCCAACACAAACAGATGCTAGCTCAGATGGTAAGAAGTAAAGTGAAGGATTTTGATGTCTATGGTTCAAATCCCCCCATTCGCAAAAAAGTTTTTCACTTCGTAGATGTTTGCCATGCGAATATTCGCAACACAAACAATTCTACTCTTTGCACTTTGCAAATATTTACATTGCTAACATTCGCAGCATGAATTTATATCGTAAATATTTCCTTCGCAAATGTTAACTTCGTGTAAATCATTACTTCGCAGATGATCGATTACTTTGAGAAAATTATTACTTCGCAAGATTTTTGATATTTCGTAAGAAGAAAGTGGGAGATTATTTCACAAGAAATGACAAGTCATATACTTTGCAAGAGACAACAACAAGCCGTAAAAAGGTAAGTACCATTTCCTTGAATACTTTATTTACTGAAGACAAAAGAATTTTGATTTTATTTACTAAAACCGATATACTCGCAAAATTTCTACAATTTCTAAGATTTCAAAACATTTCAAAGATTTTTTAGATTGGTGAAAAGTGATACAATCGCAAGATTCAAAAATGAGTTTATCGCAAAAATTTAAAGATCTCAAAATTTTTCAAAGACTTCAAAATTACAAAAAACAGAGAAAATTAAATTCCTATATTTCTATAGAATAATTTTTATTTAAAGATATGATATGAATACTTCTCATACTTCTTATACTAAACATTTTATGAAAACATTCAACATTTTATGTACATGAAAAATTTACGATGACTTTTTAAAAGGCGAAAAAATACCGCCAAAAATCAATTGCGAAGAAAAGACCGCAATTTGCGAATAAAAGACCGTAATTTGTGATCAGCCTCCAAAAAAGAAAGAGAGCCGTAGAAAATTTTATACAGGCAAACCTTTGTGGCGTACACCCTAGTTCGCGAAGCTATATTTTGTAAGAGGCAAAGTCCTAAAGTGCGTCATTTAAGGGGGTACCTATAAACGTGGCTAAGGGTAACCGGAACACCACCAAGGGCCCTTAGTACATGGTAAAATTTTAGGGGTACAACCCAATAATGGGGTACCTATCCGGGTTAGACACCTTGGATTATCACCTAATCTAGCGACATTACGCAATATAAAATGCGGTGTAAGAGGATTTAGGTTGGGCGACTAAGGTATACTGTCTTTCCCAAGAAGTACAGAAAACGATCAAGGCGCCGAGGTACACGGTTGAGTCAAGAGTGCCGGGTGAGGTTGAACCACATCTGCCATTTTTGACAAGTCTTGGAAAATGATGCACTTGGCCCAAAGATACCCCATAGGGTGCAACCTCGTAACTATAAGCCCTATAGGAAAAAAGGATAAGAGGTTGCGATCAAAAGATGGTTGTTGGCAGAACCGGATGGGAAGAGCTAACCTTGTATGGTCGATGTACGCTTCCTTGAAGGGGCAACCAGGGGGAAGATAAAGGGCAGCACCCTCCATTAGGGAGCTGATACGTGCTATAAGACGCAAATGTCACGAGGCTTCTTATTTGCGAAAACATAAAGGCTTGTCATATTTGTGCAACAATTGAACTTCTGCGAGCCTTCTAAAAAAAAAAAAAAAAAAAAAAGAAAAAAGAACTCGCAGAACATAACAATGAAGTTAAGATGAGATCAATGGGTTATTACATGAAAGTGTAAAAACGTCCTGCGATTTCATCGCAAGACGATAATGTCACGAGGTTGTATATTCGCAAGAATGTTCAGACTTGTCATATTATCGCAAATACAAAATATTATCACAAAAGAGGTGGCAAAATAAGACCTTTACTTAGGAAGGCATGATAAGACCACAACAATTCATGAAATTTATTCCATCAAGATCATTAAAGAATTTTTACAAGAATATATATCATGAAGTCCTAACAAAGAAGACAATTCCATCAAGATCATTGAAGAACTTTGAAGAGAATATATATCAAAGAAGACAATTCCATCAAGATCATTGAAGAATTTTGAAGACAATATATATCAAAGAAGACAATTCCATCAATATCATTGAAGAATTTTTACAAGAATATATATCACGAAGTCATACCAGAAGAGGCGATTTCATTCGCGAAAATACACAAGTAAACTTGCGAAGATGCTTATATGAATGGAGGCAACTCAAAGATATATCAATTTTACTACGGCAAAATGAGCTAAGTAACAGAAACTTGAAATATACATTGCAATAGATAAGTATTCGAATCATACAAGCATCATACAAGCATCATACTCGCATCATATTCGCATCATAAAAGCATTGCATAAGCACTTCAAGGCATAAGCATCGCATACACACTTCATAACATAATCATTATATAAGTATTATATGCACACAAGTATTTTACAAAATTTTACAGGATAATACCGCGAAACTTAGCAGAAACATTCATAATTCGCAGGACTATTCATAGTTCGCAACAATATATTCGCAACACTATGTTCGCAACACTATTTTCGCAACACTATATTCGCAACACTATATTCGCAACACTATATTCGCAACTATTCGCAGTATTCGAAGTTTAGAAATTCGCAGAAAACCCCGAAATTCACAGAAAAAAATTCGAAATTTGCAGAAAAAAATTCGAAGTTAGTAGGGTTACCACTTGAGGCAGAGACAAGATAAGAATAGAGACGCAATTTAATTATTCAACATTTTCTCAAGGATTCTCCTTCATAGATAAAGAACAGAGGCAACTATGGATACCCAAGAAAATATTTTATGTTCTTTATCTTCTCAGCAAGAATCCTCACCAAAAATGGAATAATAATTTCACATGAACAGAGGAAATATTTATCACTCTCATCAAGGATATTTCATACTTCTTATATATTTCGAGGATTAAATACTTCTTATACTTCTTAAGGATATCTCATACTTCTTATATATTTCGAGGATTGAGTACTTCTTATACTTATTAAGGATACCTCATACTTCTTATATATTTCGAGGATTGAGTACTTATTATACTTCTTCAAGGATATTTTATATTTCTTATACTTCATACTTCTTCAAGATACTTCACAAGATGATACTTCTAATTACTTCTTAAAGCTTCAGAACTTCGCAAAAGAATAGAGGCAAGTATATACTTTTTAAGTTTGATATTCTTTCGCTCGTTCCTTCATCAACAAAGATCAAAGACTGCTACAACAGATTTTTTCTTAAAGATTGCTCTTTAAGCAATATTCAAGAAAAAAGAGGCAAGATGTAGGAGCGGAATATCACAACAAATGATAACTTACGAAATTGTGGAGAGAAAATAAATCTTGCGAGCAAAGAACATTTTGCGAGCAAAGGAAATCACGAGGAAAGCAAAAGAAGTTCGCGAAGTGAAGTTACGAAGGTTCGCAAGATAATTCTCAAATCCGAAATGGCGGGACAACACAACTGTCACCTTTTGTAAGATCATATAAATAGCCATTTAGGCATGAGAAGTAAGCGAGATCTTTTGAGAAAGAGAGGATAATTTTAGGAGGAGAGAGAAAATGTTAGGAGAGATTTATTATCTTTATCATCTTCTTCCCCAAAAAACTAAAGCTCCAAATATTCTTTAATGGAGTTTCAATTGTACAATCATGTAATTACATACAATCACTAGTGAAGAACCGTGGATGTAGATCACATTGATCGAACCACGTAAAAATCTTTGTGTCACTTTTATAATTTTAGTACTTTAATTCTTAGTTTCATATCAAATTAATTAGATTTAGGAATCATTTTAATGGATTCTTATGAGGGTGTAGTTGTGAGATAATCCGCAACTACAGAATAGTCCTACTAATTTCTGCGACAAGCTCTTCCGAGTCTCCATCATCTTCCAATTTGTATAACTTTTGTGCAAGTTTACGGACATTAACACGCTTACCACCGTGTATAGAGTTTCTAGATTGTATATCCTTAAGAAGTGAAGGAAACACACGATGAAGAGGATTATATTCCCAACTCTCCGTCTGCACATTACTAGAAAACAATGTATTAGAAGCATAATTATCCGTCCATCCTTGTGATTGTATACTTACATACCCGTCATAAGGTTGTTGATATGTATGAGAATATCCATAAGGCTCCGAAGGATATTGATCATAGCCAAAAGATTGGTTTTGATTGTATCCTAAGGATGGTTGGAAGTTGCCATGATGTTGAGGTTGAAAACCGTATTGATTGTTGTAATATGCTTGCTCTTGTCCACCATACATGGAAAACCGGTACCTGAAAAACAATTCTCAAAACACTAAGTTAGATACGATAAAGAATCCAACAAAGCAAGAATAAAGCAAAAAGTAAAAAGAAAACAACTAAAATCATCCGATGCTCCCCGGCAACGGCGCTAAAATTTGTATGCGTGTCGTAACCACAACAAATTAATTAATACTTTACTACCTAATTAACAAGTAATATAGGGTAGTCAAGATCGATCCCACGGGGAGCACGAGATTCTAGTTGTAAAATTGTCACACAAAGGGGGGTATTGCTTAAGAATTTAAGAAAGTAAATAAAATAAACAAAGCAATTAAAAGGAAATCAATAAGAGAGATTAGATCAAGGAATCCTTCTTCGCTGCAAAACAATGATTAAAGTTATATTCTTTTCCACTTTTTATTAGTCATAGATTATCACCAACCGTAGGTATAGCAGCTAGATCAGTGATAACCCCAAAATCCCTTATATCACCGGATACGGAAGTTCTCGACTACCGGATTCTCTTCACCAAACCACCTAGTAGTAGATGATCACTCAAGATGTAATTTAGTTAAACGCATTAAGATTTATGAATTTATTAGGTTGATATTAGTAGTTAGACTCTTAGATCAAGGTCCACTTGCTAACGTTGTTTTCACACACAATTGCTCCACGGAATCCCTCCGCAAGGTCTCGTGTTTTCTACTTATGTAAAGAGTCAAGAAACGATTACTTATCCCCTAACTTTCACTAGCTATAGATCAAATTAACAAATCAATTTAGTTGCGCACCTAAACAATCTATCAATCAATCATGAATGTATAAACATTCCTATTAGTAAAAACAAACGATAATCATGTGAAAAACTTCAAGATAGAATTGAAACAAAAACTCAAACCATATGTTAATAACTAGGAATTCATCCTCAATTAAATTAGTTACTCATGCTAAAGAGTTCACACAAAGAGAAAAGAGAAGAATTGTGTGTGTAAAAGTGTGCAAAATATATGTAAAAGATGTGTGTGTATAAGTGCATCTAAGTGTATGGAAGTGTGGAAGTGTATATAGAAAAGTAGAGAACTTCTCTATTTATAGGCTTCAATGTTCTCCATATCTTCCAAGGAATAGAATCTCTTTCCTTTTGTAGCTCAATTTCCAAATCCAAGCCTTTCTCAAATCTTCCATCTCCTCTTTCCAAATCCAAGCCCAATTCTTCATCCAATTCCAAACCCAAGTCTTCACATCCCATGAGAGAAATCCACACAAAATTCTGCAACTTTGGCTCGCCGGAAAACTGGGTTTTTGGCCGGAAATACGCCGGAATCTGTCGCAGCTAGCTACCTGAGATTCTGTCCGGTGAGAGAATATTCCGTTCAGTCAACAGTTATGACTAACGGTCAAACAGGTCAACCGCCAGTCAACTGTTAGTCAAAGGTCAAGCGGGTCAACGGTCAATCTGGATCGGGAAGTCAACTGAATTAGCTCGGTCAAACTCAGACCGAGTCAGATCCAAGTCATCTGTGAGTTAACTTGGCCCAGGCCATTGCAATCGAATTAGTGCAGGGCAATCATTGTGCTTCACCAGTTCACTTCAGCCATGATGGATGATCTTGTAGTTTTCCCTGCACACTTCAATTCATGCACAGTCTTCTTTACTGGCAGCATCTCAAACACACATTCTAGCCATTCTTAGCAGCAATACCTGCTTATTCCACCACCTTTAGCCACTTCTGCTCCCCATCTGCCCTTCTCCTTTTTTGCTGCCAATTCAATTCCATAACCAGCTCCCATTGCAGACTCTTCTTAGCACCAGATTAATCACCATGAGCATAGCACCACCTTCCCAGCTGATTCTACATACCTGCAACACAACCTAGACATACATCTAAGGCATTTCAAAAGCAGGTTCATTAAGCTACTTAGAAACCAAATTCAAGCACCAGTATCCCCTGCTGCTCCATGTAATCAGCCCTGTAATCCATTCCTTTTAACACCTCCACTTCTGTTTCAACTCAGTTACAAGCCAAAAAACTCAATTTTGATCACTTCAGACCACCATCCATTACACAGCAACATCGATTTCTTGTCTGTTAACCTCTCAAGAAACCATTTCTTCCAACCTTAGCAGCATCATATTCATACTCATACCAGTTGAAGCTGACAACATCACCATTCACAGAATCACAGATTCAAACAACAACCCCATTTCTAATGTCTCTAATTTCCCAAGAACAGCAATAGCATCTTCTCAATCCCTACTTCAGTTCTCGAGCCACACTTCTTCAGAGAGCTTCAATTTCTTCAATATCACCACCGACTCAACCTTCAATTCTCGGATTCAGCACAGCCACCAAACCCAATTTCAGAAACCCATCTCCTTTCCATCTTCAATTCTTCCTTTAATTCAATCTCCGCTGCCATCATTCAACACAGATCCCCTTCTTCTCTTCAAGAACATCTCAAATTCTTCCTCTCTGTCTCACAAATTCGACGACAGCAAGACTCTAATTCCTTCAAAACCTTTACATCTGCAGCATATCCACTCATTTCGACCCAAAATTACACTCGATCTTCATCTTCCAATCAAACCCAACACTTCATCGTCCAGCTAACCCTAGCCTCAATTTCCCATACTTGCTTCAGCGACGACCACCACCAGATTTCATCAATTCTTCTCCCAACTTTCTCGTTAAATTCTTACCAAAACATAGACCAATTTCCATCAATGAATGTCTCCAGATGATTCATCTCACTTTCAGGCAAATAATGATCGAGGAGATGAAGAATGAGAGAATAACATTCTCAGTTTTAGGGTTAGGTGGTATAGGGTAGGACTTAAAACGCCCAATATATTAAGGACAACAATCCACCCCAGACTGGGTTCTTATAATAGGTGGTCTCTTCTGATAAGGGCTAGCTATTTGGCCTTCCCTTAACCTGTGCTGGCTGTTCTTTAGTACTTCTCCAAACATGAGTGCCCCTTAACCTTAGCTTGGCTCCAGATAGTGTTTTCCCCTGAAATGACAATTTTTCCCTTTTTCTCAAATTGGGTGATTTCTTCTTCTTTTTCTCCGAGCGACTCTAGAGTACCTAATAACTCAAAAACATGCGTAAAATACATAATTTACAAGAAAAAATAGCAAAGAAAGCATAAACTACTAGATAGTAAATTAGGTGTATTCTACACCTATCAAACAATGAAGATATCCCGGAAACTGTTCCATCCACTAGGACTGACGGTGGTGACATCACTCCTCCTCACACCAACGCGGAAGGTCATCCTTTGTTTAGCCGACATCCCGAAGAGGTCAGAGGAAACACACCACCAACTATGGCTGATCTCGTCAAAGCGCAAGAAACTCTTGCAAAAAATCAGACAGATATGGCTACAGCGCAACAAAAGCTATTTGATCACTTGAAGACTATTACTGACAAGATGTCAGAGAAAACTCCAGACAAAGGAAAAGAGAAGGAGAAATCCTCAAATGCTGCTGACCCTGAGGTAATTCCAATTCACATCGTGAACGATGATGAAACCAACAAAGCCACGGGCAATTCATCAAAATAATCATCAAGTTTCATCACTCGATAAGACTTGGAGCGCCTTCTGGAAAATCATGGGAAAGATAAGACACCGCATGTCCATCATCACCAACCTCCCTATCTTACCGCTACACAAAGAACTGCACTTCCTAAAGGTTATATCTCCCCAACTTTTACTCTGTATGATGGAACTGGCAATGCTCAAGAGCATGTATCTCGCTTCCTTGAAACCTTAGGAGAGCATGAAAATAACCATGTCATCCGTCTCAAGGAATTCTCAAAATCCTTGAAAGGCAGAGCATACACCTGGTACAAAAACATCGCACCGGGGACCATCAATAATTGGGGAGAGATGATTAACGCCTTCTACATAAAGTACTTCTTCGTGTCAGAGCAAGTCACTCTCTCTGACCTTGGAAGAATGTTTCAAAGGGTTGGTAAAAATCCCAATGACTTTGTGAAAAGATTCAGAATCCAAGCCTTGAATTGTCATGATCCAAACGTCACGGAACAACAACTGGTGGATTTGTGCATCAATGGCATGCTCCCAGTCTACAGAGATCTTTTGGAGAATCTCCGATTCCAGACTTTATCAGAGCTCCACGAAGCAGCGAAGAGGTCAGAAACCACTGCGCTTGCTCTGTTAGAAAGAGAAAAATCCACAAAGACTGAAGAAGCACGAGACACTCGGGGAAGCAGACGCCTAGTAAATAAGAAGTACAGTCTGTAACCTTCCGCAAATACTATCACAGAAGGGAGCAAACAGAAAGCTGAACTACATCGCAAGCATGCTTCTCCCATCCCTTCAAAGGCAAAAAAGAAAGATAATGTGGAAACGTCTCGTCAGCATATGGAAGATCCAGAAGCACCTGATTTCCCTGCTCCATTGAAGAAGTTATCTAATTGCTAGAAGCCTGGATTCTAGACGGTGCAATCAAATTGCCATATGTCAAGAAGGAACCAATTGAAGAGGCGATAGAAAATCCTTGGTACTGTCGCTTCCATAGGTTCATCGGCCATCCTACAAATGCTTGTAAGACTTTGAAGCGCATATTTAAAGAAAAGGTCGAGTCTGGGGAACTTAATCTGGGTACTAAAGGAGTGCACATAGATCCTCTTCCTGTAAGAACTTTCTCTACCTCCGAAGCCCCAGTCAAGGAAGCAGTCCAGTCATTAGTAGAGCATATGTGCGAATTACTCTATCTATCAAAGGCGCAAAGAGAAGATATGTTTAAGGCTTTGAATCACATAGTTTCTGGGAAGTGCCTGCTAATTTCAGATATACCTCCTGAACCTTCAGCCACTGAAAAAGAAATGAACGACTGGGGACTGCTCGCCACAGTGCACGTCAAAGAAAATGAATTCAAAAGGGATTTTATTGATGTTGGTACTGCCGTCAACATCATTCCTTTAAAGACTCTTAGAGCTGCTGGCATTACTCGACATGAGGCTACTCACGCTCCCACAACAATCAGAGATCATGAAGGAATTCTCAAGGATGCATATGGCTTCATCAATATCAAAGTTGTGAAAGGTTCGACCTGCACTGAGACCAAATTTTACATAATCCGGGAAGACCCTGGATATGACATGATTCTTGGGCGCACATGGATCCATGATGGAAAAGTTGCACCAACCCCTTCAGTTGTACTTTAATCCACTGAAGAAACCTCTGACTCGGAAGAATAAAAGGAAGATATCTCGACATTTGAATATCTATAGGAGGTCAAAGCCTTGACATAACTTGCACATAATTCTGGGGAGCATCCGAACTCTTTTGTCAAGAGATTCCACGCTCGGGAAAGTCTTATTCCTTCTCATGTGCCAATATCGTCAGTTCTCAAATATGCTCATTTGGTTCGAGGGCTTCAATCCACAAATGATTTAGCAATTGCAAAATGCTATGCGTGGATCATCACACCGCATCAATATTTTATCCAATGGCTGAATCCAGATCCTCTTCAAGCTGATTATCCAATCAAGCGATTCATTATAGAAGACGTGGCTAAACATGACAGGCAATATGAGGGATGCTCACTTTTGCACGAGTGTCCACATGTGCCACAGCCCTGGAGTCACATCGCTCGAAGGATTCCAAATCAACAGAAGATATTCAAGGCACGGATTGCAAGGCCAAACAAGTTCAAGGAAGGAGATTTGGTTCTCAAGGCAACTAAACGGGATCTCTATTCTACAAGGAACTCCAATTGGGAATGACCGTTTATGATCACTAAGTCCATGATCGGAGGATATTAAAAACTGATCAACACAGATGGACGGATCCTACCAGTGATCCACGAAAATTAACTTAAGGTATTTGTCTAGGACTACGGTACATTCGAGGTACTGGGCGCTTGAGCATTCATAACGTCTGGATTTGGCATTTTAGGATTTTCTTTCATTGTATTTCAATTCCTCCAAAACGTTTGCAGCCCTTGCAATCAGTATTTGAATTCAGCAATTTATCAGAAGTTCAGTTCATATTTCTTAAAGGAAAATCCCTATCAAATCCAAAATAAAATCCTTAACCATCTACTAATCCAAAACCATGATATCAAAACCCAAATAAAACCTCACGTCTCTCAGAAATTCATAAGCCTAAGAGATTATGCAAAACAAATCAAAGGAAATCAGCAAAGATGATTTTTGCACCTCCGCATCCTTCAAAGCCTGTAAAGCCGCATGCTCCTTGCTCAGCTCTTCAGTCATCCTGGCGATCTTGTCTTCCTTATCCATCACAACATCATTGGGAAGGGGTATGTTATTTTCACATGAATCCTTAATAGCATTCATCTTCTTACGAAGCCACTTCACATTGAAGCCAAGTCTCTCAGAATTCTCCAAGTTGAACTCCCAATCAAAGAGTACATCTGGAGTTATAGTATTTCCGACTCTAGTGCATATGTCACTTACAACACGCAAGAGTACACTTACCTGCATTGTTAAAGCATAAGCACACCCAGGATTCCTGTCAACAATTATATGGCCAAATTTCTCCCATATTTTCTTGTACAAACCCGCATATCCAACAGGAACGCTGAATCCACCAACCGACTCATGATACGGGAGTAAGGCATCGAACAGAGGGTCAAAAGCAACTCTTGCATTTGGTTATTCGTGCACAACCATACGGTTTTCAATTACTGGAACAACTTCTACAGTCAAGGCAACAGTTTCTTCAGTATTTTCTGCCGGTGTCCTGGGTTCTTCTATTACAGCAACAATCTGAGTCACCACGACTCCATCAACAACGCTTTCATGACCTAGAGGAGCAGAGATGGTATCCTCCCTATCAATATCCTCAAGGTC
This sequence comes from Papaver bracteatum, assembly GCA_023529315.1. Lineage (NCBI taxonomy): Eukaryota > Viridiplantae > Streptophyta > Magnoliopsida > Ranunculales > Papaveraceae > Papaver > Papaver bracteatum. The sequence goes on along the minus strand of JAJJWX010005230.1, from coordinate 57,712 downwards.
GCTCGTTTCATCATTTTTGATTCCTTCATTCTCAACTTCGATATTTTGTACCTAATACGAAGATTACATGAGATTAGGATCATCCAAGCATGAAACCAAAGGAAATCATGAACTACAACATGCAAGCGGTTTAAAATCATCAAAGCATTTCATTATACATGCTAGATGTCAGTAAAAAAACGTGAAAGTCACAAAATCACGTTTTGCAACAAGTCCGCCTGAGGAGATTTTACACTTCCCTGTACAACGCAATGAACTGGGAGCAATTGGTGAATAATAAAGGGTTGAGTTATATACCATTCTCTTCGTATGGGTATTACCTACAATATGTAAGAATTTCATAGCAATCGGATGAACGAGCAAAACGATATGGTCGAAACTCGGGACTACACGATATCTGAAAAAGTTCTGAAAGTCTCCTGGAAATTCACTATTTCGTATTTTTCAGGCTCTGAACGTGCTCAAAACGTAAAAATCTTCTTTACTAAAGATTGGAAATTTCCTGGGCTTGAATATGCATATGCGGATCAGCAAAATCTGACATCAAACGAAGATTATACGACGTTTTTCTTAAAATGCCGAGTTCTGAATTTTCTGGTGACGTATTTTTGGCAAAACTTGTCATATATTCACATACATTCTCGTTCAGTCATTCATATATCAGCAAGTTTATACTTCTATGGATGAAATACAAGAGAAATACTTACTTGGGTGGTTTCCGAAGCATTCAAAGAACCAGGATTGCTCACATCAATGTCGACAGCTCCGCTACCTTCATTCCGTCTTGAACCCTGAGAGTTCTCTTTATCGCCATCCTTCGGACAACCGTCACCGGTATTCTCTACAACCATGGAATTATTTTCCTAGACATATCCCCAACAATTAGCATTTCATTCATAAAGCGCCATGATTACTGTGGGGAGAGATACTTACAACTTCTTCATCGCTCAAGTCAGAAATTGTTTGCTCAAGAGCGGAAAAACGAAGACCATCAATACTTGATGGGGAAAAGTTCTACAACGGAACAACAATATCAGTTTCATGATCCTAATATACGGCCGAGAAAGGGTCATAACAAAGAGAGTACTGGAAACTCACCAAAGCGCCAGCTGGGGACTTTATAGTATTGGGTAACAACTTATAGCTCTTATGCCTGCCTTCTCCGCCATGAACAACAGCCTCAATCTCTGAGAAATCTACACGGATTTGAGGTCTTGCAACACAACCATCCTGTGATAAATTTCAACAGCATAATCAGAATACATTTATCGTAATTCTTATGGAGATTATATAACAAAGCGCACCTGAGAACATCCTGGAGACGATTTTCGCTTATCACCAGAGAGATACTTCAATATTGGTCGACTAGAAATCATCTCATCAGAAGGATGATCCTTTACTGGAGGCTGACCAACTGTCATGAATTCATGCAATCGCTCAAATTGATCGTCCCAGAAGGCTGCATAACCTGGAGTCATATAGGCGAATCTGTCAGAGCAAGGGAACCAGTATTTACTTCCTTCCACATGAGTATGGTCCAAATGAGTCATGAGATGCTCAACTGATGGTTTCCTCCTACGAATAGTCGGAACGCACTAGTCCATACCCATTTGTCGAGCTGCTTTATTAATATTATACTCTTCCACTGAAAATTCCCCGTACGAGACTGACAGAAGATGACCAGGGGTGCAACTCAACATGAAAGACCTCTCACCATCGCTCAGATCTGCACCAGATGACAAGCTAGTACTCTCTCCATAATTGAAAGTCATTGGTTGGGAAAAATAGGAAGGCACTGACACCCAAGGACGAAAATTGAACTAAGACTCATCGTCCAACACGTCAATAAGGTGCGCCTTAGACCGAGGTTGCTTTGTGGACCAACGCATGATCCTAGCATTGTCTTTCTCAGGAAAAATGTGGCGAGCGTCAGTATTGGGTCTTTGCAAAACATTACGTGGGATAGGTGCATAATTCTTGAAGTGTTCCCACATCAAGGCTTGAAGAAACATCGTGTTAGCATAACATTCAATCTTCATGAAGCTATTCGACACACTGGAGTCTATAACCAAAGAATCTAAGTTGTAATACAAGGATCCCAAGAACAAGCTACCTATCGGAAGTTGCTCACCTTGAGCCATTTTAATAGCAAAGGGGATCACGAAAGGCTTCCACAAGTTTCCGCTGTCTTCAAAGACATCTCTGGACAACCATAAACACAAGAAAGCAGCAATGGGTAATATATTGTCAATAGGTTTATCAGAAACCTCATCTTTGGGCCACCAACGTGTCAACCAAAGAGCATAACATCCTTTACTGCCAGCCTTATTTGATACCTCCATTGCAACTGTCAAGACGTGAGAAATGGCGGTCTCCTCATCTGAAAGATCCCCAGGGAGATTGCCCGTGATTGGGAGGTGCATCAAAGCTGCAATGTCTTCCAAGGTAACGGTAAATTCTCCCCATCTTCATATGAAGGTGTGAGTTGGAATACACCAACGAGCAAGCAGAGCTATCATACTCCTTGCGTCATGATAAATGAACAAATCTCCAGAAGCCTGAATATCTCTCGTCACCTGCGCCTAATTGAGCATGGCCCTCACATGAGGAAAACCCAGCATATGCCTCGCCCATCCAGCAAATTTCTCCAAAGGTCGACAAGAAAGTTTGAATCCTATAATTGATGCAAAGAAGACTCCTCGCTCAAGACAAAATCGGATGACTATCTTAGGAGTCACAAATTTATTCTGAGTGACAGTTCTGGGATTTATCAGAAGACGATATGCTGGAGACTTCAGATGTTTTTCGGCTCCCGGAGTATCTTCCTCAAAGAATGCGTCATCAATGTTTGGGATGTTCTTAATTCTAGGAGCTTCATCTTCGTCTTCACCAACAGAAGCTTCATCTATGCATGTCTCATCTCTGGAGATCTTATCATCAATACAAATTTCATCTCTTGAAGATTCGTTAACTTGGGAGCTGGTCATATTTATGAAGTAGCTGCAAAATTCACATTACATTCTACTTCAGCGCATCATCCAGAATCAAGGAAATACTAGCGTCTAATGGTAATTCTTAACTCTTACCTTTTTACGCTTCCACTAAACAATAGTGAGAGTAATGCTAGAGTTAATGCTCCAAAATCGTCTGCTTCTTCAAAACCTACAAAAGACGTTCAAAAACTCAGATTTTTCATAAAATCATGAACATTTCTACTGTGTGGACATTCACCATAGAATTATGAAAATTAAGACATTATTTCATCATGAATAATCTTTATCTCTAAGCAACATCACATAAAACTCAAGTTTTGATTTTAGAGAAATAATATATATTTGCATATATATATATACAAAACGTTTATTTACTCACGTAAATAAATAAATATTTTCAACATGAGCCAGGATCATAAAAATAAATTGTGGATACTCCACGGTTCAAAAAATAAATAAATAAAAATCCATGAATCTACCATGGTTTTGCAAAACCCTTGTCCTTCGTGCTGTCATACGTCTTCAAGACGAAGGTTTATTTCAATTTTATGAAAACTCATGCATTACACGATAAAGTTTTACATGAAAGCTCATACATAAAATTTTATCACTGAACACAAGTTCATGTATACATAAAGAAGAGAACTCGTTTCTCCGCATCGTCATTATTCTTTAAAACGAAGATTTTACTTCGGTTTTGTGAAAAATTCATTTTTTCGTGATAAAACTTTGGCTCACATGAAATATCATCAACATAGTTTCATCACTGAACCTACATATTCATATATGAAAGGAAATCACTCCCAAATCAGGGATCATTACTAGTTTTCAAAAACTAACGATCAAACGAACACACGTTTTCAAAAACGAAGGTTTTTTCAACGAAACCCACAATCATATATACACGGGTATGTAATTTTATAATGATCAATATGTGAACAACCCATAAAACTTATGAGCATCAGAAAAAAAAAAATATATTTTTGGACGCATACCTGTCGGCGCCGGTGAAGAACTATCGTACGATGACGGCAATGACGGCGGCGCTGGAGCTCCGCCGAATTTTTTTTCTTCCTCTCCTGGTGCTGGAGTGAAGATGACGAGGTGACGGGAGCTGCTGGTCGTGTGAAAATTAAAAGAAAAAAAGGAGAAGCAATTCCTTTTATATCAAACTTTGTTTCCAAAACCTAATTTTCTAAGGATTTCCTTATTGGCCCGACTCGCGAATCCTGAACGACCAAGATCCTGTCATCCAAATCAGCGGTTCAACATCAACTCATGCTCACCAAACGACATTCTATCATGCCACTAGAGTCTGCTTTCAAGTCATGATATGCTCGTACGATTGAAATCCAGTAACATCTTAACTTACGACTTAGTTCAATTACTTGCACTGTTATGACCGGAAAATCACCATTCAATGCTGACTGAGGAACACGGCTTTCCTCACTAAGCAGGGGACTTAATGTAGATGGTGGATTTTCGACAAAGGCAAAAATCGTAAACCCATAATTATACGACCTCTGATTCAACAATCAGACGTGAATATTGAGACACGGGTCTCTCATCGAATCCTCTGATGGAGAATACTTTCTCTCAAAGTGCATATAGATATGTAGTATCACAGCTGGACAATGGCATATCTCATGAGTACTGAGCACTTCAGTAATCATTTCTATCACGGAATGAGCAACTCCCGAATAACTTACTCTGCTAGTATAAAGTCATAAATTAATTATTCCCAAATTCTTGGATTCATCCGCAGAATTTCTGAAAATATTCAAATATTTTCGCAGATATCTCATTGATATCTCATTACGCAAACCATGGTTCTTCCCAGCAGAAGTCCATGGATTAGTAATAAATATTGGATGCACGGGCATCATAGCTACCGCCTGAGCAAGCCCTGTCTCAAACCTAAATTCTTGGATTCATCCGCAGAATTTCTGAAAATATTCAAATATTTTCGCAGATATCTCATTACGCAAACCATGGTTCTTCCCAGCAGAAGTCCATGGATTAGTAATAAATATTGGACGCACGGGAATCAGAGCTACCATCTGAGCAAGCCCTGTCTCAAACCTAAATTCTTGGATTCATCCGCAGAATTCCTGAAAATATTCGAATATTTTCGCAGATATTTCATTACACAAACCATGGTTCTTCCCAGCAGAAATCCATGGATTAGTAATAAATATTGGACGCACGGGCATCAAAGCTACCACCTGAGCAAGCCCTGTCTCAAATGGTGCAAGTGTATTCAATAATGATACATTAATAACCATCGCACGAACGGGTATTTCAAAATACGATTAAACGATGAACCAATGCAAAATAGGATGAAAAATAACAAATAAATAAAAATTGACCAAGGCGCTAGGAGCATGGGCTCACTGACCGGCCGACCGTGCCGTGGTCAATCCCACACCAGTTTCATATTTTTATCATATTTTTGTTGTTTTCTCAGAGTTTATGAAAAACCTTTCATTTGAACGAATATCCTTTGTTTTGAGGAAACTCATCAATCTCATGGTGCTTCTTTCGCGCGGAGGAAATAATATAAAATTAGGGAAAATGTGATAGGGCGTGACCATTGGCCAACTGGCCATGCCTTGGTTCCAGCCGGCCTACACTTCATGATTCCTCATTATTTTATTATTATTTCCCTAATTTCATGAAAACTCCTTAATCTCATGATATTTCCTTCGTCCCACGAAAAATAATAAAAATTAGGGAACCCGTGTGCACGGGCCATGGCCGGTCGGCCAAACCCTAGATGGCTCACACGTCCCACTCTTTTATTAGCATATTTTTCATGTTTTCATAATCCCATGAAAATTCCTTGATTTCATGATATTTCCTTCAAATTATGAAAATTCCTTCAAATCATGAAATAATGCATAAAATAGGGAAAACGCACGGGACCGGGACTTGGTCGGCCAGTCATGCTTCAAGCCATCCCACACGCTCACACGTCCCTTATTTTATTATTTATGATTTTTTATGTTTCCCTCATCTAATGGAAACTCCTTGATTTCAACAAAACTCCTTCGTTTTATCATATTAGGAAAAATGTTACGGGACCGGCCCCTTGAATTTTTCCTGAGTTTTATTCTCTGGATGGTTTCACCTCCCGAAAGATCTTAAAACCTAAATATTCCCGCTTTGGGAGATATGAAATTCTTTTTCGTACGGAATGGAGGGACGGACCAACAAAATCTGAGTCCGTATGAGAAATCTATGTAGATTCTACCAAAGGACGCTAATTAGGGTTTCAACCAATCTGGGGAGTGCTCAAACGATCAACATTTGATCCCGTGACCAGCCTGGGCCGGTTTCATGACCCCTTGGTCGGTTCCTCACCTATTCATAATTTCTTCACTTTTCATTATTTTCCTTCATCCGATGAAGTTTTGACGGTTTTATCAGAAAACCTTAATTTTGTCATATTTTCTCAAATGGTCGCTCAAACGTGCACCCGAAAATATCAAAATTCTCAGAACTGAGACACGGACGTCTCAATGATGAAAGCATGTTACCTTGACCTACCAAGGTTGGCTTTTTGGATCGCAATGAGCCATTCCCACGTGTTTCTCACAATCTGACCTAATTTGCACAATATCACGTTTTAGGTCCAAAAACTCTCCAAACAATTTCAGAATTTGACGGAGCGATCATCATCTGATCCCGTGACCACCCAGGGACGGTTTTATAACCCCTTGGTCGGTCCCTTATATTTTAATAATTAATTAGGTTTTATCACCTAATGCTGAACCCAGCAGTAATTCAGTAAATGATTAAACCAACATTTAATGATCCTTTCAACAACTCATCAACTCTTCAAAGAGGTCTTGGATTTTGCTCACGTGAGCATATGAGAATTTCTTGGTCGATCCATGATCCCATGAAGCCGGTTCTCCTTCATTCTATGGTTAATTTCAAATAAACCATCAATTGGTCATCAATTGATCAAATTAGGGTTTCTGAATCCAAGGATCATGATTCCAGATTCAAACACTAATGATTTCACACTGATCTCATGATCGGTATTCTTATTAATTATGCTCGGTTCAACTACCAGCGCTTTAATTAATATTTTATTTTGGTCACGCTACCAATAATTCATCAAACGAGCAACACTTGCTCAGATGAGCAATATTTATTCAAAGAACTATCAATATTAAAATTAGCGAGCAACACTTGCTCTCCTCAATGTGAGGATCCTATCAATGTCTCAGCAGACATGTTCGATTCATGAGTTGCAGAATATTCTACAAAACCATGTTTAACTCAGCAAATACGTGGACTCATAGTCCCACAAAGTCATGAAATCAGCAACTGACTTAATTAACCACGAGACATCAATCGTGTCACTTTGGGGGAGGGGGGGGGGTATCAACTAGGGTTTTGGTTTGGAGGTCTACGGCATGTGTGTTCAAACACACGATGAAATGTGAGCAAGTCGTGCAATCATTTGAGGGAGTTAGCGAAGTAGTGGGTGGAAAATCAACCAAGTCTCTGCACGATGGGCGCAACTGGTTTCAAGCACTATTTCCATCTCTCCACTCCATCAACTGTCACACTTCATGGGATCATGTTGTTTTCAACTCCGGCATTATATAATGTCTCTGAATTCTGATTGAAAGAGGGAGATTCGAAGAGTTCTATAACATTCGAACGCCAATCGTCTAAACGAGCAATTTCTCACCAAAGTTCATACAAACGCTCATTTGTCTACACGAACTCACAAAAATTACTCTCAATCAAGCAATATTCAATCATTCAGAGCATTTCACGCTGAACTCATAACACACCTACAATCTCAGATCACCATTGATATCACACATTTCTCAGCTTCCCTCCTACAGATCAACCCATCCTCTCTTGTGACCGAATTTACTCTGGAATGACCATTGTCTTGGTTTAGGCCGGAGTACTACAGATTGGTCTCTTGAACTTAAAGCACCCCCTTCATAGCGGTGCATCTGTGTGAGGTTGAACATTTCGCTCGGTTCAAGGAATATCCTCCATACGGTCGTCCTCAATTCCCCAAAAACCAGCAAATCATTTTCCCCCATCTACAAGGAGGTATTACTGATTGAAGATAAACGTGACTAATGGACTGTTACTGAAAAGTTTGAATATGAGGTACTAACCGCGACTGTTCTCTGCAGCTATATATTCTTCAGCTTAGGGTTCTTGTGAACGACACTTTTGATATGTCGTCTACAACTATTCTTCTTCCTCTTCTCTACAACTACTATAGAATCGCTCTGCAACAATTTTTGTTGCTCTAAAACTACGCCTAACTCTCGACCCCCTTATGGTACTATGACCAAAACCTTATATACACCGCATCCCCTCAAATCTCTCGGAAATCTTCAAAATATATTTCTTTTTTTTCACGACCAAGTCACGAGAATGATTCTGTTTTCTTTCCTCTTTTCGCGTCCCTAAGTTGTCTAATATCTTCCCTAACCTTCTATAGAATCAAACCGAGGATATCTATCACATATTTCTACATAACTGCCAATTATCCAATCAAAACTTCTTGGTAAAACCCGATAATATTTCCACCTCCCCGTATCCTCGAAACATCCATATTTTATGATTCCAAAACCCTTAGCCACTCTGTTTCGATAAGACATGCCCAAACTAACTTGGTCCGATGAAAATCCATGAAAAAATCTCGTCTAAATCCAAATCCAAATCCAAATCAGGGAGGTTCACAGATGAACGGATTCTTCCCGCCTATGTTTTGATAAAACTCAAAGATACAACCCAATTTCACTAATTTTATCAATCACACCAAGTATGTTTAGTTAATTCAAGTCCAGCCCGTCAAAATCTCTGGTTGAATCTCCCTAGAACAACTCTGAAATCCAAACCCTAACCTTGAACTTTGCTGCACAAACTTTCATGCCAAAACCAATTATTTGAATTCTTGAAGATGAGTGCTCCTTATCTGACTGATGGGTCCGATTAGTAGTTGGGTTACCCCTTAGTAATTGAGGTGCCCCTTATCCAAAGTAGGGGTCCGAATAACAGGTGTCCTCCGGGTGCCTTTAACATTTTTTTGGGATGTCTCCAGCATACTTTTAGGGTGCATGTAGTACATCTTCTGGATTCCTTTGGAGGTTCAAATGCCACTTTTCGAGCAACTTTCTACACAAAAGATTATTTTTCCAAAAACACCTATAAAGACATAAAAAGCCAAATAAGTACAAAATTGAGCACTAACAATATATACAATTGAGATCAAAATAGACACATAAATATGTCTATCAGATACCCCCAAACTTATTATTTGCTAGTCCTCAAGCAAATCAAGTCTAGAAATTAAATCCTAAATCACTGTCGCAGGCATCGCGATTGCACTTATCATGTGCAACAAGACTTTAAACCCCAAGGTGGCCCTAGTGGACGAGTTATAGTCTCAGGAGGGTTTACTAGAGATATACCCACAAAAACTTTACCCCATACCCTAAATATCTACGCAGAACCTTGAAAGGCTCTAAAGAATATCCTTGGTTGGCATACTCTCATTGACTACAAGAGGAAGTACCCTAATGCGAAATTCCAATTGTTGTACACGAGTTTGCACTCACATACTAAAATTCATATATAAGTGTCAGAGCTCTACTCAGATAGTCTCACTATGGACATCAATATCCGGAATTAACAAATCACATGAATAGATTAAGAAGATGGAAATAGAGAAAACGTAGATGGTTTTAGATGTTTATTAAGGTGAACGGTGTTTCCTATATCTGTTTGAAAGCCACTGCCAAGATGAACCTATCCTAATGGACTGAGATACTAGTCTGACTAATATCAACATAACTGGCATATACAAGGGAAACAGTGGTCGACAATCCTAATTCTAGATCAACTCAGTTAGCATATACAAGGGAACCAGCGATCGATTTTATTGAACAATTTATTCTGGTTGGTCTAATGGTCCGGTCTCAATTATTTATTTATTTTCAACCTCTTTCCATAATTTTTTTTTTGCGTTGAAAAAGTAAGTCAATCACTCTACTTCATCCCAGCAGTGGTAACAACTCGATGCGTGTGCCCCACCAAATCACTTAGAGAAACATATTTTAAAAAGAAAATAAAAACAGAAGGTGAAAAGGACTCAACGAGATATGGCGAAACTACCATGTTATTTCTAACACCTGAGCTCTGTGCTTTTATGAAGAATTTTGTTAAAGGGAGAGCAAAATATGATCCGAGGAGCACAAAAATCGTAGTCGACTCACTAACTAGGGTCAACTCAATAATTTTTTCTAACTTGATCTAAAATATCCTATGGAACACACAAATCATTAGCACATGTTAAAGAAAGCTTCTTTTTCTTATCTCTTCTTCTTCTGAGAAAAAAATCCCTCATAACCAATTGTACTGTCTGTTGATTTTTTATGCCGCTTGAAGAACTTTTCGAGGGTTTATTACAAACTGGAAGGATTTGTTTGGAGCAAGCTATATAATATGGACATTATCAGAGCAGGAGGACGTTTTAGTTCTTCTCTCATTATACTTCTTTCGTGCATTGCTATGCTTGTGGACATATGTTAATTGGAAATCTGGGAACTCGCTCAAGATCGCTATATTTTGGAAATGTTTAATTGGCAAGTGACAACATCTATGATGTCTCTGGATTGAGAGATTTGATTTTAGAATAACATATTATAAAGGATTCCTTTATTAGTTAGAATTAGAATATGAAACTCAATCTGCAACAAGCTGGCATGGTGCAAGTAATCATAATTTTTTGAATAACATAATTGCATTTTCCCTTCTCGGTGTCTCTTACTCTGTTTGTTTAGTACGAAAGGGAGTTTTAGTTTTTTTAGGGTTAATGACTCGTTACAGAAGAAGAAAGGGAGTTTTAGTTTTCTTGGACATGTGTGAGAAACGTGTGCGGCTGGTAAGGATGATTTTGACCGAGTTAGAAAAAAATGTAGAGTTGACCCTAGTTAGCGATTTGATTACTATTTTTGTACTCCTTAGATCACTTTTTGCTCTCCCTCTAACAAAAATCTTTATGAATAGACTCTATTTAGATTCTTTCATCTACTCAGATTGGTTCCTCAAATCCTACAACCAAGATGCTTCCATCCACTTAGATTAGTTAGTTCCATCCTTAATAGGCATAAATTTCTAGGCTATGGAGTTTAATAATGCAACTAAAAAGTTTCTCGCATACCCGCAAACTTAAATCTAACATTGTCCTCAATGTTATAAAGATAAAATTAAAAGCATGAATAAGGAGAAATTGTTACCACTTGAAGCAAAAGAGTCAAGGAAAGATATTACCGTGTTGCATAAGCATGGGTTACCTCCCAAGAAGTGCTAAGTTTAACGTTTTCAGCCATACATAAGAAAGAATTAATCACCTCATATCATAAAGCAATAACCGAAATAACTGTGGATCATCTGCATTAAAAAGTTACCACAGATAAAAGGAAACGGCAACAAACCAAGAAAGTGAATAAGCATAGAACACACTTGCCTAGTTTCATGTTTAAGACAAATACATCTAGCTGTGGTTCAGGTTCAGGCTCTATGAAAGGGTCTAAATAAATTTCTTTGGGCTTGTGTTCCTCATAGGTAGGATCCAGATTATCATGTTGTAAAGTCTGGAAAATCCAAATAGGAATTTAGAAGCACGTAACAATAACCTGAATAATTGAGGATCCTTAAAGTCAATCAGGTTTGGCTCAAAAAATTGACCACAATGAAAGTGGTGGTCAATCTTAATCAAATATGTCGATTCTAATCTCCCAAAGTACTTAGGCTTAGTTTTAATATCTGACACATTTCAAATTCAAACATTCCCACAATTCGAAAAAAAGTTTTTCATAGGAATAAAAAGTTAATTTGGGTATTATAACCTGGGTAAACCACATCAACCAGAGGATGGTTTTCTAACATCTGGACTTCCTTATGGACATTACTAGGTTCAGGAAAACGTCTATAAAGATAATCTTGTAAAATGGTTGAGGCACATATGTCAAGTCCCAAGTGAGGGATCTTTCTAAGAGTTAACTGTAAAGCACAGAGAGAATGATAATCACCCCCAAATTTAGAGTTTTCAGTGTCTCTAGATAAACTAGTCACGATCTCCCTAATTTCTAGGTAATCAGATTCCTGAAAATGGTAAATTGATTCTTCTAAGTGATAATCGGGAGGTGCATCCTCACTCATATTTGAACTCTCCACGATTCTATCTTATTTGTCTAAGGCTAATGTCTCTAAATCCCCGGACTCTAAAACATTATTCTCAGGATAAATCTGTTCCTCTAAACCATCACCGGCTTCGTAAAAAGGAAATACTACATCGTCTAACACGTGGGTATCTCTAGTTAAATCCTCATCCTTTTGAATAGGTGAATAATCATTAAAATTATTTGGATTTGAACTAGAAATAACATTACCATTATAAGGCTCAATTGGAGTAACAAAATCCTGATCATTATGCCTAAATATTTCAAATTCTTCATTAGCACTATCCTCATCATAATCATCATTATGAAAATGATCAAACCTCATCTAAACAAGCAGTGTTACCAATTGTAACCTCGTCATCTTGATTATTCAAATAACTATCCTCATTATCAAGGGTATTATTGGAAACACTATATTGGAAATTAAAATTATTTCGAGCAATTCTTTCATTCGTCTCAGCCATCAACTTGAGGGATTCCTCTATTGAAAGTTTTCTTTCGTCAATAACTAAGTTATTCATCTCAGCTATCTTACGTGTCAACTCCTCTAATTTCCTGAGGGACTCTTCTAAAGGAGGAATATGAACAAAATGATCATAAAAAGGACTACTTTTCAATAGTTTGATTGTATCCTCCAAAGACGAGGAACTAGTGCTATAATCTTCTTGTTCGTATGACCGATGCATGTGTGTATAGTAATTGGGATCACCATGGTATGAACCATAACGTTCAAAATTTACACTATCGTCGTAATATGAATAATGTCCATTTTTAAACTCAGTCGGATATTCATTGTATGGGCTATTGTAATATCAGTTTGACATTCTGTTGTGCACGTGCAAATGCAAATGTTGGGGTTGACTATTTTGGGTAGTTTGGGTTACCTTTAGAAAAATATACTTACAGTCATAAACTACGAGGCTAAGGCTTGTGGTGTTTCAGATGATAACACCCAGAGGGTTCACCTTACTAAACCACGTTTTTTCCTACTAATTGGTGCCAGACGATGCAATATGATGTGCACGTGTGCTTTCGTGTCGTGTTGTGTTGTGTTTTTTTATTTTTATTTTTATTTTTTATATAAAAAAAATACTAAAAAAAACAAACAATATATATAAGTCCAAAAATAAAGAAAATAAAAACCAACATAAATAAATAAAATTTTGGATTTTTTGTACCATATTAGGCAAGTCCAACTTTCCACTTTTAGCTTCAAGCAAATCCTGCACACCAAAACCAAAAATACTCAGAGTAAAATCTAACAAAAGAAACAAAACAAAATAAATAAACCTAAAAAAACAAAATATAAAACCTAACCTAAAAAAAAGTCTGCGTCGGGAGCGCCAAAAATTGATGTGATTTTAAGTTGTTGTAGAAAGTGGTAAAAAGAGATTTGTTCAACTCGGGCTTGAAAAGGTTTGATTTAAGACTTAAAAATTGGAAAACACTAAAAATAAAGAAAATATATTCACAAGGTTGTCACAAATATCGAGAGATTACTGAGACTCAAGATTTTATTATTTTTCATATTCGAATGGTTCAGAAATTAATCCTAGGCAATTATGGCTCAAAACAAAACAAATATTAACTCTATTCTTTGCCAAAGTAGATTCCACAAAATATTACTTGTAGATTATAAGCATGGCGCATCAAGAATCCCTAGACTAAGCATGCTCCATCAAACAAAGTCACAAGTAATTAATTGAAATCTTAATTCAATTAAAATCGGTGCAAAAAGTAAATAAAGAATCAACTAATTTACTACATGGATGAAATACAACTTCCTCCGTTGTTTCAGTGTTGGGGTTTAGTTCCTCATGCTTAAAACACACTCAAAATATTGATTCATGGTTCAAAAAGGTGTTTTATTTGAGAGAAATAATAATACAACGAATATGCAACACTTAATGAACGCTACAGAAGACATCGTTAAAAGAGGTGTTACTGACTGAAGATAAACGTGACTAATGGACTGTCACAGAACAATTTGAATATAAGACACTGACTCCAACTATTCTCTGCAGCTATATGTTCTTCATCTTAGGGTTCTTGAGAACGACACTTCTGATATGTCGTCTGCAACTATTCTTCTTCCTCTTCTCTACAGCTACTACAGAATCGCTCTGCAACAATGTTTGTTGCTCTAAAACTACCCCTAACTCTCTACCCCTTTTGGTAATCTAACCAACACCTTATATACACCGCAACCCCTCAAATATCTCGGAAATCTTCAAAATATCTTTCTTCTTCTTCACGGCCAAGTCACGAGAATAATTCTGTTTTATTTCCTATTTTCGCATCCCTAAGTTGCCGAATATCTTCCCTAACCTTCTATAGAATCAAACAGAGGATATATATCCCTTATTTCTACATAACTTCCAATTATTTAATCAAAACTTCTTGGTAAAACCCGATAATATTTCCGCCTCCTTGTTTCCTCGAAACTTCCATATTTTTTTATTCCAATACCCTTAGCCATTCTGTTTCGATAAAACAAGCCCAAACTAACTTGGTTCAATGAAAATCCACGAAAAAATCTCGTCCAAATCCAAATCAGGGAGGTTCGCAGATGAACTAATTCTTCCCGCCTCTGTTTTGATAAAACTCGAAGATACATCCCAATTTCACAAATTATATCAATCATACCAAGCCTGTTTAGCTAATTCAAATCATGCCCGTCAAAATCTCCGGTCGAATCTCCCCAGAACAGTTATGAAATCCAAACCCCAATCTTGAACTTTTCTGAACAAACTCTCCCGCCAATACCAATTATTTGAATTCTTGAAGATGAGTGCCCCTTATCTGACTGATAGGTGCGATTAGCAGTTTGGTTACCCCTTAGTAATTTAGGTGCCCCTTATCCACAATGGGGGTTCAAATAGCAGGTGTCCTCCGGGTGCCTTTAACATTTTTCTTGGATGTCTCCAGCATACTTCTAGGGTGCCTGTAGTACATCCTATGGGTGCCTCCGGAGATTCAGATTCCACTTTTCGAGCAACTTTCTCCAAAAACACCTCTAAAGACATAAAAAGCAAAATAAGTACATAATCGAGTATTAACAATATATACAATTGAGATCAAAATAGACACATAAATGCATCTATCATACACCAAAGTGGCCCACACGGCGGGCTATTAGCTCAGTGGTAGAGTGCGCCCCTGATAATTGCGTCGTTATGCCTGGATGCGGGGGTTGTCTGCCACATGGATAGTTCAATGTGCTCATCAGCGCCTGACCCGGAGATGTGGATCATCCAAGGCACATTAGCATGGCGTACTGCTCTTGTTAAAACCAGAGTTTGAAACCAAACTTCTCCTCAGGAGGATAAATGGGGAGATTCAGGTGAGATCCAATATAGATCCAACTTTCTATTCACTTGTGGGATCTGTGCGGCCCGGGGGGACCACCACGGATCATCTCTTCTCGAGAATCCATACACCCCTTATGAGTGTATGGACAACTATCTCTCAAGTACAGGTTTAGGTTCAACCTCAATGATAAAATGGAGCACCTAACAACACATCTTCACAGACCAAGAACTACGAGATCACCCCAGAATGAAAGGGGTGACTGGGGGATCGTACCATTCGAGCCTTTTTTTTTATCTTTTCTAAAAACTAGTCATACAAAATCATAAGTCAGGCATTGCGATTAGTTATACCAAGATACATATCAAATTTACGATCAGTTCTAATATCTCATACATATTGGTAATCCAAATATTTGCAATGAATAGCCGTACCAATAAGCCTAACGATTTCCCTTTCGATTCATAAAACAAGCTTATGAATGTATTTCCTTTAAACGAATGTAAAATATTGTTTCCTAAGATGAAATCTTTACCATAACCCATTAACATAATCATAACAGTATATACAAGATCATGTTGATGTCAAATCTACGAAGTTCAAAAGATAAGCATTATACTTCATAATCTAATTCCCTAATACTATGATCATACAAATATGACCGTGTCACTTCACTAGAGTATTATACAATATGGACAGTATATACATCTTCGCAGTTATGTTTTCAAAATAGCCCGACTTGAAAGATATGTTAGGAATGAAACCGTTCAAGTCAATATTAATAACCTCAAGAGGAAGGATCATGTCGTCATTGTAGTTCACTTCTTCTTCACATTCTTCAGGTCTTTGGAGTAATATTTGTATGTCTCAACATTCCTAGACTTTCTAGTCTACCCTAAACGAAGTTGACTCTAGTATATAATCAAGTGACTTTAGATGATTTTTTACACACTAAAATATGACAACCGACGCTTGGTGAGTTCAACCGAGCTATGATATAATAATTTTAGTCTTTCCTGATATGAAAACAAAGTTAATTATGATCTTATTTTTTCATGTCGAAGTGTAAGGTATAATTTTTGCGTTAGTTAATCATTTATCTTGTCAAGAAAAGCTTGATTTAATTCCCTATATTTTTCTTTTGCTTAATGAAATATGGTGCAATTGATTGTTTCCACTATGATTGTATGGATTGATATTGTGTTTTAGTTGTCCTGGTTAAGAAAAACTATGTTAATTCTATTTTTGACTTATTGAATTGGTATCTTCTTTATTGATTGGTATCAATTGTTTTTGCTTAACAAAATAAGGATCATTTGTTTTAGTCTCTTTGATTCTTGATAAGAGTAACTAAGTTAATTCTGATGTTAGTTTAGGCTTGTCAAAATTGAGGATTTGATTATTCAAGTCTAGTCGATTCCTTGATGAGAAATTAGAACCTGATAAGATAAATTGAGTTAATTTTGATCTCTTTTGAATCCTACCGAATAAAGTGATTATACATACATGATCAGTTCGGTTTGTAACTAAGATATCGTTAGTTGATCAATCAGACTAAGGGAAAATTGCTTCGGGAAATTATTTCCTTGATAACATACCAAGGCAAAGATTACTTAGGTATTTTCCTTTTTAGTATTGGTTATCTAAAATGGTATGTCAAACCTTCGTGCTAAACTCCTATAGGTTGTACGAGTCTTATGGATTTGTAAGATCCTTTCGGTTTGCTCTTATGACTGTTCGTTTCTTTGTCATTTTTGTGACGAAAAAGGGGAGAAATATATGGAGTAAAAAAGTGATTTATGATCACTAGGAAAGGACATATGTGCTTAAATCTATCATATCTAACGAAAGATTAAAGCATGTACTAAAGGGGAGAAACATATCATCTTGTTGTGTAGTATTTCATACTACAAAAGGGGAATAAAAAATATGTTCGTATTGAATATTTACCTAGCTTTCCTTTAGGGGGAATAAAGCATTAGTTATTTAGATGTTAACAACAATATTTATTTATTGAATATGTGCATGATATTGTGTTGTTGAACTTGGAATCAAGAGTATGCAGAGTGAGTTATTTTGTAATTCGTTTATCTCCATATGTATTAGAGCTTTGTCACTAAAATTGACAAAGGGGAAGATTGTTAGAACATTGCACGGTTGAACCCACCAAGCGTTGGTATGCCATGGTTGGTTGTCATATTTTAGTACCAAAACTCAATTAAAGTCGCTTGATTGAATGTACTAGAGTCAACTTCATTTAGGTGAGACTAAAAAGTCCAGTAATGCTGGAACATACAAATATTACCTTGAAAACCTGAAGACCTGAAGATCATGAAGACGTATCAACTACAATGAAGACATCGTCCTTCCAATAGATGTATAATGATATTGACTTGACTTGTTTCCATTTCTATCGTTGCTTTCGAGTCGTTTAAGATTCAAAACATAACATGTGAGGTTATATGTAATACTTTATTATTAGACTTGGTCATTTTTTTATGATCAAAGTGTCAATGATGAATATTGGATTATGAAGTATAACGTTTATGTTTTAAACTTCGTAAATGTGACATCATCATAATCTATGCAACTCGTTACTTGATTGTGTATTGTTTATAGATGTGATTTCATCCTAGGAAACTATGTTTGATTACATATGTTTAAAGGAAGTACATATACGGATTTTTTTTTTCGTAATCGAAAGGAAATTAATAGGAGTTTTGGTCCTGTTTTTATTGAAGATCTATTGGATGACCAATTCGAACCTAGTAAGAACTTTGGTAGAAACGATCTTGACTTATGTTGAGAGAAATGATAGAACCAATCTTTACCTAATTTTGGATATGCGGTAGAACCAATCTTAACTTTTGTTGACAGTCTTGGTAGAACCGATTCTTACCTACTTTGGGATACATGGTAGAACCGATCTTAACTATTATTGAGAGTCTTGGTAGAACCGATACTTACCTATATTGGAATACTTGGTAGAACCGATCCCAGATTTTGACGAAGTTATGGTAGAACCGATCCCTACATATATTTGGATACTTGGTAGAACCTATCTTAACCTATGTTAATAGTCATGATAGAACCGGTCCTAAGAGAAAAACCGATCCTCTATATTCACATATTACTTTACGGTTTTGTGTGAGTTTGGAATTAGGGTTTGCTAAATATGAAAGTTCTGGATATCGACATAATTTTGGCATGAGTTAATTCTTATCATTTATTGTCAAAAGATATTCCTTGATACTCTAGGTGATCCCAATCCGAAATATTGAGAATCTTTGAATTAAGATTTTCGATTATATGCTTTTGATTTTTCAGCAAATCAAAACATATCTCTTGGAAAGTTATATTAGTTAAGTGCTAAACTAATATCAGATATTTTCTAATACGAAATTTCATAATTACAAGTTGGATATTAGTTGGAAATATAAAAACCGAAATAAGGTACTTATTGCATATCTTGAGAATCTCCTTGTTGTCCAAACAACCTTGGTCTATAAATAGTTGAATTTGCATTTCTTGCAACCTATTCTTAGACCTAGGAAAACTTCGAACATGTTGTTTTTGGTGGATCCGTCTATCCGGAGAGGAAATATTAAAATTAGGTGAAATCTCTTACGACCGCTAGTTTAAAGACTTCTGTGGGATATAGAAGTTCTACGAGTACCGTTGTGGGAAACTAGATAATTGCATTGTTATTTTAGAATTCAATTATTGATTTGATTGACTAATGGTTGTTGAAACTTTGATTGTACCTAGTTTGGTTATTCTTTAGAGCATGACATAAGGGTAACTCAAACTAGATTAAAGTATTGACGAGATCTTTAGAACTGTTTTTAGATTTAGAGACAACTTGTGAACATCCATTGTTAACGGACTCCGTTCTCTGTGTAATCGATCATAAGTGGATTCAAGTTTGTAGTGTGCAGGTACATAAGAAAGCAATTGAAGATTTGATGACAAAAAGATTTTTCTTATTGGTTTTCGTATCTCGTGATTTGTGCACACATCTTGATCAGTTGGGATCCGACTTAGATCCGACTTATCTTTGATAGATTTGATCATATAGTCGTTTAGAACGACAACTACATTTGGTGGTATTTTTCAATATCTGAATTTGATAGTTGTGATTCTAAATCTAAGTTACTGATTTGGATTAATCTTACCCGATAAAGGAGTTTACAAGTTTAAACATAAGAGCCTTTGTCAAACTCAACGAATCTTTTTATCAAAAGATTATTGGAGTAGTTACCAAACATCTTTGTTCCTTTACTGTTTAGAAGACGATCAAAGGAGTTGAGTGCTTAAGACTTTACATCGGTTAAGCAACTCAAGATAGTGATTTTCTGACTTGGGATTCACGTGCGTGACCAGACGATTGTAGACGCAGGGATACTAAAGGAACTAAGTAACTAGGGGTAGATTACATGGTCTCAACTATACGAAGTTGTATTTGTTCTTTGTATATCAGCTTTATTCTAAGAGTATTCAAAACTGGACTAGGTCCCGGGGTTTTTCTACATTAATTTGCGGTTTCCTCGTTAACAAAATCTTGTTGTGATTTACTTTTACTTTCCGCAATTATAATTGTTTTATTATAATCAAAAGTAAATACATTAGTACGTAAAATTCTAATCACTTGCTATTGATCGTACAGTAAATCGGTTTTGGTACCTAACTATTGTCAAGTAAATACCTTGTTGTTGTATTGTCTCGACTTTTTCCATATACGATCACACTTGGTATCAAACTTATAGGTTAAAACGAAAAAGCGTGGTGTATTTGGGTACCCTCGTAATTTCACTTCCAAAATCATTGAATCATTGACCATTTCCCCAAGGAAATATGGGCAACTCGGTTCAACTCAACTAATTCAGAGGATTTTAAGGCTTTCTTTATGTGAGATATAACTAGCACCTAGCAGTTAACTGACCATTAGCCGTTTTTTAGCAAAATGAACAAAAATGGTCAAAATAGGAGTAATTTCGTAACTTTTGAAAAGAACAAGAATAGTACTTTATAGATTACTACCTGGGGGTTAGTGGAATAAGAATTGTTAATATTTTGATAGACTTCTAATATAGAGATTTGTTAAGAATTGTTAAGAATCTATACAATAGACTTTCTAGGAGTTTATAGTTACTTGTAAAGATTGAACAAAATAAATTTTAAAAAGTTTGTGTGACATTTAAAGACATAAAAATTTATAATAAAATTTCTACTAAGTCAACTGAAAATATTAGAGTTTGTTGAAAAAATTATTCACATGAACATTCTAAAACACTAGCCGTAACGATTCTGTATTTTATTAGTACTTTGATAAAAAAAAATCGTTCACATAGCACTTAACACTGCAGTTTCAATTTTCTTAAGTGTTGGTTGTATACTCGTCATATATAGATTTCTTACCATAATTCTTTTTTTTCCATACGCCAGTTATAGAAAATGTATGATAGTTGATAGATGACTAGTATGTTAATTTAGTATACTTGCAAAATCATTGATCAATGTACATACAAATGGCAAAATTTGTTTGAGGATAATACATGGTAGCTTAATTAATCATTAGTTTAAGTGTTCAATACACAAGAAAAAAGAAAACAGACAGACAATTGCCAAAAACAAAAACAAATAAAATAATCAACACTAGTTTTAAAGTCTCCCAAAATATCAACTATTTTGGAGAGACTTTGGCTATGCTTATTTTCACATAAAAGTTTTCCAGTGTCCCTGGAAATCACAAATCTATGCATGATTTTTAAAGTCCGCATAAAGAAATATGAGTATTTAAAGGACTTCTTAGAAGTGGAATTTTAGAAGCTTAAATAAAATCTTTATTCACTAGTAATGGCGTTTGAGAGAGTCTTTTAAAGTCTGTAACGAATAACATGAGATTTCAAATATTAAAAGCTCTTTGTAATTATTTATTCACTAATTCTGCAATTAAAATGAGGTATTTGTCCGAGGTCCAGGGGTTAGAATAATTTTACTGGCTTGATTAGGATATACCCAGATTAAATGGGATATACCTAATGAGACAAAACTCAGGTCATTTAGAAGTAAAACATGCCACTCCTTAACCACGTATTTTCAAAATGGCTAATATATCCATGTATAATTAACCAAAAAAAATCCGATTATGTTAATTAATTAAGTTTGGATTAGTTGAGTAGATTAAAACTTTTGAAACTATGAATTTAAGTTATGAAATTTTGTTTTTGATTGAACTTATGTGGGAAGATTTTTGATGAATGTTTTTTCCTTCGAGAATATTTTTTGCAACGGAATTGAAAGCATACTACCCAAATACTTTTAGAAAGGGGATTGCAAAGCTGATGTATGAAATCATACTCAAAATTAAAGAAGAAATCGACACTTTCAATTATGAAACTATGAAAAGTCGCGGCAAGGTCGACGAATGAAGAGAATGTCGGCTACCAATGGCCGGCAGGGTCTACGAATGAAGAGAATGCCGACCACCTTTTGCCGGCAAGGTCTGGGAATGAAGAAGATGCCGACTTTATTATTTTGGACACACATGAGGCTGTTACAAATGCTTCAGTATTCGGCATCTTATTGATTTCTTACCTTGCCGGCTATCTTATAGTCGGCATACAATAAATTTCTTACCTTGCCGACTAATATACAATCGGTAGGGTTCTATTCATCTACAGTGCCGACTAATAACAAAATTGAACTCAGGAAAATTAAGTTTCTGTGACATAAAGTCGGGATGGTACAAGTCTAGGAAGACGCCGACTAGAGAAAATTCGGCAAGGTTGGTTATTGAATACCTTGTTGGCTCTGGTTATTGTTTAACAGTCGCCATGGAAGTTATGAAAAGTCGACATGATCTTCATGTTACGACCTTGCCGACTACTATTAAAATCTTAAGGCCGACATCTAAATTTAAAAAAACCATGCCGACTAAAGACCCTGAAAATCATAATTTTCGATTTCTAGCATAAGATAACAATCAAAACACACAATCTTCTTTTCGCCGGTAGAGGGTTCTTTTTAGCATCTTCAGGGATTGCATTCTCGGGTTTGCTCATTCCAACTTTTCCCTTACCTTTTTCCCCTGATTTGGATCTTTTGATGTTACCTGTTGAATCTCTATTGCTACTTGATCGTTTAGAATCAACCATTTTTTGTAGAAAATCAAAATCAAAATTTTTGGTTGATTTTAGGTTGATGGAATAAGATGGAGGAAGGAGAAGAGCAGAGGGATTAAAGAATATAGATTAGAAGAAGATTAAACGGTTTTTAGTTTTTAAGTTTAGGGTTTAGTTTTTAGGTTAATTAGTGTAAGGGTACTAAAGTAACTTCACCCCGTTATGGCCTCCCCCTAGTAAGGGCATTATGTCTATTTAAATTTGGGTATACCCCAATCAATCCTTGATAATTTTCACCCCGGAAATTCAAGGATGTAATTTATAACAAATTTTGCTTTTCAGCCATAAAAAAAGTTTAAAGTTTCTTTAAATGGGAGTACTGTGTATATATACGGGTGGTGGTGGTGGTGGTGATGGGTGACAAATTATAATAACTTACTGGTCCTAGCTATTTCATTTGCAATGTGCATAATATATACGTCTGAATCTGCTGGCGAGGGTGATGGAATGGTGATCGTAAACTATAGGTGGCAGATGATGATAAAGATAATGTACCATGATTATATTCATTCATTTTGATGGACGTGATGTTTCTTTCGTGATGGCATAATATGCATGTCATCCTCGTCACCAATTCTCAACAGAACAGCTCATCTAATCCGTTAGAGAACAGTACGAATGATGCACCTCTCTGATCGATCTTGTATAGTACATACAGAGGAAAGAGATTCTCTCTCTCTCTAGGCCGTCGTTCGCGTAATGCGGGCGAGGTTCATTACTCCTTTATTCCGTTTCTTTCATCAATTACTTTTTTTATCCCCAATTCCTCCTTCTCTCTACGCTGGAATAAGAAAGTGGTTGTGATTCTACTTTTAGTTTTATTTATATTTTGTCCTATCTGAATTACAAACAAGTAAATTCACAAAACTAGGCATGGAACTCTCTTGTTCCCACTTATTAGTTAGCTTCACAAAACTTCTAGCTAGTATTTCTCCCGATTCCTTTGTGCCTTTTTTTTTTTCCTTCAAAGATTTACTTATCTTAACATTGAAAGAAACTAAGAGAACGAATGCCCTACCCGTAGATATATGTAAGGGCAAAAGTATAATCAAATTAAGCCACGTTGAAGAGAGAAACTCCCCAGTGCAAGTCTAGAACTACTACACAACACCGTAAAGAGCATATACTTTTTAATGTCTTACCCATCAATCCATAGGGGTAAATTCGTCAAAATGGAACATTTTATAACAACCAATTACACTCCACGTAAAACTACTTTTCGCAGTAGAAGTACGAGCAGAGCAGAGAGCTTTCTATATATTTCGTATACCCCATTCAGTCCCCACCACTTTCAGTTCTTCTCTGCAATCTGCTCTTCATTCTCTGGGTTTTAGCTTTTGTGCTTTAATGGATGATTTTGATCCTGCTTTGTACCATAACTTCCTGAAAGTGCCTTGTGATGAAACAGATCGTTATCAGCTTCAGCTTTCGATGCAGACCAATCGCAACAACGCCAGCAAAACAAGGTATAAGAAATCGTCAGTAGAAGCACAACAACAGCAACCAAACAAGGTTTTCTCATGTGTTTACTGTACACGACAGTTCTTGACTTCTCAAGCTTTGGGTGGTCATCAGAATGCTCATAAGAGAGAAAGAGCTGCCGCTCGTAAAGCCCGCGATGATGCTAAGACTAATCGCCTAGATACTAATCACCATTTTCAACAACAATACTACTTGCCAGAACCACAAACTCCGCCATCATCATTATCTTCACCACCACCAGTAGTTTATGACCAGTACCCTTCATTTCATCAGCAGCAACAGCAGTCTTATTGGTTTATTAATCATCACCAAGTACCTATTACTGAAAACCCTGACTGTTTTGTTCATAATAATAATAATATCATTTATCAAAACGGGTATTACCCTGTTCATGACTCAGTCTCTCCTCTCTGCTCTGGTTGTTATGATTATGATGATCATACCCTTATTCCTTGTAGCAGCAACAACAACATTGATAACATCCATGAAATCGATCTTACCCTTCGTTTATAGAAGAAGAATGTTCGTATTAGTGTGACAGGCTAATGTGGTAACTCAATTTATCTCTCTCTAGCTCTTTTTTCTCCTGTATTTTGGTTTTAATGTTTGAGGGGTTAGTTGATTATGAGGCAAGGGTTTGTGTGTTTTTTGTCCTGAGAATTACTTACTCAAATGAAGAGAAGAAGAAGAAGAATTTAACAATGCGGATAAAGGAAATCTATCTATAAAAACTAGCTATGTGGTCAACTTTGGTTGAATCCGATGCTTACGATGTTCTTAATTATCTTAGAAGGAAACCTTGCAACATTTTATACAGATAGGGAATAACTAATAGTACAATCAATGTCTATTATGAGGAATACTTGAGGTATAATGGTATCAAGAATTTGCAAAATAGACCCTGGTTGCATATCTATTTGATTTGTTTGATTGATTTGATTTTAGAGAAAGAGAATATTATATAGGATTTCCCGTCTTTTTTTTTTTTTTTTGATCAGAAGGATTTCCTTAGTCTTAAACTTAGATATGTTGAGGTTTTCCTTTTCAGTTTGAAAAGAAATCTGCCATTTTCTCCTTTTTGATGATTTTAGTTGGATTCGAAATTGGGAAGTTATGGAACCATCTTTTGGGGACTACCCAGTGATACAAATATCCACCCTACACTACCCAGTGATACAA
Source organism: Papaver bracteatum (assembly GCA_023529315.1). NCBI lineage: Eukaryota > Viridiplantae > Streptophyta > Magnoliopsida > Ranunculales > Papaveraceae > Papaver > Papaver bracteatum. The sequence goes on along the minus strand of JAJJWX010005230.1, from coordinate 32,332 downwards.
ATATCCACCCTACATTATAAGGGGTGTCCTAAAATGTGTAAATGACTAACCTACTCTTAACATATATATATATATTACCACCTCCTCCCATCACCACCACCTATATATATAACCACCTCCTTCCATCACCCCCGCCGCTCACCACCACCGACCACCACCACCACCGACTACCTCGAACCACCACCACAACCACCTCTATATATAGCTTAATTTAAATCATTAACAAAACAAAATAAAAATCAAAATTATAACAAACCCATTACTTGTCATTCGTTTTTGGTTGCAAAAATGAAAAGTAATCATTAAAATGAGTTGAAAATGTAAGTTGCAGAGAGAAGTTCGGCTAGGAATTATGTGAAAAACTTTTTTTGAACTAGCCGAACTCAACTTTTAATGGAGGTTTTTCTTTTTTCCAGAGAAAAGTTCGGTTACATCACAAAAAGTTCGGTTACGTCGTAAAAAAGCTCGGTTACGTCATAAAAAGTTCGGTTAGTCGTAAAAAGTTCGGTTACGTCGCAAAAAGTTCGGTTTCGTCGCAAAAAGTTCAATTATGTCGCAAAAAAATCGGTTACGTCGCAAAAAGTTCGGTTACGTCACAAAAAGTTCGGTTACGTCGCAAAAAATTCGGTAACACCACAATTTTTTCTCCTAACCGAACTTTACTCAGAAAAACCTATATATTGAGTTCGGTTACGTCGCTATTTTTTTCTCCTAACCGAACTTTTCTCTGAAAACCTATATATTGAGTTCGGTTATGTCGCAACTTTTTTATTTTTTTTTCCCAGCCGAACTTTTAGTTCGGTTGCGTCGTAATTTTTTTTTCCTAACCGAACTTTTCTCCGAAACAAAAAACTCCATTAAAGCTGAGTTCGGGTACCTGTGTTTTTAAAAAGATTAACCGAACTACACTAGCAGATGAGTTCGGTAACCTGTTCTTCAAATGTTGTAGCCAAACTTTGTTAACCAGTCGGAAATCAATTTGTAAATTGTTCATTTTTAGGAATGTTTTGGCCAATTCAAGCACCATTAACTAAATTTGAAATATCCATGAGTACCCAAACCATGATACTCTCGTTGTGGCTCTTAAAGAAAAAGATCTAAGGTATCATCACATGAATCACTCATATCATAATTACTAAACTCAAAAAAAGATTTTTGGGTTCAGCCATCTTCTTCTTCATATTTCCTTCTTCTTCTTCTTCTTCTTCTTCTTCTTCTTCTTCTTCTTCTTCTTCTTCTTCTTCTTCTTCTTCTTCTTCTTCTTATCTCTCAAAAAAAAATATGTTAAAAACAACACAATCCAACTTATAAAACACTAATCACTAATCACTAACTAAGTTTATCATCAAGGGTAAAATGGGTATATTTTTTTTATAAGGGGTGACCAAATATTACTTCTAATATCCTCCCCAAAAACTTATGGGTAGTCCCCCACATTTATTGAGTAGTCCCCAAAAGATGGTTCAAGTTATGATAGTTATCAGGAAATCGTTAACAACACCTGAGCTTGTGTGAGAATGAAAGCCTGAATTGAACAAAAATTGGGCTTGGTAAATAATTTGCAGCCTAGATACGTTATCTGAATGTCTTACAAATATTGCTCTTTCCCAAACCAGAGTACCAATAACCTACTGCAAATTTATTGTTACCCAGAGGTGTCATATTTATAAGGGAATTTTTTGTGTTGAAGTTGTCATTTTTCTAGCACTACACAAGATACAAACAACATGTGAGTATAAACTCAGAGATCTTACTATTCATTATTGATCTTTCATATCTGAGATGAGTTATTTTGCGTTTGGGTCATAGATTCTGGTTCGCTTTAGTGTTTGGGTCATAAGTTTGTCCAAATTAGTGTTTGGGTCGTTGACTCGTTAGTCAACCACGTTTTATGGTCAAACAGTTAGAATAGTTAACGTCAGTTTCAGTCTTCAATTCTTCATATTTCCCAATTTTCAATTTAGCTGGTCAGAGTTACATGTAGTCAACTACTACCATTAACGATTATTATGAAACCTGTCAGATTAAATACCTGAGAAATAGAGTGAATAACAATTGTTAGTTGTTAAAGACCTGCCTATTTATTAGGATTTGATGGATGATAGCCATGGCCATTCAAAATCCTTTTGGTGCAGGTAGCATATCATTTGTACTCTTATCTCCCACAAGTTTCATGTCATCTCTTAATTCTACCCAAAGTTGTTGTTTGATTTGTGCTCAAGATTTTCGATGTCTAACAGGTCTTTAATCTAACTGGTTTCATCTCAGAATACGGTAGTGATATACCATGATTCTGCTGGTGGAATCATCAAAGGAGTCATGGTCCAATAAGTTTTCCGTTTTAATTTGTTTTGAAGGCAATTCATAAACTACTCAATGTTATATTTGATTAATTTACTTAGCAGACATCTTTGCATTTTGGTTTACGAATGGAATTGATTAGCATGCTGATGTACCTTGATTTTATGATCATGAGGAAAGAATAGACTTGCTTGAGAAGTGTTTGAAGAAATGATCAATAGAGGCTTAACGATAGATGGTAACAGTAACTAACAATTTGAAGGAAACCGCTAGTTGTCCTTGTTGACTAACGGGTCAACGACCCAAACACTAAATTGGACAAACTTACGACCCAAACACTAAAGCATACCAAAATCTAGGACCCAAACGCAAAATAACTCATCTGAGATTGCTATCTCTTTTCCAAAACAGAAAGATTATTATAGGCCTATAGGGGGATACATGCCTGACCTGCACCGAGAGCATTTATTCTTTTTTATTTTTGAATGATACTAGCGTGAAAAGAGGTGTGAGACTGGGATCACTGGTTGTAACCTTAAAATACGAATCAGAGGTGTGAGGACCCTTGAGTTTCTCGGTACATATATTTTGCCTCGTTTAATTAGGGGCCCCAAGAAATAATTAGGGGCCCTGACCAATTTATACTCACACCAAAAATTATAGGGGGGTTTCTAAAGGCGGTGAAAATTTCATTATGCCCTTCTCTAATAACTAAACAAAATAACCATATTAATCTTTAACCCAAGGCCCCCAATTTCATTTCCTATCTAAACAAAAACTCTTCTTCTCCTTCCCTATTCCTCTCTCTGCTCTTTCCTCCCCCATTAACGATTTGATTTTTTTTCTTCTTTCAAACATGGCACAATTAGCTTTTTCATAAAAAATGACACTTACTAAGGCGGAATCGGAGAAACGTATGGCTCCAATCAGAAGGTATGTGAACTATAACCCCCTAATCTAACTTGGGTTTGCGTTTGATTTGATTTTCTGATTGAAAAATTAGGTTTTCAACTGCAAAATTGCTGTTTCAGTTCTAGGGTCATCATAGTAGAAGTCCTTATTCCTTAACGATTTTTCATCTGCATTTTGATATTATGAAATCAATTGCAAAATTGCAGTTTCAGTTCTAGGGTCGTTAATGTCGAGGTCCTTATTACTTAACGATTTTTCATCTGAATGTTGATATTATGAAAAATCGTTAATGTTTATGCTGAGGGAGATAATGACCCTAGGTTAGAGAGTAGGATGTTTTAAGTACCCCTATGATGATTCATGTTGACGACCTATTTTATTTCTAAACGACTCTATATTATACAAAACTACCTCTCTGTCCAAAATAATGAAAGGGTCGTTAGTTTTAATATATAAACCATTAACGATTATTATGACGACCAATTTTTAGAACCTAACGACTCTGTATAAAAAAAAACTTGTTTAATGTCCAAATAATCATATGGGTCGTTACCTTAAAGAAGTAGAGTCATCATTTTGTATTTTAGAATCGTCATAATCTAATTTGGAGTCGTCATTTATGTTGAAGGGTCGTTTGTGATGATGATGATGATGGTCATGCTGGTAACAATTGTTCTGGTCGAGGTGATGGTGGTGGTGGTAAGGAGGATTTGGAGATTGACGAGGAGGAGGATGGAAATGGTGGTGGTAGTGGTGATAAGGATGATGATGATGATGATGGTAAATATGTTGGTGATAAGGAGGATGAAAATGATGATTCTACCATTCTTAAGATTGTGGTGAGTATTTATTTTTGTAATTGTCATCGTCATCTACATACAAATATAAGTTTGTTAATGTGAATTTGTATTTGAATGCAAATAGAGGGAATAGGTGAATCTTTTTGACAACGAATTGTGTCGCTCGGCCGACAAAGGGGAAGTGTTCGATCCTGACAAACAACGTCGGTACGCTGATTACTGCAGACATGTTGAAAATCCCAATGCAAAGGAAATGTTTGCTGAGCTGGCTAAGGAAGGTAAGAGGAGCAGGAAAACACGTATCCAACTAATAGAAGAACGTGTTTAATAGGGACAATGTAGCCATCATCCTTTTGATGAATAATGCAGTAAAGAAGATGGTGGTTCCCCAGGGGGCAATACAAATTAGGGTCCTTCTAATAGAAGATGGAAAGTTAGCCGATCATGGAGGTACTAGGGGTTACTGTCGAAATGAACTTATGTTTTATGTTACTTTTGACTTGAACTTATGTTTCTTAACTTTTCTTAGATGCAACTATTTTTTCCATTATATACTAGGTGTTTGGTTTGGATGGTTTGTTGAAACTATTTTGCTTTCCTAAGATTTTAAAACGTTGTTGAGAAGTTTTTTGTTTAAAAGTTGGCTACAATGAATAAGGACTCTGAAGCTGATAAGATTATATAATGTGGCAGCTTAAGGGTCGTCAACTATATATATAGCAGAATAACAACCACTTCATAGTCGTTAATGTTATAGATGTCAAAAATGATGACTCTAAGCTATCAATGGTTGGTTAGTGTCGTTACTGAATATGATTACACAAATGACGACCCTAAGAGTTACATTTACAGGGAGTTTTTGGTTTTAGAGTCGTCTTGGTATAAATAAAACAAAGTAACGACGCTAAGTGACCTAGGTAAATAGATGGAGTCGTCAATGTTTATCATACCACCTTAACGATATTTCATAACGTGGAAAAATTGCAGGTTAGAGTCGTCATTTGTAGTGTTAGTACAGTGACGACATAGGATAGTCATTTGGGTATACACCCCCTACTATGACGACCCTTACACTAAGTTGTTCCATGGTTTGGATGATTCGACCACTTGGAGAAACGGACATACAAATTTAGTCTTACCATTATCACAATCATGTTTGTTATTTGAACCTTCACCAACATCATTTCCTCCACTTGAATCACTCATTTCTAAAAACCCTAAGTTTTCCCCTAAAACTCCTCTTCTTCTTCTCAACACACAAAAATATTAAAAAAAAATCCCCAAGTTTTAACTATTTAATCTGATTTTAACTTAAACACAATAATTAACTAATTATTAACACTAATCATTTAGGGGTAGTTTAGGTATTAAAAAATTGGATAATGGGCACCCAAATTTGCTATTTCATGTCCCTTTTTGTCATGTAGTGCAGGTCCCCTAATTGTTTTCATGGGCCCCCAATTAAACGAGGATATTTTGAGATTAAAATGTTATAATTTTATCAATGGATTTTTATTTTTTTACTAAGGATATAAAGATGGTCCAAAGACCAATAACCTTTCCAACATGTTATTGACTCTGTTTCTGGAAAAAGGATACTTCCACTTTTTCAATTTAAAAGTATATTTTTTCCAAAAACAGAGGGAGTACAACATTTCCTTCCAATAGAATTTTCCAATGGATAATTAAGAATCAAAGTTGTACAGTTCAAACCCATTTTGTTATGGATATCAAAGAATGACAAAACTTTTTATTTAATTACTAATTAGTGCTTAATTTACATATTTATAGTTTCAATTTCATACTTGTTTTAGTATAATTGTATATTACCCTGCAATATATCTGTTTCCACTTTTATTCGTTTTTTAGGTGAATCATTCGAGATCAATTAAAATGGTTTTGAAGTCTAACTATTCGGTTAGCATTTTTCACTTCATGAATCACGCCTTTTCGAAAGCATTACTCAACTGAGTAAAGGTTCAGTCATTCGTGCCATGTCGGATGAGTAGCATTTAGTCTCACTCATTTTACCAACAATCTTTCTCAATCGAAGTCCCGGATTCCCAACTTGTGGTTCAATTTATTCTTCGTCTTCATCTGGAGGCATCTAATCAAGAGGAATACAACTTGAATCGTACATAAGAAGGCAAATGTCTTCAGCGGATACCACCCCCATGCTCCCACGGTCCAGTATCATTTATGGCATGCGGGAAGAGCTCGTGCACCCAACACAAAAGATGAGACATTATCATCATGGGGTGACTTCTTTCAAAAAAATTGGTCTCAGGAAAGTAACCAATGATCTAGCCATATAACGAAATAAATTTTTACAAATCTCAGAAGTAGTTATGCCTAGGAAATCACTACTTAACCTTGTTGTTGTAGTCAAGCTAAAGTGATTAAATAAGAATTCACTTAAGGCTAGGTGATCACTCCTCAACCAAACCGTAAATTGAAATGAAGATATATGAAGAGTTGGAAACCACCATGTTGTAGATAATAGATGATAGGTGTGATAAACGCCTAATTTTATATCTAGTATTTATGATTTCTTTGCGAGTTTTCGTGTGAATTATGTGTCTTATGTTTACTTTTGAGCTCATTAGGTACTTTTGAGTCATACGAGGAAAAGAAGAAGAAATCACCCAATTTGAGCAAAAAGATCAAAATTATCATTTCACAGGCGAGTGATATTGGGAGCTTGGCCAAGGTTAAGGGGCAACTTTACTTGGAAAAGCACTAAATACAGGTCAGCTGAGGATAAGGGTAATCATTTGGTTAGCCCTTATCTTATTATGGAATCCTAAAATCATTCTAGATACCCCCTATCTACTTCACTTGAGTGGGTATAGCTAGTCTCATCCATACACAAAACTCTCAATCATTTCCTTACTCAAATTTAGAGAACAAAAATTGAGAAACGGCTGTGCATTCTTTTGTCTGAAAATCAGAGAGATGGGTCTTGAGAAAAGAAGAAGATCTAATGCGTATAAGTTGTGAACTACGAACAATTGAGTTTTGGTTATTCTGTGATGGATCAATTACAGCGAGAAAGGAAAGAACTAGGGTTTATACGGCTGTGTACCAGGTTCGAATCGAGAAGAACTAGCTTGTTTAGAGAGATGGGTTTGAGTGATTTCAAGTTCTGGTAGTGTTGGCAGTGATAAAAAGACCAAGGAAATGGTATAGGATTGTTTCAGAATTCGAAATGGTAGAGATGATGAATTCTGCAGGAATTGATTTAGGGTTGATGTTGCCAGTAAGAGAGAAGATGCAAATGTAGAAATTAGGTCGATGATTAGAGATCTGAGTGTGAGATTCAACAGCTGTTCTGGAGATTCAAGGTGGTACAATGGCAGCTGAAATGTGACAAGGAAGATAAAGATTGCAGTTTATGTAGCAGAGAATCTAGGATATGGATAATGGCTGTGGAGGTTGTTTTGCTGGTGAGAGTTGAGCCTGTGATGCTGTTTTCAGTTGATGGAGTATGATAAAATGGGTTCTACAGATGCTTGAAGTTGGTATGCAGTTGCAGGTGGCTTGAACTCTGCAAGGAATAGGCAGTGAGAAGAGCTGGTTTGTGCAAATGATGGGTGGTGAAGTTGTTGGTATGACAGAGCATAAGGAGATGTGAAGCTGTTAACCATGGATCAATGGTTGAACTAGGATAGCATGGTTGAGCTGCGCTACTGGTGATTGGCAACTGGGGTTGGTTTTGCAGAATAGAGCCGGAAAAGATGATAGAATGAAGAAGCTGCAGCTACTGATGTGTGTTGTGTTCATGGTTCAAAATAGACAAAGAGCAGCAACTGTTGCAGGGGGCTTAATTAGCTGCGACAGTGCGTCGAGCCTAGAAGCAATAAAGTGTGATTGGTGCTGGAGATTTGGAGGAAGTGTGGTACTGAGATGGGTTATGAAGAAAGTGGTGAAGCTGCGAAGTTAGTTGCAGGCTTGTTACGGTTACAGTCGACAAGTTGGGGGGTTGCAGGTTAAGAACAGAAAAGGGAAGTGAGGCGAGGCTGTACATGAGTCGAATGAATGAATGGACCTATTGTTGCAATGTTTTAGATGTATGTCTAGGTTATGTTGCAGGTATACAGAGCTGGAGCTGTAGGAGGATTAGTGATCACAAGGCAGTGGAAGTTAGGGTGGAGCAGTGTCGTTGTTGCTGCAATTGATGACAGTGCTAGAGGCTGTAAAGAGTGCTGCATGGGCAGTGGTGATGTGCAGTTAAGCCCAATGAAGAACTGCAGGAGCTGAAATTGGAGGAACAGCTTATGAGAAGGATAATGATCTCCTGGGACTGAAGCTGATAATGCGGTTGAGTACCTGAGATGAAATTGAAGCTGAAATGCTGTTGCGTACAAAGGGTTGCAGGTACAGATGATACTTATGCTGCGAAGAGATATGGAATTGCAGGTGTGATTGTAATGGTGGTGATGCTGATACATTGCAGCTGCAATTGGAGGTTAGGGTTCAGATTTGAGCTTAAGGCAAAATGAGTTTTAACTGAGTTCTGCTGGTGGTTTAGGATGTATTGAATATGAGATTGATAAATTGATGGCTACTTCAAATTGGTGGTGCCATTAAGCTGGTTCTGTGGCCCATTGATCTGAGGTGAATTCTTATGAGTGGACCTGCAATGGAACCAGCAAGGAGGACAGTGGAGATGGCCATGAGACTAAGTCTTCCAGATTTCAAGTTATCCGAGTCGGCTCAATGTGTTAACCGATTTGACTCGGATGGATGTGGACTTGCTAGCTGGGCTTCACATATGGGATATGCAGACAGAGATGGGTTTTGGCCGAATTTATTTGGTCTCAACCTAATTTGGCAGGGGGAGGCATAAAAAGGATGAACTCTAATCTATTAAGGATATCTTTGCTTCTACTTTGGTTTTCTAGGGTTTTAGACATGGAAACCCTTCTTTTTATCCTTGTTATGAACTACATGAGCATGAGCTAATTTTATTATTGGTGATGGATTGATTTGATTTCACATAATATGTTTCTTGTTCAATAAATTAGTTTTGTCTCATATTATCGTTTATGATTCACCAATAATATTGTTGCATGATTGAATGTTAGTTTTGTCAAGTTGCAAATTGGTAGAACTCACATACATATCTTTTGCTAGATTAGGGTTATTATACGCAAAAGTGATAATTCCTGATTGCAAGTAGCACAAATATGGTTATTTCTTGTAGTGATATATCCTAGTAACCATATGTGAACCATAACCTTTGTTAAATCAGATTAGTGATTTTACACGTTCGATTGCTTTGATTGGCCTGATTTCATAGAACTTAATGCATCTAGGGAATTAAACTTGATTAGTGCTTTTACACGTTAGGTTGTTCTCTTAGATAGAATTCATATTCGCATCTTTTAATGTGATTGTTGATGACAAGAGGAAATTAGCGGGATATTCTTGCGATCAAGGTATTCTAGGGCCATTGATAAATAGAGATTAAATATCAATTCTACTTATTGTTAAAAAACATGTTTGTGAATGAAGATGAATCCTTAACCAATATCTTTTCTACTTGATTTATTTGTTTATTTGCTTTTATATATTTGTTTGAGTTTTAAAAATCATAAAAATCCCCCTTGTTACTTTTAGGAAACCGAAACATATTGACAACGAAAGCCTCTGTGGATACGAACTCTTTCTTATCACTACTACATTTATTTTAGTTAAGTAAGAAAGTGTAAATTATTTTTGACGCATACGACAGCGATCAAATTTTGGCGCCGTTGCCGGGGAGGCAGCGGTTGTCACTTGTTTTTGGTTTCTTATTTTTTGTTTTGTTTTGTTTTTATTTTTCTGGTTTTTAACCTTGGTTTGAGAATCTTATTTCAGGTACTTTCTTTTCATGGAAGGAGCATACTATGAGAATGGATACGGTTTTTAACAACCTCAACAATACGACACCTACCAATTCCAGGGGTATAATCAAAACCAATTCACTGGTTATAACCAATATTCCATGGAACCTTATGGTTTTCCTCAACAACCTTATGGCGGGTACGTGTGTGAACAACCACAAGGATTGGAGGATTCTTATGCTCGTGAACAACAAGTCTCTAACTTGTTAGACAACTTTTCCAACTTTGTACGGCAAGAGTTTCAAAAAGATAAAGAGGCTACAAACGAGCAACTCCAAGAACTTCGTGAAGGTATTGCTAACTTACAAAGAGATATTGATCAATACAAAGAAGAAATGTATGAAGAAGAACTTTGTTTTAAAAGCAATGATTATTCTAATGTGCTTGTAGTTTGTGATGAATATTTGATTGATGTTAATGTTGAAAAAGGCCAACCTTTGGGGTCTTTCGTTTATAATTGTGTAGTTAATTCAACTCTTGATCTTAATAATGATCATTAACCTATTCAAAAGGATGAGTTTGAGACTAGCAACACTAAATTCAGTGAGAATCAATCTTATGTTAACTATGAAAGTGATGATGAGTATGAAGATACATCACTTGAACCAACTCATGGTGACATTTCCCAAAGGTGTACCGCGGAATCTTTTTGGGATCAAGATGAACATGAAGAGGACTATGATGGCACTTATGTAGATAACTCAAGCATTGATCTTAATAATGATCAAGAGCCTATTCAAAGGGTGGAGCTTGAGGATGATGCATTTTTGAGTGTTCTAAAGAAATTCCTCATAGTGAAATTTGGATCCGCAGTAGAGCATGTGCCTAATAACGAAGAGGAGAATGTTGAGAATGAAAACGATTTGACCAATATTGTGGAAGACCCAATTGAGCGTGCAAAAGATTGTAACGAAGATGTTGATGTCGAGACTTTGGTTAAGGCAGAAACGAATGAAGAATTATTGCAAGTTTCAATAGAGGACCACGATGTGCAAGAGGTAAGTAATTCACTTGAAGTTTCTAAGGATGAAGAGGATACTATAATACAAGAGTTGCAAGGTTTGGCTAATCCTTTGCCTATTTATCCTTCTCCTTTACCTCTTATTGGCTTGAATATATGTGCTTCGAGAATATTTTTAAATGACTTTGTTTCTCGATATCCACCATTAGAAACTTTTGATTCTCATACTATGAATGTTTGCAAAGAAAAAACCATAGAAGTCCCTGATTTTTATGTTCTTTATACACTTCCAAGTGTAGAAAAGAATAAGTGTGGGGGAAACTTCTATGGGCGATAGCTTCAATTCTATTTTCTTGTACTAATATTTGTGTGAAGCTAATATTTGCAAAATAGGTTACATGAAAGGATCCCCAACTTTTCAGATTATTGGTGTATGGGGAATTCGTCTTGCAAGTCCGGCTGACGACTTTAAACCAAGCGCTAAGTGGGAGGCAACCCACCGGTTTTGTATCTTTACCTTTATCTTTTTATTCTTTAAGCATTTTATCTTTATTTTCTTGTTTTTGCATATCAATTGCGGAATTTCCCACCTTGAACTTTCTTTGTACGATTCAATTTTACATTGAGGACAATGTAAAGTTTAAGTGTGGGGGAGCATTTATATGTTTGTATAGTTTGTTTTATGCCTTTAGTAAAAAAATAAAAAAAATAAATAAATAGAAAAACCAAGAAAAAAATTGTGCTTTTTGAACTCCGAAATCTAGAAACTTGTGCCTTTAGGATGACACCATTAGTGGATGGAACCATTTTGATTGCAGGAGTTGAGGAACCAATTAACTAAAAGGGACGAACATAGCTCAGAAATCACAAATAAAATGATAGTTGTTACCATATCTCGAAATATCACTATATCACATTCTATTTTTATTTTTTCATATTTATCTATTTTTCTCTAAGTGCTTTGGTGGGTCACTAAAAATCGAGTTGTTATTAATGCTAGGATGAATTAGAGTGATTGAGTTGCTAAAAAAAAAAAATTAGAAAAACCAAGAAAAAAATTGTGCCTTTAGGATGACACCATTAGTGGATGGAACCATTTTGATTGCAGGAGTTGAGGAACCAATTAACTAAAAGGGACGAACATAGCCAGAAATCACAAATAAAATGATAGTTGTTACCATATCTCGAAATATCACCATATCACATTCTATTTTTATTTTTTCATATTTATCTATTGTTCTCTAAGTGCTTTGGTGGGTCACTAAAAATCGAGTTGTTATTACTGCTAGGATGAATTAGAGTGATTGAGTTGCTAAAAAAAAAAGACCGACCAATTAGACCAAACGGAATAAAAATGACACTTGGGAATAGCAGTATGTGTGAAACGTTGTCCCTGTCTCCGTCGCCTAAACAAGCATGGAATGCAGGATCCAAGGCAACTATCATGTACTTGCTGACAAGAAGCATGCGCTTGGATCCAAAAGATCTAATCATGCCGTCTAAAAAAAAAATTTTTTTTTTTATTATTGTTGAATAAAGTCACTCCTGGTTCCCTTGTATATGCCAGTGAGTTGATGTAGAAATAAGATTGTTGACCACTGGTTCCCTTGTATATGCCAGTGTGTTGACACTATAATTCATACCAGTAGCTCAATCTAATAGGATGCATAGGTTCATCTTGGCGGTGACCTTCAGACAGATATGGGAAACATCGATCACTTGTGAATATTTGCCAACATCTACATCATATCCATCTTCTTAATCTTTTCATTGTGATTGTGGTTTGTTAGTTTCCGAGTATTGTGGCTTGTTCCACTATCTAATTAGAGTTTTATTTACTTAAATATGAACTGAATTTGTGCAAGGTACCTCTTCCTGTAGTCATTTTGGATTCGTTCATTGATTTGTCACAAATAGACGGAGTTGGAAATATAGGTTTTGTAGGTAGACCTTTTGTAAACCTTCACTAGACTATAACTCGTCCACTAGGGAAACCTAGGGGTTTAAAGGCTTGTTATTTATGCTAAAAGGGACCGTAGCCTCGACGACACAGAGTTGTATGTATTTGTTTTAGTTTTGTTTTATTTGCTCGTGAACAAGCAAAGTCTAAGTGTGGGGGAATTTGATAGGTGTGATAAACGCCTAATTTTATATCTAGTATTTATGCTTTCTTTGCGAGTTTTCGTGTGAATTATGTATCTTATGTTTACTTTTGAGCTCATTAGGTACTTTGGAGTCATACAAGGAAAAGAAGAAGAAATCACCCAATTGAGAAAAAAGTGCAAAATTGTCATTTCACAGGCGAGTGATATTGGGAGCTTGGCCAAGGTTAAGGGGCAACTTTACTTGGAAAAGCACTAAAGACAGGTCAGCTGAGGATAAGGGGTGTCATTTGGTTAGCCCTTATCTTATTATGGGAGCCTAAAATCATTCTAGATACCCCCTATATACTTCATTTGAGTGGGTATAGCTAGTCTCATCCATACACAAAACTCTCAATCATTTCCTTACTCAAATTTAGAGAACAAAAATTGAGAAACGGCTGTGCATTCTTTTGTCTGAAAATCAGAGAGATGGGTCTTGAGAAAAGAAGAAGATCTAATGCATATAAGTTGTGAACTACGAACAGTTGAGTTTTGGTTATTCTGTGATGGATTAATTACAGCGAGAAAGGGAAGAACTAGGGTTTATACGGCTGTGTACCAGGTTCGAATCGAGAAGAACTAGCTTGTTTAGAGAGATGGGTTTGAGTGATTTCAAGTTCTGGTAGTGTTGGCAGTGATAAGAAGACCAAGGAAATGGTATGGGATTGTTTCAGAATTCGAAATGGCAGAGATGATGAATTCTGCAGGAATTGATTTAGGGTTGCTGTTGCCTGTAAGAGAGAAGATGCAAATGTAGAAATTAGGTCGATGATTAGAGATCTGAGTGTGAGATTCAACAGTTGTTCTGGAGATTCAAGGTGGGACAATGGAAGCTGAAATGTGACAAGGAAGATAAAGATTGCAGTTTATGTAGCAGAGAATCTAGGATATGGATAATGGCTGTGGAGGTTGTTTTGCTGGTGAGAGTTGAGCCTGTGATGCTGTTTTCAGTTGATGGAGTATAAGAAAATGGGTTCTACAGATGCTTGAAGTTGGTATGCAGTTGCAGGTGGCTTGAACTCTGCAAGGAATAGGCAGTGAGAAGAGCTGGTTTGTGCAAATGATGGGTGGTGAAGTTGTTGGTATGACAGAGCATAAGGAGATGTGGAGCTGTTAACCATGGCTCAATGGTTGAACTAGGATGGCATGGTTGAGATGCACTACTGGTGATTGGAAACTGGGGTTGGTTTTGCAGAATAGAGCCGGAAAAGATGATAGAATGAAGAAGCTGCAGCTGCAGCTACTGATGTGTGTTGTGTTCATGGTTCAGAATATCCAAAGAGCAGCAGCTGTTGCAGGGGACTTAATTAGCTGCGACAGTGCGTCGAGCCTAGAAGCAAGAAAGTGTGATAGGTGATCGAGATTTGGAGGAAGTGTGGTACTGAGATGGGTTATGAAGAAAGTGGTGAAGCTGCAAAGTTAGTTGCAGGCTTGTTACGGTTACAGTCGACAAGTTGGGGGGTTGCAGGTTAAGAACAGAAAAGGGAAGTGAGGCGAGGCTGTACATGAGTCGAATGAATGAATGGACCTGTTGTTGCAATGTTTTAGATGTATGTCTAGGTTATGTTGCAGGTATACAGAGCTGGAGCTGTAGGAGGATTAGTGATCACAAGGCAGTGGAAGTTTTGGTGGAGCTGTGTCGTTGTTGCTGCAATTGATGACAGTGCTAGAGGTTGTAAAGAGTGATGCATGGGAAGTGGTGATGTGCAGTTAAGCCCAATGAAGAACTGCAGGAGCTGAAATTGGAGGAACAGCTTATGAGAAGGATAATGAGCTCCTGGTGCTGAAGTTGAGAATGCGGTTGAGTACCTGAGATGGAATTGAAGCTGAAATGCTATCGCTTACAAAGGGTTGCAGGTACAGATGATACTGATGCTGAGAAGAGAGATGGAATTACAGGTGTGATTGTAATGGTGGTGATGCTGATACATTGCAGCTGCAATTGGAGGTTAGGGTTCAGATTTGAGCTCAAGGCAAAATGGGTTTTAACTGAGTTCTGCTGGTGGTTTAGGATGTATTGAATATGAGATTGAGAAATTGATGGCTACTTCAAACTGGTGGTGCCATTAAGCTGGTTCTGTGGCCCATTGATCTGAGGTGAATTCTTATAAGTGGAGCTGCAATGGAACCAGCAAGGAGGACAGTGGAGATGGCCATGGGACTGAGTCTGCCAGATTTCAAGTTATCCGAGTCGGCTCAATGTGTTAACCGATTTGACTCGGATGGATGTGGACTTGCTATCTGGGCTTCACATATGCGCTATGCAGACATATATGGGTTTTGGCCGAATTTATTTGGTCTCAACCTAATTTGGTAGGGGGGAGGCATAAAAAGGATGAACTCTAATCTAATAAGGATATCTTTGCTTCTACTTTGGTTTTCTAGGGTTTTAGACATGGAAACCCTTCTTTTTATCCTTGTTATGAACTCCATGAGCATGAGCTAATTTTATTATTGGTGATGGATTGATTTGATTTCACATAACATGTTTCTTGTTCAATAAATTAGTTTTGTCTCATACTATCGTTTATGATTCACCAATAATATTGTTGCATGATTGAATGTTAGTTTTGTCAAGTTGAAAATTGGTAGAACTCACATGCATATCTTTTGCTAGATTAGGGTTATTATACGCAAAAGTGATAATTCCTGATTGCAAGTAGCACAAATATGGTTATTGCTTGTAGTGATATATCCTAGTAACCATATGTGAACCATAACCTTTGTTAAATCGGATTAGTGCTTTTACACGTTCGATTTCTTTGATTGGCCTGATTTCATAGAACTTAATGCATCTAGGGAATTAAACTTGATTAGTGCTTTTACACGTTAGGTTGTTCTCTTAAATAGAATTCATATTCGCATCTTTTAATGTGATTTTTGATGACAAGAGGAAATTGTTGGGATATTTTTGCGATCAAGGTATTCTAGGGCCATTGATAAATAGAGATTAAATATCAATTCTACTTATTGTTAAAAAGCATGTTTGTGAATGAAGATGAATCCTTAACCAATATCTTTTCTACTTGATTTATTTGTTTTTATATATTTGTTTGAGTTTTAAAAATCAGAAAAATCCCCCTTGTTACTTTTAGGAAACCGAAACATATTGACAACGAAAGCCTCTCTGTGGATACGAACTCTTTCTTATCACTACTATATTTATTTTAGTTAAGTAATAAAGTGTAAATTATTTTTGACGCATACGACAGCGATCAATAGACGAATCCAATGCAAAAATAATAAGGTCAACCAGACGTCGGATAAAGGAGTTACATCCAAAATGATGAAGGAACAAAAGAAAATCCATAGTCACGTAAGGCTAGAAAATGGCTTACTTGACATAGCCATAAGTGACCCTGAAAAATCATCCAAAAACTCTTATTTAACTCTCTAACCGTAGCCAGAGTGTATTGCAAGAATTTGGGCTTTCTATAATGTGGAAAACCTGATTTCATAAGGATTACAAACCTTATAAAGTGAGGATACTTGAATGCCAAGCATTAAAGGCTATAAAAGAAGACATCTTTACCTCTCATTCACATCTTCTACATATTAAACCTGGGGTTTATTCCTTTAAGAGGGGGGACTATTCATTATTCTTCTTATACCCTTTTTTTATAATATGAGTAGCTAAATCCTTTGTTGATTAAGGATGAATTTAATATTATAAGTGTGAAGCTTAATTAGTTATACAAGCTTATTGGGAGTTTTAATTATTATCGATTGTATTTATTATATCTAATGTTTATTAGTGATTGCTAGGCTGTTTAGATGCATAGTACATTAATTCGTTGATTTTTTTAATGATAGTAAGAGTTAATTTGGACATAAGTAATAGTCTATTAACTATCTATATAAGTAGACACTGCAAGACCTTTTAGAGGGATTTATTGGAACTAATGTGAGTAAATAATATACCAGCAACTGGACCTTGATCTAAAAATTTAAATACTAGATCAACCTAAATTCACAAAACCTAAAGTGTTCGGTTGGATTACACCTTGAGTGATCCACTTATTTGTGGTTCAAAAAAATACTTGGTAAGGACCTACAGTAAATCGAACATGTAACCTTATGACGTACGTAGAGTCGGACACATTACCATAGCGCCACAAATCAGTGGTTTAAGAAACTTGTGTTAAAATGGGACAGAAGCAGGGTTTACCTTTGATGCTACTCTTTTCAATAGAAATAAGGGAAGAGCAATATTGGAAAACCTTACTCTATGCAGTGACAATTATAATGCAGTTGTATTTCAGTTGCAAGATTATGCTCATGATACTTTACGCTGTAACAACAGACAACATTTCAACAACAATAACAACACACATTAGTATTTATTTTTTCCCACCCTATAGTTATATGCCTAACTAACCAACGTGAAATTTAATATCGATGAAAAGATCTAGAATATTAATTATAAAATCTTAGAGTCACTGATCCACTTGAAATAAAATAAATACCAATTAGTTCATTTCATCAATTGGTATCCAATAAATCCCACACTCTAACAAATGAGAGAATAGCATAATCCAAAGATCTTAGATATTTTATTGTGTAGTGTTTAACTGTTAATTCCTTTCTCGTACCTTCTACACACATAGAAGTTGAAGCACATAGCTTTTGGGAATCACCATCTACTAAACTTACCAAATAACATCCCTTACACTTTAGTGTTCAGTTAGGAAATTAATCGAGTTCACGACATATATACATTTGTCAAAGTATCTAAATAAAAGATACAAAGAAACATAAATAACTAGCAATAAACTGAAATCAAATAATTGGTTCTTTGATCTATGTTTTCTTCCAAATCCCGTAAACTGTGACCACTATCCGTCAACTCCATTTTAGAGACAAATGTATACAAACTGAAAAGCGAGGGTCTAACAACCTCATACAATATTTCGATTAGCAATCTGTATGGACTAACTCTAATATACTTTTAAGAGAATCAACTAGACAGTCAGACTCAATATTAATAAAAAAGTATATCAAGGAGTTAATATCTCTATCTCTCGATTTGACCTATACTCAAGCAAATAGAAATCTACGAGTCTTTATCAAATACAAGAGAGATATAAACTTGGATGGTATCAAAAACCAATATCCAAGGATCAATCAATTTCCAATCAACAACCAAAGGTTGGATTTCACAATCGATCGATACAATGCACAACCTGTGATATTTCAATTATATAACAAAATATAATACGGAATAGAAATAACACAGACACCAGAAATTTTGTTAACGAGGAAACCGCAAATGTAGAAAAATGCCGGGACCTAGTCCAGATTGAACACCACACTGTATTAATCCACTACAGACACCAGCCTACTACAAACTAACTTCGATCTAGATATCATAGTGAACCCTAATCAATATCACAGTGATTCAAGGTACAATTGCACTCCTTACGTATCTGATCCCATCATGATATTACTCACTTGATTCCCTTAGCTGATCTCACCCACAACCAAGAGTTGCTATGATCCAAAGTCGGAGAAATGAATAAACAAATCTGTATCACACAGAAAAGTCTACGATAATAGATAAATTTGTCTCCCGCAGATAAACCTACGAGTTTTGTTCTGTTTTTTTGATAAAATCAAGGTGAACATGAACCAATCAATAACCCGAACTTATATTCCCGAAGAACAACCTAGAATTATTGGTCACCTCATAATAATCTAAATCATATGGTAGCGAAACTAGATATTGCGGAATCAAAAACGATGAGACGAAGATGTTTGTGATTTTTTTTATCTTACCCTATCAGAGATATAATCTCAAGCCAATTATTCAATTGAACTCGTACGATAGAAAATAGCAAGATCAGATCGCTCAACTAAAAGATAAGTATTTTCGTCTGGCTTTACAGTGCCAATGAAGTCTTTAAGTCATTAATCGACAAGGTCTCGAGAAAAAACCTATGATTAAAGGAGAATAGACTCTAGCAAACCAACTAGTATCACACAGGAGGTGTGGGGATTAGTTTTTCAAAGTTTCTAGACATCTCCTTATATAGTTTTCAAATCAGGGTTTGCAATCTAGGTTACCTTGGTAACAAAGCATTCAATATTCACCATTAGATGAAAAACCTGATTTATCCAAGCTAATATCTTTCAACCGTTAGATCAAAACTTAGCGTGTCACACACAAATGAAATGTATTTCATTTAGGTTTGAGTAACCATACCTAAACGTGTATATTTGGTTGGTTCACAAATAGTTAACCAATGGTTAGCCATATGAGCACTTTCATATCAACCATATTCATCTTCTCATAACTAGTTCAAATGACTCATAAGAACTAGTTCAAGAGTTCTTATGTACTACACAAGACACAATTGAAGAAAAAATGGTTTGACTCACTTGAATCAATTCATGAACAATATATCCAAGTTTTGCAAAGATTGCATTCCTTATTGTTTTATTGTTTAAGTTCATGGACAACCGATTTGAGAAATAACCAGCTTGGGTATGCGTACCTTAGCTACCGGAATAGGGTTTGAAAACCCAGTAGCAATTCTCAGATGAAAACTTTAGTGAGTACGCGTATGGGTACGCATACCTAAGGTGACTGGTTTGTAAGTTCGTAACTCCAAACTCAGCAGAAATTCACGGATATGAACTTCCGCCAGTACGCGTACCCAACCTGTCTCCTTCACTAATGTCGCATGCACACATATGCACGCACATGGTTTCCGGTACACGGACTTATACACTAATGTGCGAACACACTATATATGCTTATATCCATAGGTGGTTACGTAATCTCAATTCTACATTTCAATCATTGAAACATTCTTCTATAATGTTAATACTCGTTAGACATAAAGAATCGACTATCTTCATCAAAGCCATTTTCGAGATTGAAACTTCATCATGACTTTCATCACGGATAAAGATGAAAGTGGTTAAAGAGAAAGCTTACCAACACATATTTCGAGAAAACGATAGGCGAGTAAACTCGGCTCGAAATAGAAAATGTGTATGTATGAAAACTATCATACTTATACGACTGTTATCTCAAGAGTAGGAGATAGATAGACTTTTGAGTGCTAGATAAGTTCAAGTCTCCACATACCTTTTTGGTCGGATGAAGTTCCACCGGTTCCTTGAGTAGTTCTCCGCCTTCATAAGATAATCGCCATGGAGTCTGGAGCTCAATTATACTTAACTATCCTAGACCGAGACTTAGTCGTAAGTAAACTAGAAATCAAGACGTATAGTTTTGATCACTAATATTGACAAACATGCTTGAGATAGAAACGCATGCGAGTTCGACCGAGCAATGCTCTAACAATCTCCCCTTTTATCAATTTTAATGACAAAACTATCAATACATATGGATTACAAAATAAATAAAACTTTGTAGCTTCCCGTCCACATGCGTGATCTCCTTGGTGCTTCAACATTACTCAAAAACTTCATCTTTTCAAAGTGATCCCATGATTCCATAGATGTTCAATTCAGCATCATAGTTTTTGAAGTCCCGTAGCCATAACAATGAGAAAACAAAACCTCTCGATCATATATACAGTGTCATGGTATTATTACAAAGCATCAAAGTTCTTATATCACAACTTTGACAACAATACTATTGTGATATATATCACCCCCCCCTTAGTCAATACTTTCGTCTCAACACGAAAACCAATCCCCCTTACATAATAATCCGAAAACCATATGTATTTGTAGTGTGAACTACATATTAATTCTCCCCCTTTTTGTCAATATAATTGGCAAAGGTACGAAAACGGGATCCTAATGAAATTTTCACAGAGACACTTCAAGACCAAAGAAAATGACATATCAACTGGTTTAGATGCAATCATAAATCCAAAGCTAAATACATTCATCAAGGATTTTATAAAGATACAGGATAACCCCTAAAAATTCCACAGCCGCACTCCCCACAAATATATGGAAATTAAGTGCAAGTTCAAAGGAACTCTCCCCCATTTGATGTCATTCCCGAGAGAACAACAAGAGCGACCTAACTTTTACGAGAAAATAAGGATTTTATTGGACACCAAAAACCATAAGAAAAGATTTTCTATATCCAAAATTCTCAATTAAACTAACCACAAGAGAACTCATGATCAATTTAACAATCGAATTAAACACAAAAGTGATCAATTTAATTGAACATGCATGACATAAGAGAACTTACGGAGCTACGAATTTGTTAACCATAAATGAATGATTAAACTCAATCATTTTATGCTCAACACAAGAAAACTTATGGAGCATTGCAGTACACATAAAATATGGATCAGGGAAAAATCAATACAGCGGCATAGACAAGGATTCATTCTATTTTTTATCACTATTTACACAATGACATACAATAGACATAATCCTTGTAAACAATTTTTTTTAACCTATCTTCCATCAATCAATTGACATAATATACTTAACTTTTGTTTGTCAAAAGTTCATCGATCTTGTATAAAAACTTGCATATCGACATATAAAAGAGATAACTTCTGACATCATATAGGACAATAATAGTTCACAGATGCAAACACACATATCCCATAACATATTGCAATATATAAAATCATAAAGATTAATACTGAATAAATCATCTTCCAAACAATTTTAGAGTTTTAAATAAAAAAATCTAAAAACAAAGATGAAAAATATTGGACATAGCTATGTGTAATCACAATAATGGCTATTCCAAACTCTAGTTATTCTTCCTAAAACACAAGAATAAAAATTCTCATAAGAATACTTTCTAGAAAAAATTAAAATCAATTTCGGCACAAATATAAAGAAGTAAGAGAAACTACTCGTTATCTTCATCTTTGGAGGTCATGAAGGTGGAACGAACTTTGTCCATGTCTTCTCTAACATCGGGATACTTGGTAGCAATCACAAGTAATTGTTCTTGAACACAATTTACTTTGGTATTCAACTTACAAACACCTTTTTAAATTTGGCTAAGAAGCTTCATAGAAGAATCACTCGAGCCATCAATTGTGTCACACCTTTGTCTCTTGCATTCATATTCCCTCATTCGACGAAAAGTACACGGTCGAACAATCTTGGGGGTTCCAATGGAGTTCCCAATTGGCTCAATGGAGAAGTTGCGACAAATGCACTCAATTAAGCATGGAAAGCCTAACTTCTTGTCAACGGACATCATATCTAACATTGCAAAAAAATGTCGAGACCTTTGGTTTCCATCACAAGGTAATAGACTAATTCCGCAAACTCACGACTCCAACGACAATTCTCAACCGTAGAAGGACAAAGGTTGGAAATTCCCAATTTTTCAAAGGACTTTAGAGGAAAATCTAGTTGATTTGTAGGAAATTTTCCTCCGTTCCATACAACACTTTTACCACAAAGACCTTTTGAAATAGTTTCATGTGAAGGTCTTTCATCGCTTGGTCTAGGAAGGCGAAAATTACCCAAAGGGATTTTAGTAATCTTTGAAATCAATTCTCTATTAACTAGAATCCTTTCTCTATTGACCATGGTCTTGAATTCCATGTCCTCAAGAACAAATTCATGAGTGTTGGCATAGAAAATTCTAGTAAGAGTATCAAAACCTTCACCAAGACCATCAAAGATGTTTCCAAGGTTGAATTTTTCAAAGCAAGATAAATCCTTCTTGTACCCACTAACATCATCCAATTTCTTTTCAAGAATAAACCCAGTAGTAGAAATCTTTTCAAAAACCTTTCCACATGATTCATTCACAAATCTAATCCTAATAGAATTTTGTTCAATAGGAAAATCCATAGAAGAGGATGAAGAACCTAGGTTATTTGAAAAACCTTTTGAACCCTTAACATTCTTCATGATTCTAGAAGGAAATAAGGGAGTGGGAAAATACTTACTTGGCTTTTATCTTGAAAAATTCCTTCACAAATTTTTTTCCAACAATCTTTAATGGATAGAAAAATTGAACCCTAAAAGTTCACGAACGCGGACGATGAGAGGGGAAGAAGGGTATGCATACCCGTACTTCTTTTATACCCACAAATGGGTTTGAACCTGTGCACAAACTGCGACCCACAAAAGGAAATGGGATTTTTTGAGGTACATATACATGGAGTAGATACCCGTGAAAAAAAAAACCTACACCATTTTTTGAAAAGCTTTTGTCAGAAAACTTAAAGAATTACATAAACAAAGTCAAACCATTACTTGCCCCATTTCAAGTCATATACAAATAGGGTGAAGCCAATCCTGAATTCAGGTGGTGAAAGGTGCAGGGGATTTCTCATGCAATTTTTTCGGTTGACATTTGTAATCAGAATCAGGAGCATAATCATAGTGATATTACTCAGAGTTCTTTAAGATCTTTTTCTTTTGACACGGAAATGACATTTTCTGATAGATGGTTCCTTTACCACTCTCATGAGAAATCTTTTTATTAACTTCACATGAGAAAGTAGTTGGAATAGTTTGTACATCAAGAGACCATGATTTGACAGGTACAAATTTTTTATGAGAACCATTCAATTTCTCCATAGAATTAAGATTTTCTAAAAACTTAAAAACATTTTCAAACGCTCTAAATAGATCCCTGTCAATTGATCCTTTATGATAGTAATCCTCAAAGGGATTAAGATTAATTCTTGTGAGAGTCCATACCTTTGAGCGTTGATCATGTTTTCTTTGACAATTCTCTTTAGTGAACTTTTTATTTTTTCCTTTAGATTGTTTCTTCACATCTAGATTTTCCGATATTATAGAAGGTGTAAGATTATCATGTGAGACCTTAGGTCTAAAGTATAATAATCTCTGAACAGTCGTTGAGGAACTCTGGTGTGCATTACAGATGCCATGATCAATCCTCCCAACAAAGATTCCCATAAGGATAGACTTTTTGAGGATCATACAAACACAAAATTCTAAGGTTTAGAGTGTTTGCCTGCTCTGATACCAATTGAAAAAGCGGGGGGTCTAACAACCTCACCCAATATTTATATTAGCAATCTGTATTGACTAACTCTAATATAATTTTAAGAGAATCAACTAGACAGTCAGACTCAATCTTAATAAAAAGTATATCAAGGAGTTAATATCTCTATTTCTCGATTTGATCTATACTCAAGCAAATAGAAATCTGCGAGTCTTTATCAAATACAAGAGATATAAACTTGGATGGTATCAAAAACCAATATCCAAGGATCAATTAATTTCTAATCAACAACCAAAGGTTGGATTTCACGATTGATTGATACAACGCACAATCTGTGATATTTTAATTATATAACAAAATATAGTGCGGAATAGAAATAACACATACACCAGAAATTTTGTTAACGACGAAACCGCAAATGCAGAAAAACCCCGGGACCTATTTTTGACAGTTTTGATCTGTCCTAAAATACGCATTTTGGACTAGTGAGATGTTTGTTGATCATGTTTTATTTTACAACATACTCAAATTCGCATTATATCGTCGAACAAATTTGAATGGGGCTTTTTGATTCTGATGTTCATGCATGCACCACTTTTAAGATAATAAATTATACATGAACTTTGGCATGGATTTTGACGAAGGTCATATTCATAAAATCACATCTGAAATTATGCGTCTTTGATCAGTATCAGAATCATAAGAAATTTGTGTCATCACTTTCCGCAAGAGAAGTGAATTTCAGTTATGTGAACTTCATGAAAGCAATAATATATGTTGGTGACATTAGGGTTTCTAAGGAAAAACTTTCAATGTTCCATTTATTAATTTCATGATTAAGCTGAAAAACTCAACATCTCTTTTGAATTCGGATTTCACTATGGTGTTTAACCCGTAAAATAAATATGATGTGGATGATATCATATATCTTCTCCTAGACATATTGCATGCTAGTATAAAAACACTAATTAATTCTAGTCTATTCATCAGTTGAATTCCTGGAAATACACTAATGTTTACTTACTCGGGATTCATGGATTTTCTCAGCCAAATTCGATAGAGCAGTAATGCATATTTTCCTTTTGGACATCTAGGACACCCCTGAATAAGCCCAGAGTAAAAGGCATGGGTGCCTTTAATAATAATGCTCAAAGGAGCATCCAAAAGTATGGAAAAACAAGAATATGGAAGTTTGATCAAAGAAGGAAAGGGAAGAGAGATAAAATAATAATAAAATAGGGAAACCGTGAGGGGTGGGCCCACACGGCTAGCCGTCCGACCATGCTGTTGATTTTAGCCGCTCTCTCCATATTTTCCCTTTATTTTATTATTATTATTATATGAAAATAATACCACCCGGGGCATTTTATTAGAAAATATAAAATATTTTGCTTACACATTGGTAGAAGGTAGCCGAGCAACAATCTAGGCACCCACACCTTTTTGAATAATAATACCTAGCCTATGAAATAAGGACCCGCCTAATCTATAATTTGCATCTTGACTTGCGAGACAGTTCTTCAACCTCTTTAGAAAAACGCATGTGTCTTCCCAAAACCCCCTATAGTCATGAAAGCCAAAACACTAAACCCATAACCATATGTGAGGCATTTACCCAAGTATATAGTACGCTTATGGGTAACAGCAGTAGATATGGCATGTCCAGGTGTGAAATTCACGGTGCTAGCACTTGTAAAGGGTGAGACACCGGTGATATCGAAGCAGATATATTGTATGTTATCCCAATTGCACACCATTATGTCTGCAAGCCTTAAAGCGTTGGCATTTTCCGACAAAAAACCCATAGGTACTTCTTTACGAGCAGCAACCCCTGATTTGTAACAAAGGTCTGTGAAGACATCTCTTACCAAATCGTGACGGAACTTGAGACTGATATCCTTAGCACAATGTATTTCATGGTCACGTATATATCCATTGCTCGAATGCAGCTAGTGCATTAGATATCTGCTTCAAAAAGAGGAATTCTGAAAAAGCGGGGGTACAACAACCACACCCAATATTTCATTTTGGCAATCTGTATGGAAAAACTCCAATATGATTCCAAGACAATCAACTAGACAGTCAGACTTAATCAATGGAAATATATTCAAGAGTTGTATCTCAGTTTCTCAATGTAATCATCAAATCAAACAGATAGAATCCGTGAGCCTGATTATAATGAGAAACAACTTGAACGATACCAAAGACCAATGTTCAAGTGTCAATTAATTTATATCAACAACCAAAGGTTAGATTATCTAATTTATTATACTACGCACAACCTGTGATATTTCAATTATATAAACAAATATAATGCGGAAAATAAATAACACGGACACCAGAAATTTTGTTAACGAGGAAACTGTGAAAAGGCGAGGGTACCCAAATATACCTCAAGCTATTACTTTTCCTTCCTATAAGTCTATTCTCAGAAAGTGATTATCTATGGACTGAGTCGAGACAATACAACTAATCGGTTCACACTTCATGTGATCGTCTATGGATACGAGATCGAGACAATACAACAGCGAAGTATGTTCACTTGATACAAAGGTTCAGACTTAACCAAACACAATAGGATTCACGTATCAAGTAAATAGGAATTAACGTTTGTGCAATTTACTTTAATTATAATAAAAATAATTATAATGCGAAAATATAAAGTAAATGACACATCAAGATTTTGTTAACGAGGAAACCGCAAATGCAGAAAAACCCCGGGACCTTGTCCATAATTGAATACACTCGGGATTAAGCCTCTATACAAAATAAACCAACTTCGTATAGTTAAGACCAAGCAACTAAACCTATAGTTCACTTAGTTCTGTCTGTATTCCCACGCCTCCAACTTGTAAACAAGTCACGTACTTGGACTAATTCCTTTGGTTCGTATTCCAAACAGTAAAGGAACAACAAATCTGTTTGGTATCAACTCTCTTCAACCAACTGATATGAGTTGCGCAAAGGTTTCCTTGTTTATCTTAACATAAACTCCTTTGCCAGGTTCCAAGATCTATCTTATGTTCAATCACCCAAAGGGCAATCGATAAGATTAAGCCAACAACACTCTTAATCCAAAGAATTATGTTGATACCGATCTTCTCAATTATTCTATCAAAATACCCAAAAGATAAATCAATTATAGTTGGATCCTCTTTTACCAATACAAGTATTATGCACACCAAAGATTATAAAACCAGGCAGTAATCTTCTATCTCTTCTTTGTCTTAAAATCTTCTTAGATCTTCAATAAACACCTTCACACAACTACTTGAATCTCTTGTGCACACAGAACGGAGTTTGTTAACAATGGATTATCACAAGATCGTCTTTAGATCTAACAACAGTCTAAAGATCCCTGTCGAAACCTTGAACTAGTTTGAGTGAATCTTATATCAGAAGAGAAGATTTTCAAGCATAAACAAACAAGGTGCAATCAAAGTTCAACCACCGTTAGTCAATCAAATCAATTCGAAAACTAAAGATAAACTGCAATATCTAGTTTCCCACCAACGGGTCGCGCTAGATCTTCTCAATCCCAAAGAAGACTTTTAAATGAGCGGCCGTAAGAGATTTCACCTAATTAGATTACTCTCCTCTCCGATAGGCGGCTTCACCAGTAACAAAGAAAAAACAGGAAGTCTATTGTTACGAAGGATTAGTTTGCTAGAAATACAAACTCAAAGGATTTATAGATAAGGAAGTTTAGACACCAAGGAATTTCCAAAACCGAAAATATTCTCAAGATATTTTTCATTACTGCACCAAATTTTGTTTCCATAATTCCTGTGAATGCACTGTCCAAAATTATGATCGAAATCTCCTTGAAAAATCTTTAATTAGCAAATGCACATTACTAATTCTTATTTTCCATATATAATTAAAAAGATTGTTAACTTATTTAAATTCGATCTTGGGATTTACTTCCTTCTTAGCCTTTAAGGAATATATTTGGACAAAAGGAATAAGCACTAATGCACCGTGTTCAAAGTGTGTCGACATCTTACTCTTGCAATTCCTTTTTCATACTTACTCACTTGAACACGATTTACCACACTTCCAAACAAGTTTAGAATTAGTTCATCTGACTTTCAAGAACTATGTGATTGATCAAGTAACACTCAATCACAAACCATGGGTTTAACGGTTCTACCAAACCAAGTTTCGGTTCTACCTCCATGTGAGTACTGTGCATAGTTACACTAGCTTACCAAAATTCAGCTGACTAGGTACTAGGATCAGTTCCCCACATATATTTGGTATCTAACTTGTATGCATTGCACATGTCCATAGGATCGGTTCCCCTTGCACAAAAACGTGTTGCACATGTTCATTGGATCAGTTCCCCTTTCTTCTATAAACCTTGTTGCACCTCATACAAGGATCGGTTCCCATTGTAATGTACTGCACCTCTTACTAGGATCGGTTCCCCTTTCCCAATATTTTCCAGATGCTCACAAACCCGATCATACCCCAGGTGATTACTTAAGATCGATTTCACCAATAAAAGTCATACCAATACATAAGTCAGGCCTCATGTGAATAGTTTTACCAAGAACACAAACAAGTCATGAGCCATTATAATAATCACACATATTGGTCGTTCATAAGATTTGCAATGAAGAACAGCCCCAATAACGCCTGGCAATTTCCTTTTCAGTTAACAACACATATCATGAACTTACTTCCTTAGAACACATGTAAAACATTGTTCCTTAGGATGAAATCCTCACCTCATACCCATACATAATCACAATTGAATTCATATGATTATGTCGATGTCTTATATACAAAGTTTAATGGTTAAGCAAGAAACTTCATATTGTATTCCTTAATACCATGTCTATCTAGAGTGTTCATGCTTCACAGTTTTATGTTTTCAATATGCATGACTTGAAAGATACGTTAGGGAATAAAATAGTTCAAGTCAAATATCACTAACCTCAAGTGGAAGGATGATGTTGTGGTTTTAGCTCCGTTCTTCTTCACTTCTTCACTTCTTCGCAATACTTGTAATGTCTCACCCTAATACTTTCAAGCCAACCTATACGAAGTTGACTCTAGTACATTTAAATCAAGCGACTCTTAAATGAGTTTTGGTTCACTAAAATATGACAACCAAACTTGACATACCAACGCTTGGTGGGTTCAGCCGAGCAATGCTCTAACAATCTCCCCCTTTGTCAATTTTAGTGACAAAACTCTTACAATCCTATGGATAAACAAATTACAAGAATTCATTACATATACGCTTGATTCCCGAATCCACATCACATAACCTGCATACATTCTATCCTCAAAAATACAGCAGCTGCACCATAATAACAATTCTTGTACTCCCCCTAAAGGTGAGATAGGTAGATTTTCAATCTGCACGTCTTTGTTATCCCAATCATATGATATGTTACTACCCCTTAGTATATGCTTTTCCTCATTCGTTAGATAAACGTTTCAAGCACCATTGTCCTCTTCCCTAGTGACACCAATCAACATAAAATTGATACCAGCATCACTTGTTTACTCCATATATTTCTCCCCCTTTATGTCACAAAAATGACAAAGAAACGGAAAAATAAAGGACAACACGAAAAGGAAATCTCAAAATAGACTTGAAACCTGTTGAGTCAAGCACGAGAGTTCCACATACCATTTTTGATAACCAATATCAAAACCAAAACTACAAGTAATTACGTTTGATATGTTATCATGGAAATAATTGCCCGAAGCAATTTTCCCAACTAGTTTAGCAAACCAAAAATCAACTAAGCAACTTAGTTCCTTTCCTAAACCGATTGTTGGGCCGACCGAGCGAAGCGAGGGAGGACCTTTATATGGCAACTTTTTTGTAAAATGTATGTGATCAATTGACACAAAAAGATTGGAAATGGTTAGGGCCGAAAAACCAAAAATATCCCTCCTTTTTAGTCCAATTACTATAACTCCTTGTGTATCATATCTTTTCAGGAGTATAATTGGAAAGCAAACTTGAATATAACATATCTAAAAATACATTCCTTGGAATTTTACAAATTTTATCTCGTTGGATAGCTAATAAAAAAACCTATCTAACGAGCACAAACAACAATATCAAATTTTGAGTTTTTACAAAAAATTCAGAGGTACTTATCATTTTAGGCTCAATTTTAGAAAATTAAGTGTATATCCATTATGCAAACCACCATAAAGGATACATAATAGTTTATGTAGCAAAATTTTGGTTTATTCATCAACTAATTCTCCGTTGCAACTAATAAAACGATGTACTCCTCCGTTTCAAGAAAAATGATACTTTCATTTTAGGCATAATTCTCGAAAATTGAATGCATAGCCACTATGCAAACCACCACAAAGGATGCACAACACATCATGCAACCATATTTTGGTTTATGGATCGACTAATTTTACGTTTAAGAAAAGGTGATACTTTCACATCCCGTTTCAGGAAAAGTGATACTTTCACTCCGTATCGGGAAAGTGATACTTTCGCTCTGTTTCGGGAAAAGTGATACTTTCGCTCAGTTTCGGAAAAAATGATAATTTCGCTCTGTTTCAGAAAAAGTATCACTTTTTCTGAAACGGGGAGAAAGTATCATTTTTTCCGAAACGGGGGAGAAAGTATCACTTTTTTTCGAAACGGGGCGAAAATATCATTTTTTTCTGAAACGGGGTGAAAGTATCACCTTTTCTTAAACGGGACAAAAGTATTCGCAGACAAACCCCATCTTCATATTCTTCTTCGGTCGGCCCTCCCATCATGGAAACGGTCGTACTAGTATAAATACAACCGCTTCATTCGATAAGACCAAAACAAAGATAAACTCCATTTTTCTCATCAGGTTCTAATTATCCATATAACTTAGACCTTTAGATTTTAAACAATCCATACTAGGTTAGTTAACTAGCATTTCCTTGTTTAGGCTTTCGTCTAGACTTGAATAACCGAAACCTCCACTTTGATAAGTCTAACTAAGATCATAATTAACTTAGTTTATCTTATCCGGAATCGAGTTGGACTAAACAACTCATCTCGTCAACATATTCATTCGTTAAGCCATAAATAATTCAAACAAACCAATAAATCAACTTGCATAATTATTCACCTCAACCGGAAGCAATTGAAACAACAAATATATCAAAGTTTCACTATTGCACCGAAATTTTGTAAGCCTAAACAATTGATACCATACAAAAAGAAAAACAACAATTATTTTATTTAACTGGAAGCAATTGAATTAACATAAACATTAAAGCACCGCAATTGCACCAAGATTTCGTAAGCCTAAACGATTGATATCACACAACAAAGCAAGATAACAATAGTTTTACTTAACCGGAACCAACTGAATCACACATACATCCACACATACATAATGGAATAAACACATCAATTGTAGCAATAATTTCGTTTAAGCAAAATCAAAAGCAAAAGAAATATATATATATATATATATCAAATAAAAATAGTTTTTTTTTAAAACAACAAAACAATTAACTAACAAGATTGTTACCTCAATTTCGCATCCAACTTCTCCAAATATGATTGCATCATTTTCTTCTTCCGGGAGAATTGATATCGAAATACCATCATGTTGTCATCCTTATGCCAAAAATAAAAGAATAACAACAACCAACCTTTACAAAAGAATATTCCCGAATATTAGAGCACTGCTCGGTCGAACTCGCATGCGTTGCTATCTCAAGCATGTTTTTCAATGTTAGTGATCAAAACTATAAAGTCTTGATTTCTAGTCTACTATAGTTAAGGTCTCGGATTAGAATAAAAAGTGTAGTTAAGCTCAAGAACTCCATGGAAATCATCATACAAGACGAAGGACTACTCAAGGAACTAGTGGATCTTCATCGACTAAAAGGTATGTGGAGACTTGAACTTATCTATCACTCAAAAGTATATTTACTCTATCTCCTATCTTGAGACAAAAGTCGTATTACTATATAGACTAAGATTATACACATGTGGATATTTTGAGCTGAGTATATCTCGCTTATCTATTTCTCGAAATATGTGTTGGTAAAGTTTTCGCTTTAGACAAGTTCATCTTTACCTAGTGACGAAAGTCATGTTATGTTTCAATCATTTTGGAATCGCTCTGATGAAAAATAGTTTGTGAATAACAACTATATAACGCCCTATGAGAATGTTTCAATGATTAAAATGAGAGTTTAGACAATATAACCAATGGAGGATATAAGAATTGTTGTGGTAACACACATATGTATAAGTCCTTATTGCTTGAACCGAAGTTTGCGAACTTTGTTGATCAAGTGAAACCGGAGTATTGCGTGAGCTGGGTCCACGAACTCATCATACAAACTCAGTCCGCGAACCCAGTTCACGAACTGGCGTAGTTCTCGAATCCGAGAATTTCTGCTGTTGTTTGTGAACTCCAACCGGTTACTTAAGTCCACGAACC